>OY735241.1:21509271-21794271 GCA_963457665.1 Thysanoteuthis rhombus
ATGTATGTGTGTTCCAGCACTCCTGGCCATACTGTTTTGTTTAGACTTGAAAATTAGGCATCAGTCCCTCTCTACTCCTCTTAAAATTTTTTTTTTCTATTTATTTTTTATTCATTCATTTTTTATTTATTTATTTTTTAATAGGATTTATACAGATCATATTCATTCTTTGATGGGATTTTTTTTACTCAACTTCAAATTTTGACGCTATGGTTGTTCAATTATTGACTAACAACAAATTATGATTTTATTCTCTTCATAGAAGAGTTCCACTGATATTTAGGAATGCAAGAATTATCAACCACCTTTTTTCCATTGTCATTTTCCTAGAGGAATAAAACTTTTTCTCTCCTGGATGGTACACCTGATGAGGGCTAAAGAATTGATCAGCCAAAACATTAACATCACAAACATGGAGACGGGCTCCATTTGTCTGAATATAAATTAGAACATTAATAACTCTTATTGAAGCTATAGGCAAGAACATTGACTCTCAAATTCATAAACAGCTTGATACATTCATAATTGACAGAGCTTTCGCTGGAGGAAAACTCTATTGGATTTATTATGTTGGATGGAATGAAAAATTAATAAAAGATTCACTTGGAGCTGGAAAGGAGGTAGTTCTTTCTTTTTGATATTAACATTTGAACTCTCTTTTATGATTTTGAGTTGTAAATTAAACTCTCCATTGAAAAACTGCAGAATTAAATTTTCCTCTCTGAATGCTTAGCTTGGTAACGTCTAGATTATATATATATATATATATATATATATATATATATAATTGTCGTAACTAATGAATAACTTGAACCCAGCAAAAGTGTTCTTACTAGTTTGTGGGTTGTGATAATTAATAACAAGTTACATGTATATCAGATGGACTATATATATAGAAAGCTGTGTGTGTGTGTGTGTGTTTTTTTTTGTTTTTTTTTTCCCTCCTTCTCTTCTCTCTTCCTGGTGACCAATGTCTTTTGGCTGCATGTCATGTTGGGGTAATCAATCAAAAAATTGGAAAAAATGGTGATCAGTGAATAAGTTACTTCTCTTGCCATTTGTTGGGTGGTGATCACTAAAGTATGAATTAAAAAAAAATCTAATGTTGATGCTGCCTGATACAAAATGAGGGACCAATTTATCAACTAAGTTAATCAAACTCCCCTCTGAAAATCTATTTTGGGGGTGTGATTCTCAAAAAAACGTAAAAACCTCATTTTGTTAGACGTGAGGGATAAATGTCCTAATTTTCAGCCCTTTAGCTCCATTGATGTGGTTTGTATGCATGATGCATGCATATATTGAAAACTAAAGAAACATATTGACAATTTCTCTTATTCCTGAAGAATCATAGCTTCATACAAAAGCAATTCTATTTTGTAGAATGTTTTGAAAAGACCTTCTTGAATTGGTTTTTGACTTTAAAAAGAAGTTATCCATTCATTTTTGCAAATTAGGTTGCAACCTTTTCTTCTAGTTTTTACTGAAAAGGCAATGTTATCTTGAGTTGTCAGATGTGAAACGGTTTTCGTTCCAAATTGATCTTTTGTGAGACGATTTTTGACAAGTTCATATTTAAAGAATACACTATCAAGACAACCCTCCCCAACCACATTCACTGCTATCAATACTGATCAGAAGAGGATTCTCCTGTTGGAACGACCATTTAGTAGGCAATTAACGTAATTGGTCTTTTTCTTTTTTGTCTGTATAATTAGTTCTCAATTACTGATAAGACTTGTGGAATTTGCAAAATGTATTTTTGCGATATAGGAATGAAACGCTCATATTTTTGTAATACTGAGAAAATGTACTCCCAATTTTAAAAAGTAGTTTATCAACTTGAGCATTTATATTTCTATTAAGAAAGCACCATTAACTATTGAATTCATTAAAAAGAAATTAATGTCATTATCAAGGGAAATAACTTCTGGTTAAAATTATCTCGCTTTGACTACTAGGTGATTTGGAAAGAAAGAAAAATTATTTCTATTGAATTCCCTGAAGGGTTCCATTATTTCTAATTCTATTCATTGAAGAGTTCTGCTTTCAATAAGAAAAAATATCATAACTATTATTGTTTGGTGTGGCGGGAATGGATAAAAAAAGACCGAAGAACTTCATGAAATTTTGAAAAAAAACAAGTGTAGTTGGTCACCTAATAGAAACTGTCTCTCAAACTCTTTAGGCAGCATGCCATGTTGGAGGTAATCAATTAAATTTGAAAAAATTACTTCCCACCTCCTGTACGGCGGTGATCACTAAAAAAGGTTCAAATTAAAAAAAACCCAAAGAACAAGCATGAATCCTACTGAACGCAAACTAAAAAAACAATTTAGCATAAATTTACATTGTAACCCCCCTCAATAGCTATATATTGGGCAATTTAAAACATGTTCTACCTAGACATAATGGGGTGTAAATGCTTATATTTTCAACCCTCTTGCTCCATTAGGTATGGCCTCTTTGTATGATACATAGATTTTCTGGCTGGCTGACTGAGAAAGGTTTCTTCAGCTTTTAAATGGATCTGTCTATGTTTTGGTTGGTGATCTCTAATATGCCAGGTCTTTATCACTTTTTCTATACAAACTGGATATTTGTGGCAGTTGAGAAATACTTGGGTTCGAAATTTTGCAATTTTCGATTCAAATGTAGTTTGAACACTATTGTACATTGACAATTCTTTCTTCCTGATTTTCAATGGTCCGGAATTGATACGAATGCCACTGAAAGACAGAATTTGGTTGTAACATTCATAATGATTCAGTTGTTTATAGTTAAAGATGGAAGACAATTTTTTTGTTCAGTTAACCACTGAAGATTGTTAAAATAAAAAGTTGAAAACTTAAGAATCAGTTTCAATTAATAGATATATTGTATCCAACTTTTTCTTTTTTATGATCGAATATTGGGAATATTACATTGGAATGGCTGAATCTGAGCCTGCTATCTGAAAGGTGAAAAGTTTGACCTATGCACCTTAATTATTGTAGTTGACCTGAAATAAAATTGAAGAGGAAAATTCAAATTGTAACAAATCATTCAATAATAATTGCAGATGATAATAGTGAATGATACTAAACTTGAATTCAATTTTAACTCTTAAAATCCTTTAAACTTAATACAATTGAAAAAATGGAACTCTTGTAAATAAGATTTTTTTAGAATTTACCTTGGAGTGCAGAAATAACTTTGATCAGAAGTATTTTCCTTGATTTAAAATTTGAACCATTTTAATATGGATTTAAGCGATAATTGCATTTTGATGCAAGCTTTTTAATTTTTCAGTTTTTCTTTTTGCGCAATGTTCATTTTTTAACTCTGAAATTGAAAACTGTTAGATTTAAACGAATAGGTAAATTTCCGAGTCCTGGATATTTCTGGCCAGTGTAGGTCAAGAATAAATCATGTGACCCATGATGGAACATCTCCATAAAACTAGATTTTGGCTCCTTCTTGCTTGGCACACATTCTGGACTTCATCAACTGTTGGGAGGGAAAGGTGGTGGTTATGTCTCGTGGGACATAGTTTCCGAAATATTTCGGTCTTGCCAGACTTTGAACTATAAAAATGAGCTTGGAACAAGATCCATTTTTTTTTTCTTTTTTTTTTCTTTTGTGTGTGTGGTGTGTACCCATCCAGGAACACACTAACTCTTGTACAGAATAGTTTCGGCAAAAAGAACTACATTTTGTTTGGTTTCAGTTTGATTATAAAGTATCTTTAGAGGAGGTTTATTTTCTTAGAAGAACTTATGAAAAAAAATTGCCCCTACCCCTGCCCCTTTGACCTTTCAGCAGCCTGGCTTGTAATCTTATCATTTTTCATTATTATCAGAAGCTTTGACAGCTAAAACTAAAACTGTTAACATAGGTTTCTTTAGTTTTTAAGATGTTCTGGCTATGTATGTATGAAGGATATTGGCTACACTAATGGAGCCAAAGGGTAGACTATCCAAACATTCACCCCCCCCTTTTTAGTTTATACTAAATTGATCCCTTACTTTGTGTCTGGCAGCATTCGTGTTATTTTTCTGAATATTCAGACTTTTTTTTCTTTTTTGCCCAACAAAAGTTGAGAGGTAAATCATCCATTGGTCACCCCTTTTTTACAATCTTTTAATTGATCACCCCAACAAAGGATGCCGCCAAAAAACGTTGGTCACATTATGTTCTATTCAGTTGACTAACTTTCATTACTATTGTTGTTATACTTGTCATCATTGAGAATGAATCTAGCAGCCTGTTCTGAAGTGTGAAATGTTCATGTATTTGTTTTCTTTTCATGGTTGGATAGGAGAAAGATCATGTGCAAATGATTTGATGGAAGAGGAAGGATTGGTTTCATGCCTCCTTTTGGTAGTGACATGACTGCAACCAAAATTTGAATTCTGTATTCTATTTATTGCTTCAAAATAGACAATTTACATATGCACACCTCCCTAAACATTTTCCTTCTTTAAATGTCTTTCTTTGAGACTTTAAATGTCACAAGGTCAATTTCCTAGGGCACCTAGCTTGTAAAATCTACTCTATTGGGCAGTGCCTGTTTGGAAAGGGTGAGGATTGTTCTTATTACGGTTGAAGAACTCGACTTTCACATTTGATGAAAATATTTCAACTCCTGGATGCCAGATAGTTGGATGAGTTTCTGGCCAAAAACCGGCCAGAAAATGGTCAAAGTTGAAATAGCTTATAATAGAAATAGAAATTTCAATACTGCAGTACACACCCAAAAAAAGAATTAAAAAAAAAATTACTTTAACAGAGTTAAATCACCTCAATCAATCTCATATTTCATCGTAACCTTTGTAGAGTATGGACCCCTTCATGCAATCTTAGGTCCCTCATAGACTCCTAGGTGTGAACCAAGAAATACTACTCCAAGTTATAAAATACACATACAATTTTTTATATGATTTATAAGTTTTTGTAATTATAGAATATTATACAAGGAAATGAATATGGTTAAACCTGAGAGTTCGTGGTCAAAAGCTTTTAAAAAGAGACCAGATTTGTGGAAATTGGTCAGAAAATTAGTTTTAAAATGGCCTAGAAGGCAACCCTGCTTCTGCTGAGAGCCTGAGAAATGAGTACCTATCATTTATTTTTTTTTCCCCCAAGTAGGTCTCCTCTTTCCTCGTCTTGCAAACGTTTGGCTGTATCACGATCTTTCCCAGGCTTCTTGTAGAATTTTGGATGGACAAAAAGTTGATAAAAGACAAGGATCTTTTTCTTTCAGGACCCTAAAGTTTTCCCATCTTTCTATATCGTTCTACTTGGCCCCTTTCTTTGAGAAATGACAGTGGGGTGAGTTAGAGAAGTTAGAGGTGACCCATAAAAGGTCACAGCTGCAGGGGAAAAATATGACTGAAGGCAGAGCTCACAAACCGATAATGTGTCACTTCATCCTTGTGAGATCCTAATTTGTGGGTCACTACCATATTCAACCAGCACAGCTGGCTATGGTCCCTTCCCCTTCCTCAGTCGAATATCCTAGGGGTAGGCCTGGTTAAGTTAGGATGTGATGTAACTAACACTTTGAACTCTATCTGACCCCATGGTATTGAGGTTTGTGGGGGTGTGCCAACACGCACCTCAGTTTTCAGTCTTCTGGAAATCCTTTAACTGGGTTTTCCCTTCCTATCGTCACTCAAGTTACGGCCTTTATTATTATGATTGGATAGAGTTTTGTAACGCATTAAAATTCAGATGATAAATCAAGTCAAAACCTGTAGTTCAAAACATTCAATTCAATCTTATGAATAAGTATTTGATTTTCCTTAGCGTATATTTAAAAGGTGGATATATTTTGGTTTCTTTCGCCATTGTCTACGTTTTAAACAAATATTTCTGAATGTGTTCAGTATTTAGAAAAATCATTTTTTGTACATTATTTTTTATTAAGTCTCACTAGTTTTTTCTTTTTTTACCTTCTTCGTTTTAATTTTTTGTTATTTTTAATACAAGCTTAAATTCTGGGTCATCGTTTCTAGGGCAACGAATAACAGCACTATCGGAAATGAAGAGTAGCTTTCGTTGAAAACCAATCGTACACCCTCCTCGCCGGACTCCCTCTGGTAACGGGTGTGTGTGTGTTCGATTCCCGCCAAAGATTTTCCTTTTATTTCCGATCGTGCTGTTATCTGCTTCCATAGAAACAATGGCCTGAATTGAAAGTTGTGAAAAAAAAACAAACAAACAAAAAAAAAAACAAAATAAAAAAAACTAAAAATTAAGATGAAGGTAAAAATTAGTCAAATTTAAATAAGTTACACCCTGTTCACATGAATGTACATCTGACTCTCGTGTAGATAAATACAGCTGAATAAATACATATCTACAAGTGCTTAGTGGATTATATATTATCACACAAACTATGTATTCTGTTATACTTTCCTCTTCTGTGCTGATATGAACAGATATAAAATCTAACATTCCAAAGAGAAATTTTGAATCACTCATATATGGACCTTATTATCTCGTTAATTTTCCACCACTACTCCTTAATTAAGTTACTTTGATGAAAATATCACCAGTTTGTTTTGAACAATAAATTCATGATTGACCCCTCCCCAAAGAACCCCCCCCCCAACAGATCTTGTTATTCACTAGATAGGGTGATTGATTGAAAAACTGGATGAAACACATCATCCATGACTGATAATAATAATTATGATAGTAGTAGTTTTTTTTGTCCCCCCCGCCCCGTGCCCCTGACATCAACTCCAAACAACTATGGAAGTTTGACATCAATCATGACCAACATCAATGTTTGGTACCAAAAAAATGACCACACCCGAAATTAGACTGTGGAATGCTCACATTTCAAGCGATAGGCGAGATAGACCTTTCCCGTTTCAACGGTCGAAAAAAACACCCACTCATCCTCTCTAGATAGGGTACAACAGCCGAAACGTTGTTTGAGAAATGACCCAAGATGATGACTAAAGTCCAATCAGAACTTTACACAAAGTACAACTGATCTGTAGCTACCAAAGTTTAGCAAACTATCTTTGTTTAATGGAAGGGTACCATATTGAATCATCGTTACGGTATGAATCTTTGGTAACCTCGGCTCAAGTGGAAAACTAGGTAAAAATGGCACATCTGATTAAAATGAAATTACTGGGTACATTATGACTTATCTATTTATTTTAGTGTGGCATTATAGTTTGGAAAGGGGTAAAAAAAAGTCCCAGATGAAAATCCATATAAGATTTAGCCATGAACTTTCTTTGATAGAATATATATGTTCCTTCAAGCTTATGGAGGAGGGTGTATTTGGTTCGGTTTTAGTTATCCAACATACCATGTAACTAAAGACTTATTCATGCTGGTATAACTCATTCTCTACAGTTACTAAGTTTTTGTACTGTTCAAAACTGAACTGTTCAAGGTCTTATTATGTTTCTGGGTTTTTCTGTATTTGTAAGATGCACTATCCAGAAAGCAAAAGAGTTGGCCTAAACATGAACTTCTGTAAAACGAAAATAACGTGCAACAATCACATTGAGAATAAGGGCATAACTATCAAAATCGAAGATACAAAACTGGGGAAAGGAGACTACTATATCTACCTTGAAAAACGAATTTCCATGAAACCCACGAAAGAGGATGAGATCAAGCGAAGAATCACTTTGGGATGGCAAGCCTTTGGTAGAGCAAGCTCAACCTTTTAAAAACAAGACAGTCCTAATAATCCTAAAAAGAGTATACAACCTCCTGATAGTCACTTATAGAGCTGAAACATGGAACCTAACCAAGAGAGAAACATGCAGTGTACGCATGAGGGAATCATGCTCAACCTCACATGGAGAGATCACAAGACAACACAGTAGACACAGAAGAAAACAGGAGTCCGAGACATCATAGAATCCATCTGAAAACTGAAATGGTAATGGGCTGGTCATGTTGCAAGAGTGGCAGACAACCGATGGACATCACGACTCACAACATGGATTCTGTAGAGATCACATGCGAAACTGAGGCTGACAGAACACAAGATGGAAAGATGAACTAGACAAATTTAGAAAATACTGGCTCCGTGACGCCCATGATAGAGAAGTGTAGCGGATCCTGGTTAGGATCTGTCCAATGAGGGACGTTAAAGGACTGGATGTTCATGTCCTCTTTTCTAAAGTGGGGCCAAAGAATGTATTTCTAGAGACTGGGGAAGGGTATATTCAGACTGTATCATAGCAGTTGCACTGTTACCAGCGAATAATACTAATTTTTAAAATTTTTTTATATGGATACATTTAGTTGGGTTTACATGAAACAATTGTGCTGCACCATAATCTTTTATTGACTATATGGTTCCAACTTTCAAACACCCTCACACAAGGTGAGAAGACCTGATGCAGAGGGGGGCAACCCTCCCTATAGTGAACGTCCATGTATTCAATGTGTTCCAGTATATAAGAAATGTTAACAGAACAAAATATTGTTTACTTTTTTTCAAGTATATGTCCAAGTGCCTTTATTATTTCTCTTAGAGACAAGACGTGATTTATAAACACGGACAGAAATTTTGTCAAAGTACAGATTACTGTCGCTTTCTGAAAGAAGTGTTCCTATAAAAACTTTTCATACCCTGCTGGAATAGAGTATAGAAAGAAACAATTATCATTAATTCATGAGAAATTTTTTTTGAGAGTTCCAATACTCCTGTGATGGTGTAGCTGACGTGTTGGAGGGTTGGTGTGTGTTACAGGTGATTGGGGTGTAGGAGAGAGAAGAATAGGGTGTGTGCTATCTCTATTATAGATCACTGCTACACATATGGTGAAGGCCATTTTTTTTTTTCTTTTCATCTTTTTTGTGAAAGTGAAAAAGTGTCATGGAGGCAACTTCTGAACAGCAGGTGATACCTGTATTGACGTTAGAATTGTTGATATTAAGAAAGAAAAAAATGTTGATGCTTCATCTATAAGCAGTATATACATGGATGTTGCATCATCATTTTCAGACGGATACGTCTTCGACAAATAGATACTGGGCTGTGTGGAAGTGTTTGAACATTTTGGCGTCTTTCTGACCATTTTAAGCATCTTTTTGTTGTTTTTTGGCTATTTTTTCCCAATTGAATGCTCCTTTTTGGCTAGTCAAACTAGTATAAAAAATAATTTTTTGAGTTGATAACACTGAGTCTTGGTCTTGGCAATTGTATCTGCTGAAATCAACTCTTAAATTCATCTGAAAAAATACATTCAAATTTTGAATCGAGGATAATAAATTTGGAACAAAGTAATGTTCCTTGCAGTTTTACATAAAAACATCTTTATCAAAAATTCAATTCACATGAGTTTCATTTTTTTTTTTCCATAAATTCTATTCATTGAAGAGTTCCACTATGTTGAGAAGCTGTTTCAAGCGGTTCATGAATTTAAGAGTTGAAAAATCTCTTCTATTTATTTACCTGATATGGAAAAATATTCTTAGTTTTGTGTTAGGAGTTGGAATTGTGTAAACCTCTTTTGCTTGTCTGTCGAAAGAAGCCATTTCTCACCAGGAGTGTTTTCTCATATTGTAATCAATGAAATCAATTCTCTGAAAACTCCGATAAATGTTGTCAAAGTGCCAAAATTCACAGGAGGCATAAATAGACAGAAGTTTTTAATTTGGTTATCCCTTCTCCTCCCTTGAACTTCTTTCTTTCCTATTCTGTAGTCCCACTGTGGCAATGCCTTTTGTCCCTGCCACTTCCTAATGAAATATTTTAATGTAAAAACTATACCTGCCACTTCTCAATACCACTAATTCTTATTCCCTGCCATATGTTTTATAACTGTATGACAGGAGTTGATGTTCAAGAACCAGTTGTATTTGGAAATATTGTTTCCAATACATATGGCAGGGATAAAAAAAAAGTATTGCTCGTCTCACAGCAACTAATGTGCTCGGTGCTTGCCACTGGTTTAGTAGATGTTGGTTCAATCCACCACCAAGTCATGCCAAAGGCATGAAAAATGTTAATCATTACCTCTCTGCTCATGACTCGGATTAAGGTACTTCTCTGAGGTTCAGGGGATATGGTCAAATCACTCTTGATAACTGGTTCTTGCAAGTTGAGTGACTTAGAGCCTCGTCAGTACCTAGATGGGTGACCATTTTGGAATACCAGGTGTTGTAAGCAGAAAGAAGATTTGGTAGGCCTGGTAAGCTGAAAGTAGGTCTTACTAACAGTTGCCTGAGTCAAGGTAGCTAATTTAGTTGTGATTTTTCAATCTTTTTTTATAATCTAGAAGTAACTCTCAAACTCGAAAAATTTAAAAAAATGAAAATTTATCTTAATTGGCAACTAGATGTTAAAACATGAAAATATTTTAAAAAATCTAAATATTGTCTACATAGGATTCAAGTTTTTTCTCCTTTTCTTTTGTTGAATTAGTGAGTCCAGTGTTGATAACATTCAGATTTTTCATGCTTTAAAGTCAAGTTGCCTATCGAGATGGGTTTTTATTTTTTTTTCAATTCTTCCTATTTCAGAGTGACTTCTGGGATCAAAAAATCATGCCTACATTTGCAACCCGTGCCCATGTACCTAACCCCACGACCCCCTAGATTTAAGTGAAGAACAATGAAACCTATATACCTTTCAAAAAATTTCTTCACAAGTCTCTCTGCATATGTTCCCTACTTGTGCATTTTTGTCTTTCTTATTTGCTGTCTGTATTTAGTTGGATTTAATCTAAAGTAAAGATCAAGTTTCATCATCTCCAAATATTGGCACTGCCCCCTCCAACTGACAAATATTTGAACATATCTGTACCTTGCTTAAATGAATCACTGTACCCTGCACATGTACCCCCTCTCAATCCCTATTGGGGATCCTTTTTTTTTTTTCATTTCATATATACACCATGTTAATGAGAAATGAGTATATGATCCAACTAATTGATTATATTATATTATATTGAAATTCTTATTTGAAATGATCTCCCATCATTACACGGTGAATATATCACTTGGCTTAGACAATGTTAATAGAATAAACAATCAAAGAAAATGAGGCCGCTGCAGGAATCAAATTTGTGACCGATAAAGTAGCTGTCACGGGTTCGATTCCTGCATCAACCCCATTTTCTTTAATTGTTTATTTTATTCACTCTGTTTAGGCCAAATTATACATATGGTATAATGTATATTCACCTGTGAAAGGGTTAACCAAAGTTAAATGTAGATGGAACAAAGTCTTGTATCTAATTATTATAAAAGCATTGAACCTAAACTAACTTTTATCTGGTCAGCCATATCCACAAACGTTTGATATGTTTATGTGAAATGAAAGAGAACCTTTTATCCCATTTGCAGACCTGAAATGAATGACAATCTAAAAGATCGTGAATAGAACGGATCTCCAGTCTGTCTGTCTCTCTTTCATGTAAGAATATCTGCATTTGCAGATCAGACACTGCAACTTACTCCGTTAACGACGTGTATTCAATACATCTCTGATAATACAAGTTGTTGTATTTTTAGCTCATTGTATTTTTATTTATAACCAAATAAAAGTGAAAACCCTGTTCCTTACAAACAAGTAGACTTTATAAATACATTTACTTATACTTTCTCTATTCTTCGATTTGATTTTGGAAAAAAATGATTATTATTCATGATCAACAAGATAATAATTATGCATTGGCGTTGATGGATTTGATTTCACGTCTACATCTAAAATTGAGTCAAAAAACATCTAGATTCTCCAGATTCGTATCTAAAATCTCGGAAATATATTGAATCACTATTGTCCCAAATGGGCTACTGATTCTTCTCCCTTTACTTGTCTGTGTTTCCCCAGATGCTCCTGGTCATATTTTCGGGGCTGCAACCTCAAAAATTTGCATGAGTTCATCTCTCGGCACCATTCAAAAATGTTTTTTTAATGTTTGGGTAGTCACCCTTAGAGCACCACATCCCTGACCAATGTTAAGCAAAGAATCACTTGAGGATGGCAAGTCTTCAGCAGAGCAAGCTCAACATTCAAGAACTAGTCCTTTTAGTCCTAAAAAGAAGAGTACACAACCAATGTATCCTCCTGATTGTCACCTATGGAGCTGAAACCTAACCAAAAGACTAACCCTCAAACTGAAAAGCATGTTATGTGCACATGAAAGAATTATGCTCAACCTCACATTGAGTGATCACAAGACGGCACAATATAATGGGGGTAGGGGGGTGGGAAATGGATGACTGAGACATAGAATCCGTTAGAAAAATCAAATGGCAATGGGCTGATCATTTTGCAAGAATTGCAGACAACCATTGGACATCACGACTCACAACATGTATCCCCAGAGATCTCATGTATAACCGAGAATGGCAGGATACAAGATGGAGAGATGAACTAGACAAGTTCAGAAAGTATTGGCTCCGCAACGCCCATGATAGAGAGTTCTGGGGGAAGGTTTATGTCCAATGATGGACAATATGGAAAGACTAATAACGATATTTTTAGAAAATTTTTTTAGAAGATATTTTAGATATTTGGCTCTGGTACACATGCTGGCTACAGTGATTCATTCATGCGAGGTATGGATATATTACATTTTAACAATAGAATAAATATGACCTTCCTAATCAACATTTACTTCACTGGGAACTTCCGACCAGAAATGTCAATATAGGTTTCTTTAGTTTTCAGGTTGGTCTGGCTGGCTACCCATCTGTCTATGATGTGTACTGACTACACCAATGTAGCTAGATGGCTGAACGTTTCAATGTTTTTTTAATTTTTTGATTTTTGGAAAAAATTTTCCGAAATTCCCATCCAAAATAGTTTTAGTAGGGGGTTCAATTTACCATGTAATTTCATATTGAATTGGTCTCTAGATTGAGCCCATGAGCGTCCACACTTGTTTTTTTGAAAATTTGGATGTTTTAGTCAAAATGCGAGAAGTAACTTATTCATTGATCCCCTTTTTCAGTTTTTGATTGATTATCCTCAACTACAAGATGTTGTTCTCATGACAGTTTCTATTGAGTAACTAACCAGACCTGTTGAAATATTATTCATTTTATCCAAAATGTTATACATTCTATCCGAAATATCATTCATGTTATTGAAAATATTACTTATCTCATCACTATAAATTAAGTAAAAATATTACCAAGCTCTTTAGATAATTCAAAAAAAGGTGTTTCCAATATTTAGATGCAACCGAAAACATCTAAATCTTGATGAAAAAAAATCTAGATTTAGATGAAAACTATCTAGATTGGCAACAGTGATGATAATTTTAACGGTAGTAGCAGTTGTGTGAGGTGGCAGTTCCTGCAACATTCATTCGAGTACTTCCTCCGATGGCATTCGGATTTCTCTCTCTTCTCAATTATTTTCAGCTTCATCTGAGAACATGTGTGATAGGGGAAGGAGAATTTCTCTTGGAACAACCACCTCTGTTCTCTTCTGTTACTGTCATTCAAAGGAAGAGTTATTCTAAGACTTTATTGATTTCTGATTCTACATAAGAGTGGCAGTGCTTACTTACAGAGGTGTAGCAAGAGGGTGCAGTCACCCCTGGGCACAGGTGTGAAGGTGCACAGAATTTCCTCTGGCCTATAATGCCTGGTTATAATTATGCCCTCTCTTAGAATATTGCGAAACTGTCCCCAGGCGCTGTCTTTGCGACCGGGCACTGTCTTTGACCCTGGGCATTGAGAACCCGACGTACTATACCACTGCTTATTATATCTGCGTAAATACATTTGTGTGTTTTACCACCTGATAGATTTTTTTAACTTGAAAAGCTGAATATTTTAATTCACTGATATAAGACTGAAAGTTTATGTATGAATATTTATATTTTGCATGGAATGGAAGCATTTTTTTTATAAGTTCAAGTCAGGTTTTATGTGAAATCTAGGATGTCAAAGCAAAAACATTATGAAAATCACAATCAAGTATTTGAAAACGAACATCTAACTACAGTATGAGTGAGGGTGTGTGAGTATGAGTGAGGGTGTGTGAGTATGAGTGAGGGTGTGTGAGTATGAGTGAGGGTGTGTGAGTATGAGTGAGGGTGTGTGAGTATGAGTGAGGGTGTGTGAGTATGAGTGAGGGTGTGTGAGTATGAGTGAGGGTGTGTGAGTATGAGTGAGGGTGTGTGAGTATGAGTGAGGGTGTGTGAGTATGAGTGAGGGTGTGTGAGTATGAGTGAGGGTGTGTGAGTATGAGTGAGGGTGTGTGAGTATGAGTGAGGGTGTGTGAGTATGAGTGAGGGTGTGTGAGTATGAGTGAGGGTGTGTGAGTATGAGTGAGGGTGTGTGAGTATGAGTGAGGGTGTACTGCGATTACTTGACATTCACTAGATGTATTAATGAGCAAGATGGTGCAATGTTGAGTTTGAAATCTTCAACATTCCTTAAAATCTAATAAAAAAAAAAAAATTCTCAGATTATAGATTTTTAATTAAGATATAGATCTGAATTTAAGTATGAAATATTCAAATTCACAATAGATAGATATTTTTACATCTAAATTTATAATGGGATTACTAAAGAGAAGTTACTAAAATTCTTTGAGGCCGTTGTTCCGTACAACGGACGGAAAATTATTTTACATGACTTTTATGGAAGGCTCCTCCACACACCGTAAAGTCCGGTCTCTTCCCAACATGCACTTATGGAATGGACACTGCTCTAGTAATTTAAATTTAGGTTCACTTCAATGTGTGTTCGTTTTTTTTTTTGTTTTTACGAAGGAGACTTATCAGTTTTGAAATCCTTAAGTATATGAAGTTGATATTCAATCTCCTGTGAATACTTGTTGAATAATCACTTCAATGTGACACTCAAAGCTTACTTGAATCTCACTTTTAGTTCTAGGGCTCTGTCTGTTCCAAAGGTGCATGTTTTTAAAAGAGGTTGGACTTTATTGTGTATAGAGCAGCTTACTATAATCATCATCATCAGTCTTTTAACGTCCGTCATCCCCAGGATTTACCACACTTCTCTATAGTGGGAGTCATGGAGCCAGTACTTTCTGAATTTGTCTAGCTCGTCTCTCCATCTAATATTCTGCCGGCCTTGGTTCTGCATGTGATCTTGGGGGATCCATGTTGTGAGTCGCGATGTCCATCGGTTGTCCGCCATTCTTACAACATGGCCAGCCCATTGCCATTTGAGATTTTTAATGGATTCTATGATGTCTCTAACTCTTGTCTTTTCCCGGATTCACTCTGGTGTCATGTGCACGTTGCATAGTCCTCAATTTGCAGATCTGTCTCTTAGTTGGGTTCCATGTTTCAGTTCCATAAGTGACTATTGGGAGGATGCATTGGTTGTATACTCTTCTTTTTAGGATTAATGGGATTGTCTCATTTTTGAAGGTTGAGCTTACTCTGCCAAAGGCTTGCCATCCTAGCATGATTGTCCGTTTGATTTCTTCTTCTTTTGAGGGTCTCATGGAGATTCGTTATCCTTGGTAAATGTAGAGATCTACTTTCTCCAGTTCTGTGTTCTCAATTTTGATCTTATTTTCCATCCATTTTATGGAACCACAGCTTCAAAATATTTTGGTTTCTTCTATTCTGTGTTGCCGATTTTTTTTATACCTAATTTAGATAATTCTAAAGAGCAGAAGTCAAGGGGAATAATTTATAAAAAAATATGAAGAAAGATCTATAACCTGTAATTTTTATTTATTTTTGATAGAATTTTCAAACCGCTGATACAAAATACTTTGAACTCAACATAGCACTGTCGTAGGTGCTGACTAATGGTGAAAAATGAATGCAGAAAAAAAATCATTTTCGTAGTTTACCTGAAATAAAACAGTCTTAGAATGTCTTTTTTTTTTATTATTGCTTGTGTTTAAGATCAGATTTGTGACAAATAAACTCTAAAAAAACTTATTCCATCCATGTCATGACTACAATTGAAAACTAAACACTTTTTGAAAAATTTGAGATCAGCAGCTGTAATTATAGTTGACGATTTGAATTATTCAACAAATAATGAATAAAGATTTAAATTAAAGGAAAAGCCAATTTCACTCCACTCGGACCAGTAAGTTATGAAGTATGCTTACAGCAAAAGATTATTAGCTGTATATTTCTACCCTCACATGTATTTTATATCAATGACTGGGATTATTTTTTGTGTTCTTTTATTTTTGTGACAGACTTCTCAAACTGAGGTTCAATCCCTTCTCTGAATCAAAGAATCTTCGGTACTTTGAAATTAGAAAACTCAAAATAGAGAGAGAAAACATAAAATTTCTAGCTTCAATTCCATTAAAAAACAATTAGCACTTACTGGCCACTTCAATTGCAATCAGTTTTTAAGCATATGTCATTTAACCGTCCAGTTTCATTTACCTCCCAAATAATTTGATTCATCCCATATAGGGACCACCAAATACTGCTCGGGGATTCTGCAACAGTGTTCCCACTAAACTTAACATTATGAATCTTGTAGCTGAAAAAAACATTCATTGTTAAGCTGTCAAAAAACATAAGTTGTGCAAAGATCTTTACCATATATTGGAACTTGAATAGATGGCGTCCATTTTAAATGAATATGATTTTCAAAAGTAAAAAATTCTTTTTCATTGTAATTCATCAATTAGTCTAAACAGTAAATACTGAAAATAAGGGTCTGCCAGAATATTTCCTCCATAGAAGGGTTTCTTCAGTTTACAAAGTTAAACCACTGCTTCAATAGTCTAGCTTGTTAACCATTACCTCACCATGAGATGCCATTAATGTGTAAAATATGTAATAAATTTATGTAATAAAGTTTTGATGTATTTGCTCAATAAATTTGGCCTGTGATACCAAATTACATGAACACATTCATGAAATGTGTGTTTATATATTTTTGATTATACCTTTTATATACATACATACGTACAGGTGTATATCAGTACAAAAGTATGTGAATTAGACACTCATAGATAATCAATACATACACGTATCTGGCTCAAAAGGTAAGTAAAATCATGTATTGGTTGGGGAACATTAGTCTGTAATAATGAGACCTTGAGATCTGCTTGTAATTATCAGTCTTTCTGTACGAGGTTGATCAGGCGAACAAAAAAAAATCAAAGTTGACCTCTGATAGATAATCACCTCAAATTGGAAGATGTTTAATTAGGAAACTAAATAAAAACCAGTCTGGTTAGTACCTCAATTGAAACTGTCACTTATAAATTTTCAGCCCAATGACTCTATCTAGTGTCTGACTTGCTTGAATGCTGGGGAAACCTATGTTGACAGTTCTGGTTGACGGTTATAACAAGCTGTATTCCTGATATTTACCCAGCTTCGATTTGCCCAAGGACAAATAAGAGCGAGGGAGAGGGGGAATGATGATAGGAAAGAAGTGTTACATGAATTTTTTAAGTGGAGAGAGATTACTTATCAAAAAATGCTGTGTTGGGGGTGATCAATTAAAAATTAGAAAAAAGGGGTGATCAATGAATAAATCACTCCTCTAGCATTTTTTAGGGCAATGATTACTGAAAAAAAGTGAATGCTGCTGGAAACAAACTAGTGATGAATTTAGCATAAACTTGCATTTTAAATTGAATTTCCCCTCTAGAAAACTATTTAAGGGTGGGGGAGATTTCAAAGGAAATATACTTTTTTTTTTTTTTTTCTTTTTTTTTTTTCATCTCCAAACTTCATAAGGAGTATATGTTTAAATCATGAGCCTCTCTAAATCTTTTAGGATAGCCTGTGTGCATGTAAGATACATAGATAGCCAGACCAACTTAAAAACTGAAGAAACTATGTTTGACAGTTTTGGTCAATGGTTTCTAATTACCCAGTCGAATTATATCGTTGGAAGTGTACATTAGGTGCAAGGGTGGTACCTTGGGTACAACGGAGTTACTGGGTTTGTCATTATTGTGAAAAGCAGCTTCAAGTCTGTATTGAGCAAATCACATTGACCTTGGGATAAGTTGGGCAGCATTTCGGATCAGGTTAGTGGACTGGGTTTGTTAGTGTGGGAGGATGTCAGCTGACCAAAGGCTGTCTGTCTTTGAACACCCTACCTGCCCTGGTTATGAAATTCCCCGGAGGGTAACTACTGTAGGTTAATTAATCTTAAATATGAAGCTGAACTCAACAGTAATACAATGTGGCCGTAACAAAGTGTTTGTAGGTTTTACTTTATATTTGCTGATAGAATGGCTCAAGTAAATTCCTATCTTCTGCATCTGACTGACTGTTTTAGTGATCTACCCGATTAAGCTGGGGTCAGTATAGGTGTGAAAGGCATGTCACCTTTCTATCTGAAAACTTCAGGGTGTCTATAAATCATCATAACAACTTTGGAAAACTATTTTAGATACAAATAGTTGTGATCTTGGATTGAAGACAGTGGTGGTAGTGATTGTATTTATTTATTTATTTAAAAAATTTTTTTTTCATACAAAAAGAAAAAAATGGGCCCCAAATTAGTCAGTTTCAGAATAAAGCTTAAGTAATATCAAAGTTTGTTTTTTCTTTCATACAAACATTAGTACTTTTCCACATAGACACTATTAGTTACAAAACACATCTGGTCGGTATACTAAATTTTCAGCCTGGTATGCGAATTTCTCTATGAAATGTTCCCTAACCAGTGGATCGATTCTTCAACTGCCTAGGTGCGGATCCTTATTTTTGTGGAGATACATTTGAGATGAAGCTAAGCATCTGTCTCACCATTTTCACCATTATGATGAAGAGATGCTCCGAAATGACTACACAAAAATTTTCGGATTTCCTTATCAGTCTTTGGTTAATAGACAATAAAATTCTATATTGGAAAGAAAAAAAAGCTAAAATCTCATTTTAGCATTGGCCTCAAATGAATCAATACTTTCTAGCTAAAATTTTTCCAACAGTATGCAGACTGTTTAATTTTTAATCCAACCCACGACTAAAAATATTTGCTTATCCTTGATCTAAGAAATTCCAAACAATATAACTAATACTATTTGCATATGTAAATAAAGATGATGTACCAGACTGGGAAAATAAAGAATAGCTACATGGTTGGATTTAAATGATTGCAGCTGGGAGACTTCATAGTCTAAGCAGTAAAGTGTTTAGACAGGCTTCCTGATGAAAAAGGTTTGTGTGTTAGTCGTGCCGGAGGCTTATTCTTCATTTCAGATCTGCATTGCTTTTTAACAGCTGGTCTTGGAGATATGATAAATAGGAACTGAAATCAATTTTAAAGTAACACTATTGTAAAAATTTACGACAATTGACATTACTTTGTTAAATAAATCCAAATGTCATAATATCTGATACTATTGAAAATTAATAGATGATACTTCATTGAAGAAATTATGAAGAAATAATTACTCTTTGCTTATTGACTGGGTGCTTGGATCATTTTAGATTTTTTTTTCTTTATGGCTGACTCATTTGCAATATCTAGAGCCAATCTGTTAGATCACAAAAAAATTGTAGTTACAAAATTTATTGTTTAATATGGAGTTAGCTACTCCATAATGAAAGTTTAGGCACAAATGCTATGAGGATATACCTGTTGGTTCAATGTCTGACATGAGTTATTAGCTGAATTTTGATGTGAAATTTTTACTTTATAATGTCCAAACTATGTGATTAACTATTAAATTCATATAAAAATTCAGTGTTAGATCAAGAGGTGAAACTTCTGACCTGTTACTTCCCTTGCACTTATAGCTAATTTTTCTTCATTTTTTTTTTTTTTCATTTTTAAAAAAAATTCAATTTGCAAAAGAGTTCCTTTTATTTTATTGTATTTTATTTTATTTTTTAAATTTTTTTTATATTTTCATATCTTTATTTTTATTTTTTCCTTAAATCCTATTCACTGGGTTTGGGAGTGGTTCATGAATTTAAGAGTTGATATTCACCACTGAATCAAGTGCATTGATAAAGGAGGAGATTAAGTTGAAAAAAAAAATTTGTTGTGTAAAATAAATCCTGGAAATAATGGCAGATCATTTTTAGGGTCACGTTCATTTCCAGTGACTTGAAACTTCTCTTCTATGCATTTTTTTTATTTCCAAGACCTAAAATTAGTTGATTTGTAGAGCAGAATTATTGATCCGACACGTACTTGGTGTTATTAGTAATTGTCTGATTATTTTGGAAGAGATTCACTTGGGTTTCACATTTGAGTCAGACTCTTGATGCCCTGAGATCGGGGTACAGTGGAATTTCTAAGGTTATTGCCTGTAATCATGTATTGATTTTTTCCAACTATTATATCGATCTTCCTTCCGCTGATTATTTTTTGTTCAAACTGTAGAGTATGATTGCTAATCATCTGATGTTTGCGCATTTTCTTGTTTCAAGTTTTTATTTTTCCACAATTTTTTTATTATACACTTAAAAGCTCTACATAGAAAAAAAATCGAGTGAAGTTACCTTAATTTCTAGTATTATCGGTCTAACTGCTACAATCAAGGAATTGGTAAGGAGTTCAAATAATATCTTCAAAGAAAGAACCAAGATATCAAGCAGCTGTTGCCATTTCTCTTTGAGAGAACCACTTCATTCTTGTGTTGTTAGAAACCGTCAACCAAGACTGTCAGTATAGGTTTCCACAGTTTTCAAGTCAATCTGGTAATATACTTGTGTATCTTTATTTAAAACAGACAGACTAGGAGCATCTTGTTAATTTTTTTTTACTAAAACTAGTTTTCGTATAAGGGAATGGATCTCTGGTTTCAAGGTGTATAGATAATTTCCGAAAGTAGCAAAATGCATTGAAACCAAAGACCTGTATAAAAACCGGAGAAGATTAGTGAAAAAAATCAAAGATACTCCTTGCCTGTCACTTATAATAAAAGATGTATTTAAAAAAAATTTGCTGCAAAATTATACAAATCTAAGGAATGGACATATTTGGTCCGACAGAATGATTTATAAATTGTGTTATATCATATTTAGACAATGTAAATAGAATAAACAATTGAAAAAAATGGGGCTGCTGCAGGAATCGAACCTGCCACCGATAGGGTGGCCACTTCAACATAACGATGCTCTTACCATTGAGCTGAACAGTCACTGATAATGCAAAGGCCCAAATAACTGCTTTCACTCCTAATTCTCTTCTTGTTTATTCTCAATCAATTCATCTCTTTCAACGTGACAGTCAAGGAATGAAGGTATTTGGTCCGACGGAATCAATTATAAATTCCGTTATATTATATAGAAACTTATTTGTTGAAATAGCTACTCTATCGGTGGAAGGTTTGTTTCCTGCAGCACCCTCATTTTTTAAAATTCTTTTTTGTATTTACGTTGTCTCAATTGAGCGATATATTAACCGTGTAATGATGGGAGATCATTTTGAAGAAGTTTCTATATAACACAATATATATATATATATATATATATATATATATATATATATATACACACACACACATATATATATATATATATATATATATATATATATATGTGTGTGTGATGTAAACTACAGTTAGGAAAAATCACTCATCTTTTCCTGTTAACAATGACAGTAGATTTCTTTTATGCCAGGCAATGGGACATGCAAGTTGCCGCACAGCTTGGTTGTCCAAAGTAACGGGCAGACAACTTGAATGACTTACGACAAAAACACAACTTCAGTTGCAACAAAGGAAATGGATTTTTCTTTGATCTCAATCTGCCAAACTCCCATTTTTATGATGCTCTTTGTGATCGTTACTTTCACTCAAATTCAATTCACATCATTATATATATATATATATATATATATTCCCTCCTACCCTGACACCTTATGTCCTCCCCAAGACCCACTACTGCTGCTAACACCACAGACTTCATCACTGACTGAACTTCCTCTCACACAACAGGATGTCCCTAGCAGATGGGATACCATTTTTTGCTCACAAAGCAAAGCTCCTGATGGTTCCACATCAAACTTATAACCTCTAAAAGTACACACACACACACAGAGCACACACTACTGAAGATTGAAATACCTCCCAAAACATGTCTAGACCATCAATGAAAACTTTTACTGATATATAAACCTTCTATACACTTTACTCCCGAGTCTGTCTCACTCTCTATAGTTCATATTATATATATAATATATATATATGTGTGTGTGTGTAAAGGCCACACCAAACGTTTACTCGTGTGTTGAAAAAATGTTTCTTGTTCATTATTGAAAACATGCCTCCTAAATAGGTTTTCAGTGGGGAAGTTTAATTTGCAGTGTAAGTTTATGCTAAATGGGTCCGTTTGTTTGTGTTGGGCAGTCTTCATGTCATCTTTAGAAAATTCAGACTTTTTATTTTTGATCACTACCCAACAAAAGGTGAGAGAAGTAACTTATTCATTGATCACCCCTTTTCCCTGTTTTTCTAATTGTTCACCCCCAATATGATATGCTGCCAAAAGTTGTTCAGGTGACAGTTTTTTATGTCTGATTAACCAGATCTGATTTTTTTTTTTTTTTTTTTTTTTTTTTTTTTGGATAATTAAGAATTTCTTGGCAGTCTAGAATGCTTGTGGGGATATAGTTTAGTCCTGTAAGTTACGAAAATCTCACTCTAAATGGAGATGCTCTCGGTGCATATTAAGCAAGATTGAATAAATTCAACATTATTGATGAATTATTCACGCAACTGTTCAAACAGGAAAGTATGGATCTTGTTTTTAAGAGCACGGAAGCCTTTCGTTGGCCTGTAACCTAGATTTAAATATTTCAAATTAACATGTCCTGAGTCAGCACGTAGGATTTGAATCATTAAATCAATTCAAACTATGAAGTTGTTCTAAATATCCTGTGACAAACAACTAATCATTAAAAAACTCAAACATTTAAAAGTGTGTGCCCTAGATCAAAAGAATGTTTTTCACCTGTCTGCAACTCAAAATATATATATACATTCATATGGGTATATCTCGACCATTGTGGTTAATTCATTCCAAAATTTTCTGCACTGTTCAAAACTGTATTGTTAAAGGTCTTATTCGAATCAATGTATTTTTTTAGAATTCAGTTATATTGATTTGTTCAGCAATACCTTTAGTGTATTACACCAAAAGTGCACTTTTCAAGGTATTCCTGTGCAGCCAAAGTTATACAACAAATATCTGACATTTCAGCAACAGTATTACTTTTGTTTTGATCTTTGTATAGTGGCTATGAATTAATTTTTCAATACCTTCATATTTTTGTGTTGTATTGTATCACAAATACTACCCATTATTTAGTGTGCTCTTATAATAGCCCCATTCATTAAAGATTGGCTAGAATTGGTAACTTTAAACACCCAGTTGTGCACCAAAGTTGAAGGCTGTATATTAATATCTTGAATAGTGTAGTTTTTGATATAGTATGGTTGAAATATCACTGTGCAAATTAATGTAACTCGGTATAACCTAACTTGATTTGTACAATACCTTACCTGCAGCAATCAAAACCACACTCTTCAAGGTATTCCACTGTATGCATGTCGGTACACCTCTACTCCACCCCACAAGATTCAAAGATGTTTATATCTTGTACTTTAAAGACTTGAATATTACAAATGAATCAAATCTGTTAACACGGGTATCTTCAGTATTTAAGTTGGCTTAGCTAAGTATTGTGCATAAAGGTTGTACCAATGAAGATAGAGGGCTGGGAATTTCAATGTTTAAGCAGACCTGTTATTTCTAATGTTTTAACCTTTTTTTTTTTTTTTTTTTTTTCAATCAATATTGATTCGTACAGCAATATCTTAACCATGTTAATCAAAACTGCACTATTTAAGGTATTTGTGTTAGAGAACAAGCCTCGATATTCAAACCTGTTAACCTCTCATACATCATAGAATTAGGTATTATTTCTAATGTTTTGATATCTCTATTTCAATCAACAGAAATCTTTAGTAAAAGAAACCGTCTGTGAAATTGCTTGTAATTATTGATATGATAGCAAGACATAATGTGGCCAATGAAATTGGTTGATAATAAAGTTTCTAACAGATGACTCTACAAAAACCCGCAAATGGAACAGGAACAGGTCTGGTTAGTCAATCCATACAAACCATCAAATAACCGTCTGTTGGCAGCATGCTGTTTTGGAGGTAATCAATTGGAAAAGGGGTAAATAATAGATAAACTACTTATCTTGCCTTTTGCTAGGTGGTGATCACTTTAAAAGTCTGAATTTAAAAAAAACAAAACAAGCACGACACAAACTGAGGGATCGATTTACTGAAAAGTTGCATTGTAAATTGAACCCCCATTAAAAACATATGGGAGGGGGATTTTCAATCAATAAATATTTTTAAGACAAAAGAGTAAATGTTTAAATTTAGCTCCATTGCAAGTGTGTGACACACATTTATACATAGCCAGCTAGCCAGACCAACTTGAAAACTGAAGAAACCTGTTGACTGTTTTGGCTAACAGTTTATAACAATGATAGGGTCTTCATAGATTGAGAAATGGTGACAAAATCGTTGCCTTGTTGTAGTATGAGAGCAATGGTCTGCGATGTGTTTGCTTGACTCGTCTTTCCTTCTGAATTTTGATTTCCTCCTCAATAACAAACAAGTATTTGACAGCCAAATTAATTAATTTTCTTAATGAAATTGATTACAACTGAAATGGATTCAATCTCTTGTTACACATATCAGATTCTTCTCCCTCTCATCAAGGGCCGATCCAATATTCCATATTAAGTTGATATCTATATCACTTGTCTGAGTACTTAACAAACCATTGGGGAATCCGTAACTTTCAAAGTCCCAGTAGAATCCTAATTTCAATTGAACAGACTGTGTTTCTTATCATTTTTAGCATCTTTTTAACCATTTATAGCAAGAACTGGCTATTTTCTGGCTTGGCAAAAAATAATACAAAATTAACATACCATACAAAAATGTAGACTGTTGGGAAATCAAATTAACACTCTGTAATGGGACAATCCAATATTTGACATCATGTTGATATTTATATGATTTGTTAGTCTAAATGCTGGGGAAATCCCCCTCCTTCCGCTATCTGTGAGTGTCTGTTGGTTTCTCTCCTACCCTAAGAGGACACAACTCTCACTTCAATGATTTCTTTTCCTGTATCCTCAACGAATTTGTGGGTATGTATGGTCCACCTTGAACTGTTGATGTACTCGTAACTAAAATTTGGTTTTACTCAAGGGAACTGCACTTTTCTTTGACAATTTATAATAAACTACACCAGAGCTTTTTAGAACGAGTCACAACACTTTTCTATGGCAAAAAATTCATTTTTGAAAAGGATATTGCTCCATTCTCTTCAATTGTTCATTCTATTTATGTTGTCTAGTTCGAATGATACATTAACTGTAACAGAAGATCAATATCAAATAAGTTTCTATATAATGCAATTTATAATCATGTGTATAAACAAAATATATATTAGCAAAGTTTTGAAAGCTCCGATCTATATGATCAGATTCTTGTCTTTTTCTGCAGATTTACAAAAAGCAAATAGAGGAAGGCTTTTCTCTGTTTGTCAGGAAAAAAAATAACACATAAGACCTTGTTATTCATGTGATTGGACGTTAGTATGTGTCTGTCTGTCTATCTATCCTTACCATTCAATCATGGTAGAAACTTGAAATTTTGCACACACACTCCTCTCTCTTTTTTTTTTTTTTTTTTTTTTATGAAAATTCCTCTCTGAATTAATTTTTTAGCTGGGGTTTCAATATGCAATTAAAGTTTATGCTAAATTGGTTGCTAGCTTGTGTCCTCTTTTCGTTCATTTTTTTTTTCCTTGAAAATTCTGACCTGTTTTTAGTGATCACATGCCAACAAAAAATGAGAGGAGTAACCTATTCATTGAACCCCCCCACTTTTTTCCCCGCACAATTTTCAATTGATCTCCCCCAACACAGCATTTTGAAAAAAAAATTTTGTTTGAGTAATCTCTCTCTACTTAGAAAATTGGAGTAACGCAATCTTCCTATCGTCATTCCCTCCCTCTCTCTCTCATTTGTCCTTGGGCTAATCGAAGCTGGGTAAATATCAGGGACATAGCTCATTAGAAACCAGCAACCGATACTGTCAAGATAGGTTTCTCTAGTACTCAAGTGAGTCTGGAGCTAGCTGAAGTCAGTGGGCTGAAAATTTTTAACATTTACTAATTGTTTCGAAAACTGTTTGAAAAGAATAAAACAAAACTTCCCCTCAAAACAGGTTTTTAGTGGGGGTTCAATTTGCAATTTAAATTCATCTTAAATTGGTCCCTCAGTTTGTGTCCAACAGTGCTCACACTTGTCTTTTGATGATTTGAAAATCTTAAGTGATCGCAGCCCAACAGAAGGCAAGAAGTGATCTATTCATTGATCACCCAGTTTTCACTTATTGATCTGCCAAAAGACACTGGTTGCTCAAAGGTTTCTGTTGAGTGATTAACCAGACCTTTTTTCTGTATACCTTGGCCATCTTGTATTTTGCTGTTGATGTGTTAATAAGTAACATTGATGTCTACCGTCTGTATCTGTTCATTTTTATAGCATTTCCTATGAAAAAGAGGTTTCGTAATAAAAAGGTTTTATTGATTCTTTTTAGTGATGAATACATAATTGCTTCTGTCAGTTCAAGTTTTCCTTTTTCTTCCTTGAATTAAAGATATTTTTTCTTCTCTGGAAACTGATCTGGTGTTGTTGGCCCACTTCACCCTCTTCGATATGATTAGATGTATCATTCAATTTTTTTCTCATTATTTCCGCATTTGCTTTGGGAATACTTTCTTCACTCGTTTATCTTCGCATACATATATATTATAATCTGACTATGATTATGATTTGTTATATTATAAGGAAACTTATTTGAAATGATCTCCCATCATTACATGGTTAATGTATCACCCGCCCTTGACAACGTAAATAGAATAAATAATCAAAGAAAATGGGACTGCTGTAGGGATTGAACCTGTGACCGATGACAGCCACATTTTCTTTGCTTGCTCAATTTACGTTGTCAAGAGCGAATGATACATTAATCGTGTAATGACGGGAGATCAATATCAAATAAGTTTCTATATAATTTCTATATAATGTAATGCGATGTGTGTGTGTATATATATATATATATATATATATATATATATATATATAAAGTAGATTTGCTTCACTAACACATTTGTTTCTGCCTTATTTGGGCTTCTTCTGGTAAATCTTGAATCATGAACTTGTTTGAGTTGCACACCTACCTTCTATTAATATATATACAAAGCCAGATTTTCAACTTAAACCACAAAATATGGAAACACATTCCAAAAACTTGTCATTTCAGTCAATCATCTGTTCATGCAATTTACATAATTTTTTTCCAGCATTTTTTTTTTCATGTTTTACCCAGAATTAGATAAGGTACTATTAGTGAATTTTTTTAGTTTGGATTATCTGTTGTTTACCATGTAACCGTTTCAGGGTTTAAAAACAAAAGTTTTATTGACACAGCTCTCCAGTGGTGTTGAGCACCCCACTCCTTAAACTATGAAACAAATAATAAAGGATTATTTTATTTTTAGGGCGGATCATAATGTGTAGTTTTTGAATTTTATGTAGGTTATTATCATAATGTATTGTAAATAGATGTTATTTTTGGCTACGCATTTAATATTTTTAAATAATGGAACTACTTACCTAGAATACCTCCCAAAATGTATTTGATCAATAGATATAACAAGACCTGACTCGTTTTTTTGTGTCACTTCTATTGAGTGTTCACCCATGCAAATATTGAATTTGTTGTCAGTTCTAAACTAGGTATACCTTGAATAGATTGGTTTTTCATGTATGGTCAAGTTACAAATTCATGTAACTAATGAATTAGTAACTAAACTGTACATCAATAAGCTGAAAAAAACATACACATTGAAGACCTTGAATTGTATGGTTTTTGAATAATACGGAATTTCTTGGAACAAGTTAATTGCACTGATTAAGGTCTACCTGTACTTAAAACAGTGCAGTTAATTTGTTTTATAATTCATCATCACTGTTCGAGGTCTTATGATTTAAAGTGTTTTTTTTCAGCTTCTATTTTGTTTCATTTTTCGGCCGGCATCATTTTGTTTGCATTGCTACACCTTGCGTGTATTACATGAAAACCACTCTATTCAAGGTACAGGTATACATTTTGTTAGTGCTATAAATTTGTTCTGAAAAATTCTGTACGGTTCAAAGTCTCAATATTGAACAGCCATATCCACCAAACGTGGTGAAGGGTTCTATCCCTTTTGATATATTTGCATGTTTGGAGTGCTGGAATACATGCATACCATTTCTTAAAATTTTTTTTTTTATTAAAAAAAAAAAAAAAAAAAATTCTTTTTTTTTAAAGAAAACTCAGATTTGAAAATTCCCATCAGTGCTCCTGTAGACCCCTTTGAGGAATGATTTTTTTTTCTTTTTTTTTTTTTTTAATTTATGGAAAAAAATATCTTTTGACATTTCTTTGGTCTTCATTTTGACATTTGTAGTTTATTAATAACACCTAGATTCTCCAGAAACTAGATGTTTTTAGATTCTTTTTTTACTCTACTATAGATGTTTTCGAAAACGTCAGTGATGTCCTAAATGGAAATTATTCTGACCATATTTATTTTGGTTATTTTTTTTTTGTTTTTTTTTTCATGTCTTCCAAATTACAGTTGGTAAATTGACTGATTGCGAGAGATTTACTGTTTGTTTTCTCAGCTTAGACTTAATTACATTAATTTGCTCAGCAATATACAAGGTATTGTTTCCCTTATTTAATGTTTTTGTTCTTATTTCCTTCCTCTCTCTCATCTTTGTATAAAACCTCATCAGCTCAGCTCTGAGAATAAATAAATAGATACTACTTAATTGTCAGTTTGCTATTCCCACTACTGAACCATATAGGAAATGTCCTCCTGAAATAAAACCATATCCTATGCTCATATATTACAAGGGGTGGAAGTTCCTATCTGTTTATTACCCCCCAAAACCCGTAGGTTGGCATATTTTATGACAAACTGGCAAATGAAATGTGAAGGGTTATAAAATATTTCCTTCATTGCCCTCTCTCTGTTCCTGTCTGTCTTTTTTTCCAGGCAGTTAGAAAAGTCATTTATACACCCTCCTTCTGGGATTTTGGATTACCTTCTATAGATTATTTATACTCAGAACAGGAAAGGTCCAGTTTGGGCCCTATAAACTAACCAGACCCAATTTGTACTGGATGTTGTTCTAGGGTTGCCATTTTGGCCATTTTGGAAACCATTTGACCATGAACTTCTTGGTTTGGTCATATTTATTTCTGTTACATATTATGAAGGGGTCAATGACCTGAAAAGTTTGGAGACCCTAGCTTTACGACTTTGAAATTGACTGTTTTAATAGCATCATCAGTAGTGCAGTAATAAGTGTGTGTGAGTGTATGTATGCTATATATATATATATATATATATATATATATATATATATATATATATATATATATATATATAAGATAATTGTGTCATCCACAGACAGCTGTTTCGTTGTATTACTACTCTTCAGTGTGGCTATAGACTATCCATTATCCCATCCAGTACCACAAAGTAAGATTGAAACCCCTCAGAGGCTGGCATTTTACCTCTGCCCTTCGTAGAACTGGACGGTCAGTAGGACCAAATTTAAGCTATATATTTACTTTATGCACAATTCCCCATCCACCAGAGTGCGCCATTCCAGAGTTGGAAGAGCATTGCTTTATATATATATATATATATATATATATATATATATATATATATATATATATATATATATATATATGATTTAATTATTATCATACATATATGTTCATTTTTCTACATGAAAAATGGTAAATATAATCATATATACTTGTTCCGAAGTATAGGTTTGAAATAAATTGACTTAGTTGTAGTTGTATTAAGTTCTTATTTTATTGTGTACTGTAGTGATATAATGTTTTATAAACAGTTTTGATATTTGGCCATTTTTAGCCGGAAACTTCTCCAACTATCTGGCAACTCTGTGCTATACCAATTGAATTTAATTATTTGCTTGTACTAGTAAAAGGACAATTTTCTTTCAACAAGTTTTGTTTGAATGTTGACTCAAGATCTAGACTTGAGATCTTGTTTTAAATCTTGAAATACTAATCTTCTATCGCAAACTACTTACTAGCATAGACCACCCATTACAAGAGTAAGATTTTCCTTTCTTAATATTTGAAATATTTCTCTTTGCTTGCAAGGGCTAGATTATAATTCCTTTTCAGTATTGGGAGAACAAATGCATGATTACTGCAATAAATTTACTCTAAACATTACTTTGAACTATCAATGTATTCAAGTCTGCTCAGATAGTATAATGGTTAAGCTCATCTACTTAACACACAAAAGGTCCTGGGTTTGATTCCTGGTGTGAGTGAAGAGTGAGAGAAGCTCTTCATAAGGACAAATTTCCTTGTGCACTCAGCAGCTGATTGAGTACACTCTAAGCCAGAGCTTTTTGAACATTTTGCGTTGGTGTTATACCTTATGGAAGTAAATTTTTTTACTAGACCTTATTTGAGTTTTGTTAGTGAAGCCAAATAAATTATGTCATCTCAACTGTTCAAGATGTGTATCTTTTGAAAGATATACGAAATTAAAAAGGTAATAAAAAGGTAGATTTTGCCTTTTGTTTGGCTGTGATCACTAAAAAAAAATGAATTTTCAAAGAACAAGTTGGTGCAAACTAGTGACCAAAGTAGCATAAATTTGCATTGCATATTGAACCCCCTACTAAAAATCTATTTTGGTGGGGGATTTTAAAAAAATTCATTGACTGTGCATGTGCGTGCGTGTGCGTGCAAAATTTCAAGTTTCTCCGATAAAAAATAAGTGCTGGGCAAAATCTGGATCACCATCATCATCATCATCATCGGTCTTTTAACGTCCATCGTTGGACATAGACCTTCCCCAGGATTAGTGATGCTTCTCTATCATGGGCGTGGCGGAGCCAGTATTTTCTGAACTTGTCTAGTTCATCTCTCCATCTTATATTTTGTTGGCCTCAGTTTCGAATGTGGTCTCAGGGGATCCATGTTGTGAGTCCTGATGTCCTTCGGTTGTCTGTCATTCTCGCAACATGACCAGCCCATTGCCATTTGAGTTTTTGAATCTCTGACCTCCGTTTTCTACTGTGTATACTGTGCTGTCTCGTGATCTCTCCATGTAAGGTTGAGCAGGATTCTCTCATGCGCACACTGCATGCTTCTCAACAGTGATTAAACCAGTCTGTTGTAGGTAGCGGTGATTTATAATACTTAGTTTCGTGACATACCAAGAGATTATTACGGACATACTAAAGTGTTGTGAAACACAGTTTAGAAAGCCTTGCTCTAAGCTGTGTGATTAGGATAGAGGTATCTCTTTGAGGGACTTGCATTCAGCCAAGGAGTTGGTCATGAAAACTTGTTGGAATAAAGTTCTAGTCTCTCCCGGACTTGAAACTTGCAAGATTTATGAAGTTGATGCATGAAATGGAAACCATCAGGAGTCGTCTCTTAAGAGACCTTATTAACTAGTTCGTCCTAACCCACTCAATGACGAGGATTTCTTTTCTATTGTCCTGATAGGATGATGGCCGACTGGTTATGAATAAAAATACTTTTTTCCTTGGGTCAAAATAAACATCTACCTCTCCTTTTGAATAGAAGTTTTTATTCATATGCAAATCAAGCAATTAACCGAGTGTAAAGCGGTCATTGTTTGAATCATCAGGACTAAAGAAGCCAATTTTAGTATTTTGTGATTCTGAAGATAGTCTTGCTTTGCATCACTGGACAAAGACACCAATGAAAGAGACTCCACCCCCCCACCTTGAGGATGTTTACATTTTACACCTGAAGAAGGCCATAGAATAGTTAAGCCGAAATGTGTCAGCAAAGATGGGAAGAAGAGATTATTAGCTTTGTTTTGGGTGTTGAACTTCAAACATTGGATATTTAGGTAGAGGAAGAAAATTGAATACATGGACTACACCCAACCTGCACACACACACACACACACACACATATATATATATATATATATATATTCAAACATACATTATTAAAAACAAATTGTCCGCCTTTTATTTAATTTTTCTTGTTTGAGTACAAACCTCTCAACAGGATCAAAATTTTATAAAAATGTTTGAGATTTTTATGTTTTTATATTTTTTATATAGATTTTTATATTTCATGATTATTATATATATTATAATATATAATATATATTATATATATATAATATTATATAATTTTCATATTTTGTTACTCAGTTTTCCAAAAAGGTACAGCATACCTATGTCGGATGATGATGAAGGTGTACATGAATGAATAAATGAACAAATGAAATTAAACAGTTAACATTCAACATAAAGTTTATTTGAAGTTCTGTCCATAGGCTGCAACATATTAAGATTTCAGCTCTGTAGGTATGTTTTTGAGGGTTTTAGAGGAAAAATATATGAACCTAAGCTAAATTCATATAATAAAGGTTAGTTGTTAGCAGTTATCTTCTCTAAATTTTTAGCGGTGTATCAGTTCAGTGTTTTAGTTATCTGGGCAGAAACACAAATGTTTTTGAGTTGCAAATCCTTTCATATATATATATATATATATATATATATATATATATATATATATGCTCTTCCATAGAAATAGAAAACTCTGGTGGATGAGGAATTTCTGTGTAAATAGATACATCGCTTAAATTCAGCCTCACTGACTGTCCAGTTCCGAAGTCCAGAGGTAGGATGTCAGCCTCCGGGTCTGAAGTGAAGGTTTCAATTCTACCTTGCAGTACTGGATGGGATAATGGAAAGTCTATAGCCACACTGAAGAGATGTAATACATTGAAACAGCTGTCTGTGGATGACACAATAATATGTATATATAATATATATAAATTTGATGAGTCAACCATTTGTTCATTTCCCTTCCCTATAAAATATGCAGTAACTCCTTTTGTCATCCATTGACTGAGCAAATAGTTAGTGAAACAAAAAACTGCATCAATTTTTGTCAGTTATTGATATGAATGAGCACAAATACAAACTGACATTACTCACATCTTTAAGTGGCATAAAATATTAAATCAGCGAATCAATGAAATACAAAGTCTGATCAAAAAGTATCCAGCCATTTTGATATTAACTATAAGATTGTCTACCAAGGGCAATGGTACCTTAGTCACAGTCTCCAAAGTACACCCTTTGATACCTTATGTAATTATCCACCCATCGCTTCCACTTTTAAAGACACTGCTGATTCCTCTTTCAGGGTTGCCATCAATTATCTCAGTTTTTTTCTAAAATCTTCTTTTTAATAGTGAAAAACCAAAAGTTGCAAGGAGCCAAATCTGGACTTGGGATGACTGACAGATTTGGATTTTGTGATGTGTTGCTGAAAAACCCTGAGCGAAACGTGATGAATGTTAAGACTCAGTCATTATAAATGCACTCTGTCAAACAGTACGCAAGTTCGCTTGATCGAGTCTCATTGTTGCCTGATTAACCTCACAGCACAGCGTGTTCATATGCATGTGTTTGGTTGCCAAATTATCTCAAGGCTATGCAACTGGTTCTCGAGATATTCAAAATGGATGGGTGGTTTTTTTTTTTTTTTTCAAAATATACAAAATATCTTGATATTGACTCTAAGATGCAAAAATGTTGCTTGTTATAGTATTGGTGAGAATGTTCATAATGTATTCTTGAATAGAAATCAAAATTGACTAAATAACATTTATCAGTCCATTTAGCCGCTACAGTAATAATTCATAAGTCAAATACTGTGAGGTCAGAAAGAGTTCTGAAAATTATTCAAGGCTTTTTGCAAGCCTAACCTTATGAATAGGTGAAGAGTTAATTTCAGCCCTTTTGTTTTTGTGACCCTAGCAAAGTTTCTAGGGCAATGTTCTTTCACTCACTAACCTTAATAAAAACACCTTGGCCTTTGTTTCATTAATTCTCTTTTAGCTTCAGAACCCAGTCATCCATTAAAATACTTATAAAAAGACCCTAAAGTAAAGAGGAAGAGAAAACCAACGATTTATAGGAAACTTGTATCTTCAGTGAAGCTCTGGATTTCTTTCATACCAGGGGCCCTTTTTCTCTAATATATAGTCAAATTTAGATGTCAAGTATACAAAAGTTTTGGCTTTTTGCCAGAGACAGAATTCCTTAGAGATAAACAAGTTGATGGGTAAAGTTTTTACTTACTTTTTCTACCGAAGAAAAAATGAGAATCCAGGTTGTTATTTAAACAGAATTTATTAAGTTTTTTGTTTTTGTTCTCTTCATCAAATTTCTCGTGTGCACAGACTTACATTCATCGGAAAATTACCCGCGGACGAGTATAGCAGAATATTGAAAGGAGTGGTGAATTAGTTCCAAAATTTGTCTGTATCGTTAAAAATCCCACTGTTCCAGATTTTACAGCTTATAGTGTTTTTTTTTTTGTTTTTTTTTAAGCTTGTACTTAATTTAATTTATTTGTACAGCATTACCTTGACCGTACAACATCAAGACAGCACCATTTAAGGTATCTCTTTCTCATGTTAAAAATTATGAAACCAGCTTTACTACAAACATTGCTTTAACAGAATAACTTATTCACAAGTGTTATGGTTAACATTCAAATTATGTTTGATACCGTTGATATCACTCAGCTACACCTAAGAAAGGGACTTGTAAAAGACACTCTTTGATTTGGGATATTACATATTACACCTGATGAAGGACTTGAAATGAATCAACCCAACCATTGTCAACATCAAAGACTGCAAGAATAGATTGTTTGGAAAAAAAAAAAAAGTGAAATTTAGGAATGTTAATAACTCCAAGTTCAAGAAATATTCAAGCGTGTTGCTATATTTTCATGACCTTTTTCATGAATCCTTGTTAAAAATATGACATTTTCTCTGATAGATGAGATTTCATATAGTTTTTAACATTGGCATTTCTAAAGGTGAATATAAGTGATGACTTATCTGTCAATATCAATGTGACCCAGTGTTAGAGTGCTCGCCTCCACTTCATTAAATCGTGGGTTCAATCCATACCTGAGACTTTGAAAAATAGTTCCCAGTGCCTCTCAGTTAATTATTCGGTGTAAAGAGTAGGATTAAAAAAGTCCGGAGAGGGATAGCCTGACAGAGCCTATCCATCTTGCCCAAGACGCACTTGTGATTGGTACCCCAACGACAGTGTGTAGGGAATGGAAAATCCTGTTCAAGGATTATCTCTCAATACATGTGTGTTAATAATGAAAAATTAGTCATAAAACACATTATTTAAATAACCCCTTCCCCATATCTATACCTATATTGAATTTCTCTTACAAACAAGGTTGCTGTGTATTATTGTACACAAGCCCCCCCCCCCCCCCGAAAAAAAATTAATGGATATTCAGCTTATCTGCACTATCCAAAAGTAGTGTGGTCCTACGGAAGCCTTTCGAAAGCTGAAATGGCATTAAAACAAAGGAACTTACCATTTATTCATATCAGAAAAATTTTTGAACTTCCCCAGACCCCCAAAATATTTAGGATGGTATGTCAGGCTCAGTCATTGGAGGTTGCGGGAGTGGCAAGTACAGGAGACTGGTTAGTAGTAGAGATGAAGTGGGTGTACGCTGCCTCTATAATGGCTCACTGGAGAACGAAAACTGAACACTATTTTTGCTTGGCACCTTTTCCCGAAAAAGCATAAAAATGTCATGAAGCAAACCTTCAGAGAGTGGGGACTCTCTGCATTTGAATTCGATTAGATGATTTAAATAAATAAAAATTTCCTGAAGATAACTAAAAAAAAAAAAAAACTCCTTTCAATGGAACAATAGAAGAGTCCACTGTTTGAAACTGTGGGTAGGAGACCTTTTTTTTTTTTTTTTCATCAGGAAACCTGTAACCTTTGAGTGGAAGAGTCTATGATTACGGACACAGAACCAAGAAAATCACTGTTCATTAAGCAAGTAGAAGATTGGGATAACAAGAACTTACAATGAAAGTTTCTAATTCAGTAGATGATACTTGAAAGAAAATCCGAGATCAGTTGTCAAAAACTTTGATTCATGAAAAACCGAAATGCTTTGATGATGAGCTGATGGAAATGCTATAAAAGAAATTGTCTTTCTTCTCTCTTAGCACTTCCATTTTCTACTCGTTGATTGGATCATTGTTACAGTTTCATTAAAGTCTTCTTTGTTTGTTAGTTTTTATGGAGATTCCACATGGCTATTTTTCAGAATAAGAATGGAAAAAAAAAAATCCATTAATCCAGTGAGTGTCTGTATTGATGTGAGATCGCCTAGAAACAGGCCTAGTTGTCACGGTAACAGCCAAGTAATGACTTGACCATCTGATAAACTCTATAGTTGACGTGGGCGGTAGAACTCCTCATCTTGACCATTACCATATAAATATATCCTGTCAGAAAGTATTGCGTCCAAAGTTAAATTATTTGTGAATGTTGTTATGCGATTTCTTGACACTTTCTTGCTTTTTCAATAATTGTTTTTTTTTTCTCCTGTTGTTATGAAAACTTGTTACTTTTGTATGATTAATTTTCTTTTCCCCCAATCTCATATCAGAATAGCCTTTTTAAAATGGTGACTTTCGAATTTGGGCTTATTTAGCAAAAATAAAATACTGAGAAAAACAGGTCTGGTTAGTCACTCATTTCTGTCGTACAACCAATATGTTGGGGGTAATCAATTGAAAAAATTGGAAAAGGGGGGAATCTATAAAAGAGTTACTTCTCTTGCCTTCTCTTTGGCAGTGATCCCTAAAAAAGTAATTTTCTGAAAACCAGTGTAAATGCTGCCTGACACTAACTGAGGGATCAATTTATCATAAACTTGTAATTTGAATTGAACCCCCGACTAAAAACTTATTTAGGGAGAATCTAAAAAACAAAAAACAAACTACAAATTTTTTCTAGACATAGGGTAGAAATTTCAAAATTTTCAGCCTTCGCATTCCATTAGTGAGGCCTGTACATGTAATACATACATAGCCAACCAGACTGACTTGAAAACTGAAGGAACCTATATGGACAGTTTTGGTGGATGGTTTCTGATATTATTTGGATTACTGTGCAGCATCCAAGGGAATTTGAATCGAGTATTATGTATCAACGTGATTGTGTAGTCAGCTTTTTATTAACTCTTTAAATACACTAAAGCAGTGGTTTTTAGACTTCGTAAACTTGAGGACCCCGTTCTATAAAGGGAATATTCTGGCAGACACTCCCCTTTTCCTTTTAGCATTTAGTTTTTTGACTAATTAATGAACAGCAATAAAAAGCAATTTCTGACCTTAAGATTCGTATCTGTTTCAAAAGGATTATATCTATTTAGATTCTTAATATATATTACAGGTCTGTGTACATTGGTTATGCTTTTTGATAGCTATGAGATGGATGATACTGTTTCTTTGTTACATGATTTGCAGTGTCATGTCCAGAGGGGACACTGATGCTGACTACCCAAATATCATTTAATGGACCCCCGGGGATCTGCACACACCAGTTTTGAAAACACTGCATTAGAATGTTTTTCTAAATTTCTTTTGTTATTGTGTATAGATGTTTTTTTAGTCAATTGTCCTCATCTTGGTTCACCTTTTGAAAACATTGTTTTTGCCGTTATACCCTACGGCCTTCTCCATGTGGATGGTGTAAATAGGGAATACCATGACACGCAGTAAAACAAAAGTCATGTGCAACAATCACTCTGAGAATGAGGACATAACTGTCAAAATCAAAGGTGCAAAACTGGAGAAAGGACACTACTACATCTACGTTGAACAACAAATCTCCATGAAATCCTCTAATGGAGGAGAAATCAAGCGAAGAATCACCCTAGGATGGCAAGCCTTTGGCAGAGCAAGCTCAACCTTCAAAAACAAGACAATCCCAATAATCCTAAAAAGAAGAGTATACAACCAATGCTTCCTCCCAATAGTCACTTATGGAGCTGAAACATGGACCCTAACCAAGAGACAGACTTGCAAACTGAGAAGCATGCAACATGCACATGAAAGAAGAACCACTTAAAAGTTGAAGAAACCTTTACTTACCGGTTGAGAGTTTTGATTGGCTATTGACTATTTCTAGAAATGAAGATGCTTGACCAAATAAAGTTTTTCTGATTCTATTGATAAAATATACAAGCATCAATAAAACTGTTAAGATCTTGACAGTTTTTTTTTATGTGTGTATATCACCAAGAGTGAATACCAAACCATCCTCAGATTTCCAGACATCGTCCTTTTTTCTGAGAACTTTCATGACCCCCTGAATAATGCTAGATGAACTAAATGAAGTAAGCAAGAAAGCTGGTCTCTACATGAACTTCAGTAAAACAAATGTCATATACAATGGACATGTTGGAGAAACACATGACAATCATAATCAAAAACGCAGAACTGGAGAAAGCAGACCATCACATCTACCTCGGACAATGAATCCTACTGAAATCCTCAAATATAGAAATCAAAGAATCTCTCTAGGATGGCAAGCTTTTGGGAGGGTAAGTTCAACCTTCAAGAAGAAAATCCTGCTTGTGCTAAAAAAAAGGGGTATACAACCAGTGCATTGTACCGATAGTCACCTATGGAGCTGAAACCTGAAACCCAAGTGAAAGATTGACCCTGAGAACCGTGCTCTACATAACATGGGAGATTGTAAGACAGCACAATATATTAGTGGGAAAACAGGAGCTCAAGGTATCAAATGGCAATTGGCTGGTCATGTAGTGTGCATTACAGACAACCGCTGGACATCACAACTTACAATATGGATACCCAGAGTTCACGTGCAAAACTGGGGCTGACAAAATATAAGATGGTGTGACAAACTAGATGAGTTCGGAAAGTACTGGCTTTGTAATGCCCGTGATGGGGAGGTCTGGCGAATCTTGGAAAGCTATGTCCAACGACTGACGCTAAAAGGCTTATGATGATATCATCAGCAACAGATATTATTGAACTCATTATCATTGATTATTATTTCAATTATATATGAGTGTCAGGAGAGATCTCTCTTTTCCTTTGTTATTCTATGTTGGTTGTGATATAATTAATCTTGGATTCTGAGTGATGGATCATGTTGTCAAATGACAAAACCCAGTATTTACATATTTCTCATTCATTGCATCAATTTTTCTTTATCTCGTCTGTAGGGCTTTCTTCTGTCTAAATGATTTGCATTCTATAGAGCTGTTATTTCATTTATTTCATTTTTCTTTTTTTCAACATTGCTTTGTATTATAAACTGTCAATTAGAACTGTCAGCATAAGTTTCTCCAGTTTTCAAATTGGGCTGGCTGGCTGTCTACCATACAGGCTGTCCCAATGGAATTAGAGCTGTAAATTTCTACATCTACTCCTACGTCAAAATAAAATGTTTTTGCTTTTGTTGAAAATTCCCCTCTTAAGTTGTTACTGGGGTTAGGGTTTAATTTACAATGTAAGCTCATGCTAAATTGGTTTCTTAGTTTGAGGAAAGAAAAAAAAAGAAATTTACCCCTTCCTGCCTCCAATAGGTTTTTACTGGGAGGTTCAATTTACATGGTAATAGAATTGGCCCCTTCATTTGTGGTCGGCAGCATTCATCCATATTTTTTTTTTAAATTCTTACTTTTTTTTAGTGATCATCACCAAACTGAAAGCAAGAGAAGTTACTTATTCATTGATCACCCCTCTTTTTTTTTTTTTTAATTGATCACCCCAATGTTAGGCTGGCAGAAGACATTACTTGCATGACAGTTTCTATTGAGTGACTAACCAGACCTGTTGCTATTATCCATTTTCCAGTACTTAGTCTGGAATTTCGGATCAACTGGGATGGAGGTGGGGATAGTCTTAATAAGGATTTTAGAAAGCACTAGAGACCCCCCCCCCCCCCCCGCTCTTCTAAATCATCAGAATATTTCAAGATGTTTATGCAAATGTCTTATACTCTTCAGGTTTTAATTACTGCCTATTTAGAAGAAGATGGATGTTTTTTTTTTTCTAATATTCAAGCCAGACAGAATCAATTTCAGATCTCTCTATCCGTAGAGCAATATTAGTACTATTCCTCCCTAGAGCTTTTCTAATCATTTCTATTCTTGCAACATGTTTGGTCCATACCAATTTTATAATCTCTGAGATGGAGAATAATACCATGCCATGAGATTTTTGTTCCTGGGTAGTGAGTGTTATTTTCTTATTGCTTATATGCAAAAAATATAAATAGTGGTTATTGTTCTCTTCAAACTTTGCTTTTGAGACCAGGGCTCTGATATTCATATATAATTGTTTTTCTTACTTAGTGATAAAAAATGGGCGAATTTGCCCATGTCAGATTTCTATTTATCCCTGCCCTGGTTGAAAAAGCGAAGTTTTAAGGGAATGATTGATATTTTCTCTCAGAAAATAACACTTATTACTCAGGAATAAATAAAAGAATTAATTTCAGTTTTTATATTTTTTACTGATCCACTGATAGCAAATATCAATAGACTTAATATATGACTACATAGGTACGATCATTAACTAATGGTGTGAGATTTTCAACTTGATATCTATGAGGTCTTGAAAATGTCAGTAGTTCAACAAAATGAAAAATTGAGACTTGTTTATTTTCTTGAAATTATTCATTTACAATTTTCTTTTTCTTATGCCTCTTCGGATACCTCAAACTATATACAATATTCGCACAGCTTCAAAACATATATAAAATTCATAGAAGCATAATCCCCCAAAAATACTTTCTAAGTTCATGCTCTTTCCATAATTTCTAAACTTAATGAAATTATTTTTTAAATCCTCTACTCTAGTGTTATTTCAAACATGACTAGGCAACTTGTAATATATTTATTCCGCTGTGTATTTCACAGAAATACAACCATCAATGTTCTGTTAGGAGAGCACTTAGTTCTGATGTAATGATTAACAATCTGATCTTGTAGATCATTATTGCTAATGAGTAGTGAGGTCTTGTGCCAAAATTAAGTTAAGCTTAGTAAATAACACTTACTGGCTCTAAGCACTTGAATTGACAGGACTGAATAAAATGTTTTATGATACGGACTGTAACACTGTGGCAAATGAAGTGCTTTAGTTAAAGCACGTGCACACTCAATAAATAAGGGGTTGATCAATAAGTTCTTGTGCAATTCATTTCATAAAGATCACTAAAAAAAAAATACTGACTTTAGTGTTCTTGAAAAAAGCGAGAGAATTAACGTATTCATTGACCCCCACTTTTCCAATTTTTAGTTGAATACCCCCAACATAGAATGCTGCCAAAAGACATTGGTCATGTGACTGTACAAAATGTTTTATGATACGGACTGTAACACCATGGCAAATGAAGTGCTTGTATGAATTTTTCTTAAAAAATGTTGCCATGTACTTGGGGAATATTTTTGTGATTTGACTATCCGCTTGTCCCACACTGTCTGACCTCTGACCTATTGATCTTTTTGGCAATGGGTCCTAGGGTTTATAAATATTAATTCTTTGATCTCTGGTATTCTGTGCAGCCACAGCAGTCGGCTTACCAGAACAGTAGTAATTCATAGCACATATACTCCTTGACACAGAGCTGCCGTGTTTTATGACCAGTCTCTGTCTGCCAGTATTGCAGTCATTGTTGTTCAGTTTCCTTTGTGTTAAATGCAAAAAAGGTTGGAAGTTTCCTCACTTTCCTTCTTTCATTATTCAACTTCTCTCACTTGTTGCTTTGTTGTTGAAATTTATTTTTTGAATTGAAGTACGGACTAAATCTTTGCCCTCGTGAGAGCACAGGCAGTTTGCATTTTATCCAATATTTCAATTAGTAGAACATGAAATGGTGTTTGATTAACGATAAAAATAAGACAAAATAAAACTTGTATAAAGCACAAACAGCAGAACAGGAATATCTTAAATAGTACGGCTTTTGATGAAGCATAAGTTTGGGGGAAAATGATAAATAATGAGACTCTAAACAGTGTGGTTTTGAACAGTACAGAAAATTTTTGGAATGCATTAAATGTACTAATCAAGGTTTACCTATATATATATCCGGAATACGCCATTCTGCTTTGAAATTAGGAAAAAAATTTGTTCACATTCCTTGTACATTTATCCTGTTTTAAGAACGTGTAATACAATCTCTATTTACTAAACTGTAAGTCTTGTGCACACATAAGACCTTCTCCCTTTTTTGTTTTTTTTTTGTTCTGAAAAAGGATTTCAAGTACATTCCATTATATATTTATTGTATTGCTCAAGTCTGATATGTTTGGCTATTTCTCTTGTTCTTAATGAATCAAATAGACCAAAGCATGTGCTCAGTCACTCTCTCTCGCTCAATAAAAAGGGGGTTGATCAATAAATTCTTGTGCAATTCATTTTGTAAAGATCACTAATAAAGAAATCTTGACTTTTTTAATGTTCTTGAATAAAGCAAGAGAAGTAACGTATTCATTGACTCTTGACTTTTCCAATTTTTAGTTGAATACCCCCAACATGGAATGCTGCCAAAAGACATTGGTCATGTGACAGTCTCTATTGAGTGGCTAACTAGACCCATCTAATTTTTCATATCATACAATTACCAGATTCAAAATCTCCACAGCAACAAATATATTTGTTTTTTGAGCTTCATTTGTCCTTATATATTTTGAAGTTTAAAATAGGGGCAATGTTTGCAAGATTTTGAATTTGGCGAATTATCATCTATCAAAGAATTTCTTGAAACATTTCATTTTTGTAGAAATTTGTTTCAAGTGCCAAACAAAACCAATTTTCATGACGACATTTTTTTGTAATTTATTCAAAGTTTTCCAGATGCCTACTGACCCATATCATCCCTCTGTAGAAGCCTAGTTGATGGGGAGCTATTTGCTCCCCACTCCATCCCTGGATCAGGGGGAGGCACAAGCTTTTTGAATTGTTCACCGACTGCATTTCTACTGACAAATCTCATTAGATTTTGAAGGGAGCCCCTGAAGGAGCCAAGCCTCGTAGGCCCCCAAATCCCCAGCTATGCATCTGCCCCACTTGATAACATGTTGAATCCAATTCCAACCACCGCCCGTCAGCATTATCAGACATGAATGTTGGCGGCAAGGAATGGAAACGGCTGGAAGTGACATTCCAAGAGATTCCCTGTCTTTAGAATTGTTCATTCTGCAGAAAAAACGAATTGAAGATTACATCTCCTTGCATTCTGCAGTTGTTAGTCACCCAACTTGGTGTGGGGTGGGCAAACTGTTTAGAGGGATGTTTTCTTTGAGTGGGTCTCAGCCTTAATCAGTACAAGCCTGGTTGCTGCTGGGTCAAATTCCATTCTGACTTCTATTCTGACTGAAGATGATTATTGCAACTTTTTGTATTGTGCGTGTGTATATATATATATATATATATATATATATATATATATATATATATATATATATATATATATATATATATATATATATATATATAATCATCAGTCTTTTAACGTGCGTCTTTGAACATAGACTTTCCCCAGGATTCGCCACATTTCTCTATCATGGGCGTCGCGGGGCCAGTATTTTCTGAACTTGTGTAGCTCGTCCCTCCATCTAATATTCTGCCGGCCTCGGTTGCACATGTGATCTCGGGGGTATATATATATATATATATATATATATATATATATATATATATATATAAAAATTCATTGTATATATGACTTGTCAGTTTAGCTCAGTTTGTGAGAGTTGCTTTCCAATCATTATATCTTGTTTTCAAATCACGGTAGGAAAATGTCAATTTTATATATTTATAAATAATTTTATTCATATATAATTCAATTTGGTTTAACATGATATGATAGGTAAGTTATAAGTAGAATGAAAGACTTGTATTGAGACATGCATAATATCTTATAGGAAAAATTCCTTTTTTTTTTTTTTCTTTCTCTTTTAGGAAGAAAGCTACCATATATGCCAGTGTTTAAGTTGACCCCTGACTAAGGTTTAATTCGAGATCAGTCCAGTATTAGCTGCATCAGTTGACTCTCCCAAATGAAGCAACAGTGCATCTATCTGACTGTCAAGTTCTTAGGGTGTAAACAAACTAATATGATCCATTAGGAAAAATTCTTTATGCTTAAAAAGTCAAGTTATATGCTTGTATATCAATGCAATAAAAAGTGATAACTATATGACTCATATTGGTGTATTAAAGATTAGTCTATTCATTTTAGAATAAAATCATTATCCTTTGCTTTGAGAGATATTGATCTGTTTAATTTCAACTTAGCAATCAGTAAATTCACTTGTGTTCATTAATTTATTTCATTACTCATGGCAATTAGTCTGAATTAATAAAATGTGCAAATGTAAATTTCATTGGCTTCCCCGAGAAACATTTTTGGATTCTTTCTGTGTTTCTGGGGGCAAAAGTCCGAATTCTATTGTCTGTTTAAAGACAAAAAGTCTGATCTCAAATTCATTCAGTACTTCTTTATTGAAGCGTTAGCAAAATTTATAAAAATTGATATCTTTTTAAAATCTTTTATCTGACTCCTCATACAAAGTTAGCTATAGGCGTCCCCCGATAGAATACGGTTTGTTATAGCACCGTTTGTTATATAAGGTAGGAGGGTGGCGGCCCCCAACATTTTCCTCCATATCATTTTCCACTCTTCTATACCACTACAGAATAAAAAAATGTTCTTCTTCGAACTTGTTAACCCGATATTTTAGACTGAACGCTATATAACTGAATCATAAGTCCATTTGATAGCAGGTGACACTATCTCCCTATCCTCCTCCACTAAGAAATATATTTGGCTTACATTGACAAACCAACAGTCAAAAAAATGAATTGGACAAAAACATTTCTGCTAATGAACAGAACTTTTCTTTTATTAACACTTTCAATACTACTTGTTTTTGTTTTGTTTTTTTGTTTTTCAGTTATAACCTCTGTTGTGATACCCATTTCCCTGAGACCACTGATTAGACAGGGAAAGCGGGTCATATAATCACATAAGAGACAGTATGGGCAATGTTTACCATCCTTCATCTATCATCTTCTCTTGAATATCTCTCATACTCACCCCACTGTTGTCACGATTTGTTTATAATGTAGTTAGCTTTCCTGGACACCAACACCCACAATACAATGCTAGATGCCTGTATCAACATTTTTTCTTGAGAGATTTTGAAACTTCCTTCAACGCAATTTAGTTATCTGATTTACGTTTTCCTGGTACCAAACTTTTTAGATTCATTTTTTAATTCAAGCTGAAGAATCGGGGTTGGGGTGGATTTTTGATGTTTCTTGGAGAATGGATTTAGTTTTTAAGTTTTATGTAATACTTGTAAAATCCTGTCATTTTTCACTGGTATTATCTGCATATGGCTTGGCACTTCTAGCTAGTATTAGAGTATTTGTGTGTTCTGTCTTGGATCAGTGTCACTCTGTAGCCCTTTGCCTCGGATCTAGGTTTGTAGTATCTGATAAAAAAGTGTAACACATACATGTGTGTATATATATATATATATATATATATATATATATATATATATATATATATATATATATATATATATATATATAATTGTCACCCACAGACAGCAGTTTCATTGTATTACAACTCTTCAGTGTGGCTATAGACTATCCAATATCTCATCCAGTACCACAAGGTAGGATCAAAACCTTCGCTTCAGACCCAGAGGCTGACATTTTACCCCTGCCCCACGCAGAACTGGACGGTCATTTGGTCCGAAATTACAACTCTTCAGTGTGGATATAGACTATCCAATATCTATTCAGTACCACGAGATAGGAGATATATAATGAATGATATATAATGACGTGAAAAAGTATGGTAATGCAGTTACAGCACTATGAGGCACACATGCTTGAAACAGCAAGTGATAATAGACCCCAACAAGGGAGCATTAGCTGCATTCAGGGGCCCCAGTAAGCTGCAGGATAGAAATCGGCATTTCAATGTTAGTCTGTGTGCATCCTTACATTCTTACTAAGGCAAAGTGATAAGAACGAAGAATGAGAGATTTAATCTATCTTTTATGGATCGAGCAACATTGAATGCAAAGAGTCTCATTTAGTTCTTTATTGGTTGATTGATTCAAAATTCAGCTCAATGCGCAAAATTCGTTCCATCAACAAAATTTTAGCATAAAGCATGTGGGAGGCATATTTTGTCAGAATTCTGCATTACAACGCACAAGATCACTTAATGACACCCAGTACACATTGCAATTTATATGTGTAGATTGGATTTGCGGGGGATGAAGTGTTTTCAAATAGATTGTTTTTCATGTTGTCTCAAGAACAACTACTCAATGTTTGATTAATGGCCGATCTCTACAATAATATTGACGAGTCTTATCTCATTTTAAACCAAACTAATAAGCTCTATTGTCATAGGATGAGGAAAGGGGAGTTTCGGCTACAAATTGTTCATTACTCAATTTGGCAAAAATATGAAGAGACAGTCTGGTTGGTCACTTGATAGGAACCGTCACATGACCAATGTCTTTTGGCAGCATGCCATGTTGGGGGTGATCAAAAGATTCAATTTGGGGTGGGATTGTTGATTTAATCTTGTTAGCTTTTGTAAATTACTTGGTATTCATTCGTTTTATATTTTTTTCCTCCTAGACATTCAAACGGCTGTTAGTCATTCATTTCCGAATCTTTTTTTTCTTTTCGAAGACTATGAAGTCAAATATTTAATGCAGAATAATTCTAAACACTTTATGCTTGAATTAGAGACTGCCAACCGGAACTGTCAACAAAGTTTTCCTCAGTTTTCAAGTTGGTCTGGCTGGCTGGCTATGTATGTATCATGAGTACAGGTCATACCAATGGAAATCAAGGACTGAAAATTTCAATATATAATCCTTACTGTGTCGAAAAATGTACCCCTCCTGGGGTTCAATTTGCAATGTAAGTTTATGTTGTCATCATAGGTTTCTTCAGTTTTTAAGTGAGTCTAGTAGGCTGACTATCTCTCTATCTATTGTACAGGCTACACCAATTAAGCTAGAGGGCTGAAAATTTCAACAGCTACCCCTTATTGTATCTAGAAAAAAATATTTGAAAAATTAAAAAATATTCTTTTAATTCCCTGGCTAGATAGGTTTTTAGTGAAGGGGTTCCATTTTTTATGCGAGTTTATATTAAATCGGTTTCTCAGTTTGTGTCAGGTAGCAATCGTGCTTGTTTTTTTTCTTTTTTTGTTTTTCATTTTCTTTTTTTTTTCCTTTAATTATCTCTGCCTGACAAAATGTGAGAGAAGTAACTCATTCATTCATCACCCATTTCCAATTTATTAATTGATTGCCCCAACACATCATCCTGTCAAAAGATATTGGTCATGTGATAGTTTCTATTGAGTGACTAACCAGACCTGTCACTTTATGATTTTTTTTTTTTTTTTTCCAAATTGAGTCTAATGAACAATTAGTTGCTGAAACTTTCCATTTCCTCGTCAATGACAACTGAAGATAATTGCTGAAGCTTTGAGTCATAATTTTTCATTACTTCCAGATTAAACAGGAGAAAAAAAAAAACGTCAAAAATGACAATTTCAAATCTTGTCACTCACCACTTGTAGCTCATTAATCCTTGCTGATTTACGTTTTAATCTCTAGAGTTATTTGATTTGTTTTGTTTTAAAAGAAAAAATAATCAAATAGTTCAATCTCTTGATTTTCTCTCGGGGCTTCAGTTAATGACCTATTTGAGTTAATCTGTATAAATATGGCAAATTTGTTTCAAAATTTCTTGATTTTTAACTACTTTATTGAAATTAAGATATGGAAAAATCTATCATAACACCAATACTAGCATAAGTGATAAATAGTACTTGTAAAGAATTTCGTTCTAATACTAGCTACTGTATGTCGGTTTTTTGTTCAGCACGCACCAACATTAATATGAAATAATAAAGTATAACATTATATCAGTTATACATGAAAAGATTTGTATCTCAGTATTCTTCTAAGTGTTAGTAAGAAAATGTGCTTGGCTATTACATGTAATTATTCCACTGAAAATTCTTAACCTGGAACATTGTTTGCAGTTCCAGGCTTTCCTCTACAGGTATTCCTCATAGTTCAAAAGTTTGTTTAATGCTACTTTTGCTTTTAAAATTTCATAGAAAATAGCTTTCTGGATTTGTTTTGCAGCTAGCTGTTATAGAGGCAGTATGCACTCTTGTCCTCACTCTCATCCCTCAATCTCAGACGACATAATGTATTAAACCATCGTTTCCATTTTTGAGGTCTGGGAATGCTAAAACTTTTTCTCGTAGATTAATGGTAATTGCGTCTTTGCTTTACAACTTTTCAGCACATAAACGCTCTTTCTGATCGCTGGTTTAGTTACGCTGAGATGCACAATATGTTTTAATATCTTTCAGCTAGCTCCAAAATTAATGAGGAAGTACTGTTCTTAATTATATGCAACCAATTGGGCTCTTGTTAAGCTATGGTACAAAGCAGTATACCCCATTGCGGATAGCCCCTAGGACTTCCCAGTGCAATATTTCTTGCAAAAGATCGGGGTAAAACGCAAACAATTGAAGAAAGCCAAGAGGGAGATAGCCATGGCAGCTGAAACCAGCTCAAGATGTGGTTGATAAGTGCCCACTGTTAGAACCTTCAGCCGGTGAAGGCTAACATAGTCTTTTCTTATTTCAGTTATTCTTGGTTTGAAGAACTCCAATTTTGGTTGGCTATAAAATGGCTGTTTCCGGTAAAATTTGGCTTTATTTTTTTCAGGTTGTGATCGTTTACTTTGGAAATATGGCTCACAGGAGTTATCTCATCCTAAAATTTTAAAAATCCTATTCAGTGAAGTACTGATTTAAAAAAAAAAAAAAAAAAAAAAATTGTCGGACATCCGTCACCGGATTAACACACACACACCAAAAAAAATTTTTTGAAACCTGGCACTGGATATCCAACCGGATTGATTTTCTGGTACACCCCTGATTTAAAAAAAAATTAAAATTTGATAATTTAAAATTTTTTAGGGTTAGGATTTAGATTGAGTCTATTGTTAAACCTGGAAATAGCCATTTGTATAGCCAAAGTTGACTGGAAATAGCCATTTTAGAGCCAACCGAAATTTGGTCTAAAACCAAGGATTATCCTTTGTTTTGTACTCTCTCCCTGCTAGTTTTAATAAATCTAAAAATATCCAATGAACAATCCATAACACTTGCTTTGCTGACTCCACTTACAGTTGCAAGAGTATTGGGTTTGTTGCACAAGTTGCAGTCTGTATATGACATTACCCCATACGACAATTTAGTGGTATCAAGTCTGTTTGCCTATAGCAGCAACAGCAGCAGCAGAATATGCACTCTTATATTTCCTGAGCTTCTTGTAACATTTTGATACTAGATCCAGTGTGTGAGCTTGGGTGTTTTGTGCTCTAAGATATCAAGGTTGCTTCGTAAACTGAGCCACTATTCCGAGTTCAATTACATGCTTTTTGCTCTCTCTGTTCTCTAAACAAATGAGGTGCCCCCCCCCCCACTTTCCCCGTCATAATGAGGTGTTAGTCCAAAAAAAAAAAGGCAACCACAGTAAAACTGTGCCACGATCAATCTGGCTGTTTTTGGGCGAGATCTGGCTGCTTTTTTGGCGAGATCTGGCTGTTTTTTGGGTGGGATCTGGCTGTTTTTTGGGCGAGATCTGGCTGTTTTTTGGGCGGGATCTGGCTGTTTTTTGGGCGGGATCTGGCTGTTTTTTGGGCGGGATCTGGCTGTTTTTTGGGCGAGATCTGGCTGTTTTTTGGGCGGGATCTGGCTGTTTTTTGAGCGGGATCTGGCTGTTTTTGGATCCACCATCCACCCTCATCATAACGCAAACCATGCTATAATGAAATGCGTTTTAATAGAAGAGTCTTGTATCAGTATTTCTTAACTTGATTTGGATGGATTTTTCATCACAGCTACCCACAACAAACTGGTTTGATCACCGTTGTAGGGTTTAGGTTATTTATGTGTTCTGACATTTCTATTACTTATGTAGACGTTGCCCAGTTCTTACCATAGTAGAAACTTGAAATTTTGCACCCACACCCCCTTAGAGGATGGAGAATGTATTACTTTTTAGATTAAAAAAAAAAAATTTACCCACCCCTATTTAAACCATGCTGGTAGTATTTTCATTTGGCTAACTCAGTTTTTACCTATTGCTTGATATACGAGGTAAAAAGTAGCATATATAGGATGCTGTGATTCATGATTTCCCCTGGAATGTTTGCTCCATTTAGGGACTTATTCAAGAAATGTGTCCGATAACTTTCCATACCGAGCTTTGATTGGAAGCCCCTATAGTTCTTGTTGGTTTCAAGTTCAAATTATTTTCCTTGATTCTTTTCAGGTTTGTGCATTTTAGATACTTTCTCTTAAATTCAAAAAACAGTGGAATGTAACTTTCTTGAATATGAATTTAAAGTTTCATACAGCAGTACTTTTTATCCGTGGCGTTTCCTACCATGTATCATGATGCAGAAACTATCCTTGCCATTCCCTGCCACGTATCATGATGCATAAACTATCCCTGCCATTCCCTGCCACATACCATGATGCATAAATTATCCCTGCCACTCCCTGCCACATATCATGATGCAGAAACTATCCCTGCCATTTATCCCTGCCACATGTTTGTTATATTTTGATGCAAAAGCAATTCCTGCAACTTCTAGATGCACTAGTTCTCAAACCTTTATGAAATGTGTGGTATTGAGTTTAAGAACAACAAGTATCAAAAAGTGTTGGGGTGCTGAAGATGAAAAAAGTTCTCCCCTGGTTCTTATAAATTGTTTCAAGACAGTAGAGTATTTTAGAATATCTGAAGCAAGAACAAAAAGAACTTTCTTTTTTTCTATTTTCAACATTTGTTATGTGATTGTTTGTTGGGCAGAGTATGATTAAGCTTTCATGTATGTATCGTGATCAACTACAGGCCAAACTGTAAGGTAATGAGTGAAAAAATGAAGATGTTAATTTGACTATACATAGGTTACCTATTCATTTTAAGATCTAGAAGAATGGCTGTTTAGAAGGAAAATAAAAGTACATATACCCCATCTTGAAACCATTCTTTAAAATTAATATTGGACTAACAAAAATCTTCCTCTCCCAAGTGTACACCCATTTGTCTAACAATATTTTCGATTCTCTAAATGCACATTTAATTCATGACAAATTTGCAAACAATAATATATCTTAATACAAAACAATAAGCCATTTTCTAGTTAAATGCTTACTTTTATCATAACTTTAGTTATTGTAAAGACATCAATCCGTCAGTTTTACATCCAAAAATTAGGCCAAAATAATGTAAAAACATTAAAATCTTTTTGAAAAATATGAAAAGAAAATTGATTATTGATTATTTTTGTTTAATTTTTCTCAGTTGAAAAGGAAGTTGCTATCAAAATCTTTAATTTTAATTCAAAAAGTGTAAGGAAAAAAATACCATTTTCAGGTAACATTTGATTTAACAAAGATTAGCAATTAACGGATAACCTCTGTTCCTATTGGTTCTTTGAGCCAAGGGTTTCCTGTAGAGGCCATTGTGTGTGTGTATATAAAAATGTTCTGATGAGAGCTTTTTTCTAAAAAGAAACGTTTGTTGTATCATTAACAACAGGTTGTTTTCTAGTTGAATTATTAGAAGCCATCAGCCAACATGGGTTTCTTTAGTTTTTTAGGGGTTCTGTTTGTCTTGCTATCTATTTATGTGTGGCACACGTATAAATCACACTAATGGAGCTAGATTACTGATCTAGAAATTTACTCCTTATTATTCCTAGGAAAATTTTTCTCTTAAAATCATCACCTGATAGGTTGTAACGACTTCTATTGAGTAACTAACCAGACCTGTTCACTTTACTTTTTGAAATGAAGTGGAGATGGTTTTGCTGAAGTAAATCAAATGATAATTATACCAAGCTTTCAACAATTTGTCGTTAAAACTAATTATTTTTTAAGGTTAGACTTGGAAAACCCCCCCCAAAAAACAAGTCATCGAAGTGTATTTCTCATTGCAAATTTTTGGTTTTTGAAATGAAAATTAGCGAGGAAACTCAGCTATCTAAAATTACAATGAAAAAGGACATCCCAAAAAAGAAAAAAAAAAACAGGAAAAATCTTATTTCTTGAGTTTGTGTTCAAAATGTGAACCTTAATTCTCAAGACAAAATTTTTTTTTTCTTCTTTTCCAATTTGTAAAAGGGCTTTGACTCGTAAATCTGTATCTTCAGATCTCGCGGATAAGACCCTGTTAATTTAAAAATTTTCCCCATTTCTTTTTATTTATTTATTTATTTATTTGAAAAAAATCTTGATCATATTTTATGAGTTCATGATTTTTTTTTTTTTTCACTATTTAAAAAAAAACCAATAATTCCCAACGAGAACTACATTTTTATGTCTTAGGTTAGTTTTAATTAACAATTATTGAATGCTTGATATAACATATTGAACTTTCTCACATTCTAGAAATGTTTACCAGATATTTTCACATAATACACAAACACACACACACACACATATATATTCAAGAAATGGACATATTTGGTTCATCAGAATAAATTATAAATTTCGTTATATCATATAGAAACTTATTTGAAATGATCTTCCGTCGTTATGTGGTTAATATATCACTCTATTTAGACAATGTAAATAGAATAAACAATTGAAGAAAATGGGGATACCGCAGGAATTGAAGCTGTCGCTGATAGGGTATCTGCTTCAATGTAGCGATGCTCATACCATTGAGCTAAACAGTTGTCAGTAATGCAAAGGCTCAAATAACGACTTTCAATCTAAATTCCCATCTTGTTCAATCTCGATCTATTCATCTTTTCCAATACAACAGTTATGTATTTAAGGATGAATGCGTAATATATTGAAATTCATACTTCATATACATATATAACATGAGCTATTCAATAAAATATGGGAAGTGCGAAGCCCCAAATAATTTTTTGTCTCTAGGATATTACTCTGTTATTGTCTTCATTTTTTAACCATTTTTTTTGCATTTCTGAGAAGAAAAAAATCTTATTTCCTTTTCATTTGCGAGTAGAAGTGTTTATGATGACCCAAATAGATATTTGATATGAACCAGAAAATTGTATTAATCCCTCTCTTGTCCTGTTGGGTTGTAAGGTGTATATTTCTCTTGTTTGGAAGAGGTAATGTAATGTACATACTCCGTATAGGTTGAGTTGTGGAAGAAGAAAAAAGAATTGGGGGTTTGATCTTTATATGAGTGTTAATTTTGTAAGGTTGAAATTCAAACTTAATGGTGGAATATTAGGAGCAACCCCAGGCTTAAAAAAAAAAGAAAGATGTAAGATATTCAATGGTTGCTACCAGAAAATAATGAACATTAAAAAAACGAAACAATTATTAATTAAAATAAGTGCAATGCCTTCAATAAATAAGCTAGGTCAGGTGAAAAATATAGGTCCAGTGCTGACCTACATGTGGTAATTATCCCTTAAAAACCAAGGTTGATTTATATACCAAAGCATGGCATAAATTAATGATTCTGTGACCATAAATCACGAGTCGGTCTTTAACCATGATCGACTTATACACAAGTATATATGGTATTTTGTTAAAATCTCTTTACACTTACTATGTTAATATGAAAAAAAGTTTCTTTTTATATGCACTGGAAAATGTCTGAATATGAGATGGTTCCAATGAAAGTAGGGAAAACTGAGCGATGGTTCATTTTGATGAACCCATACAGGTGTCGGTGTGCCTGGAAATTTAATTCAAATTTAATCTAGCAAAAAAAAAAATAAAAGAAAATTGTGCTCAGAGGTGCCCCACTTTATGGCTGAGGAATGTAGAATCGAGAGTAAGGGAAGAAAGCTGCTATACTGTACATGCATATATATGCACCCACAATCGCTCTGTCAGTTACTGCTTTACTACAGGCAGCAGTAGATTCTTTTGTTGCATCTCCTGCTTATCCCCACCCCCTGCGACTGCCGCTGTCAGAGTTGTGAGAAGAGCAGATATACTCTAGTCAGGCAGAAGAGTCCAACTCTATTCTGTTGGATCAATCCTCCTATTGGAATCTGTGAGGAGGACTATCTACTATTTCGAGCTGCCTCCACCGTATGCTTCATTTCAGTTAGTCGGTTTACCAACACACTATGCATCCTGACTTACAGTATGCATTTTTTTTTCCAACTACCATTAGCAACATCTATCACACTGTTCTATTTATGCCGACTGGCTACTTATCATTGGAGAATTCTCTCCTTCCCTCCTTTCAGAGTGTTTTTGATAATTTTCGTTATTTGCATTAGGAGATTAAAAATATTCCTGACATTTTTGCTTATGTATTTGTATGAAGGACACAAGAGATTTTAAGTAATGAATTTGAAGTGTTCACTATTGTAAAAATGAAAATACTGTCTTGGTATTCTGATTTATAAATGGAATTATTTTAATTTAAAGGGTGACTTGAAAATGTTTAAAAGCCTAATTATGGATAAGCTTTTAATCAGATGCAACAGTTTTATCTATTTACTTTCATGGAATATTAACATATCTATATATTTTTGAATATCTACATTTTTTTTGAAATTACTATTAATACACTAGTTAAAATATTGCCACTTTTTTTTTTTTTTCCCAATTATTATTAATTACAATCTTTTATCACTTCGAAGATATATATCAATATATATATATATATCAATATATATATATATATATATAAATATATATATATAATAGGGAATGAGACACTATGGAGCAAAAGTATATGGAGACATTTGTTAATTATTCAATTCATAAATTGATGTGATTTAAGGGTTATTGTAGAAAACATATATACACACGCACACACACACACATATATATATATATATATATATATATATATATATATATATATGATGGAAAAAATATTTTTTTCTTTACTGATTTCATTTAATAAACTACGTCTGTATCATGCATTGTGGTGGAACCAAGGGAGATAGAGGGTTGAAATTTTGAACGTTCATTCCATATTATGTCTAGAAATAACTTTTTTTTCCTCTCAAAATTTCCTCCTCAGAAAAGTTTTTTTAGAGGGGGGGTTCAATTCACCATGTAAATTAGTAGCTTAGTTTATATCCAACAGGATGCATACTTTGTTTTTTGAAAATTCTGACTTTTTTTTTTGTGATCACTGCTCAACAAAAGGCAAGATAAGTAATTTATTCTTTGATCACCTTTTTTTTTTTTTTTTTTTTTTTTCCAACTTTTAATTGATCAACCCCAACACAGCATTCTGCCAAAAGACATTGATTGCGTGATGGTTTCTATTGAGTAACTAGATCTGTTTTATATTAGCAAATGATTTCGAAAAGGGAATTGAGAATATTTCACAGAACCGATGGACATCACGACTCACGACATAGATACCCCGAGATCACATGTGCAACCGAGGCCAGCAGAATATTAGATGGAGAGACAAGCTAGACAAGTTCAAGAAGCACTGGCTCTGCGACGCCCATGATAGAGAAGTGTGGCAAATCTTGGGGAAGGTCTATGTCCAATGACGGAAGTTAAAAGACTGATGATGATATGTAAAAAAACACAATAAAACCTTTCCATATAAACTCTCAATTCATTCTGTGCTCTTTAAAAAATCTTTCTTAGCCAATTTTAGCACTAAGTGACGTCCTAGGAGCATTACCTTACAGAAAATAGCTCGCAAAATACTAAATAGTTTTCCGTGACTTTGTTATATAACTAGTATCTATATTTATTTTCCAATCTCTGTTAGTTGAATTACTTATCATTAGATCTTTCAATTTTAAAGTTTTCATAACATCATTGTACAAATTGATTTATATTCTTTCATAAAAATATTAATAATATAAACTCACCATCGCATAATTGAGCAACCAGAGCTTCAAATTTGAAGTCTTGTACAAAAGATTCCATTAAAGAATAAATATGGTCAGAATGAATTCCATTTATGACATCACTGGCATCTTCCACTGGAAAGCCTTTAAGATAGAGTAAAAAAAAAAACAAAACAAAATATTCTAGAAACATCTAGATTCTATTAATAAAGCCTTCATGAAGAACTCCCCAGAAGTCAAAAGAGGCCCCCTACCGCATATTTAGATGGGGTCTAGTGGAGTACTGATGCCGATTTTTCAAGTCTGTTGATGAAGCTTTATGGCCAGAAGTGCTGGAACATGGCGATGGTTGTCCAACTACAATAATCAGGAGAAACCAACAGCCAGTCATCGAAAACTAATTTGATAATCTCTCGATTGTGATAGCAAGTTGAAACTATCCAAAGAAAAAAAAATTTTTATTGGTATGATTAATTTCTGGTTTTATCACATTTCTGATTGTTACAATAAGATTTTTTTACGCCTTGTATAATCATGTATTGACCTCAATAAATTTCTTACTTATGGCATCAACATCTGTACATTATTGTATTTTATCATTCATATACGTTTAAAGGGAGATATTGTATATTAAGATGGGAAGACCTTCGGTTGGTGGGGTGGGACTGTGCCTGAAGTTGTTGGCGGATGACCTGGTCAAAACTGTGCAAGACGATGGGCTGTCCGCGAACAACTTTAGGCACGGCCCCCCCCACCTACCTACTCCCTTTTTGTCTATAAATTTTTGTCAGATATTAATTATGTATCATTATTGGATGAATGGATATGTACATGTATGAAAAAAGTAATTAACTTTTAATTTTGAAAAAAATAAAAGAAGAATTTGATTTCTATGTAAGAATTAGGTTAATGTCCTCTGGGGGTCTACTTTATTGACTTGTTAATTATTTCACTTGTTCATTGTGATGGAAATGAGTGATATCTCTCTTGGATTTGAGGTGCTGAACAGGCAGCTTTTTGAGATTTCCAGACCTTCTCATTCATTCATGGAAGATAATTAACTTCAGACTAGCAATTTCCAATTTTTGAAAATGAATACATTAAATGTTTTCATTCAGAATTTGAGAATGATGGAACTGTGTACTCTCTCTCCCTCTGATCTCTTGTCTTCCCTCTTTCTCTCTCTGTCTTTCCTCATTATACAATCTCACTACAATTGAAAAAATCTGTGTGCTCTGGGATTATTCAACAACTAGCCATCGTATGAAGTTGGCATTTCTCAGATATATTAGTTGGTATACAGTATCGAGTTTGAAGTTGTCTGAATCAACAGTTCTCCAGAAATCTGATAAAAATGAATATACTTTTATAATGCTAGCTTCACATTGACAATTCAATGAAAATAAAAGGATGCTTTGCCTCTTTGTGTCACGGCTGTAAGACCTCTGTGAAACAATAGTGGATGTTGGCCCATTAAATGAAAACACAAGGATGCTTTGCCTCTTCATGTCACGGCTGTAAGACCTCTGTAAAATAATTGATGTTGGCTATCAAATGAAAATTCAAGGATGCTTGGTGTTTACTAGCATTATCGCTGTAACCCATCTCTAAAATGCTAGTGTCCTGTTGGACATTGAACAAAGATGTAAGGATGCTATGCCTCTCCTAGCCCTCAACAAACCCAATGTTTTGAAAGGGGTGAAATCATCTCCCTATCTCTTTGAGGAATACCTATCTATCAAGTTCCAAGTGAATCTGACTTGAAACCATTCAGAAAATAGATTTTTAAAACACAGTTTAAATATCTTTATTGACAGATCAGATAACTGAGTGTAAGATTTTCTCAGGTAATAAGCTTCTGAACAAGAGTCATCTTCCTACCAAATTTCAAGTAAATCTGACTTAAAACAACTGAGAAATAAAATAGGAAGACAGACCTACCTACTGACTGATTGAAGGATGGACAAAGCCTCTTGGAATGTATTTAAAATCTTTTATTTATCATATTTATACAATACAGAAGTTGCAGTAATTATCTTTGGTAGGAATAGAAGTTGAAGTGGTTTGTGAACTGGAGCAGCCAGGCTTGTCGTTGTTGTTCTATCCCCTGTTCTTCATGGTGGGACTTTTTGATTTTTTTTTTTTTTTTTTTTTCTTGTAGATAGAAAAATGGTAGGATGTAGGTAATTTCATCCACTTGGTATTCAGCTGGCCAACTAATTGTGTACGTTGGACGGCTACAGTGGTTGAATATTTAGAAAGCTTGTCTTGCCGACAAATTCGATAATGCTGGGAGGTTGATTTTCATGTGTGCCCACACTCTTGAGCTGGACTAAGATACACTTAATAAATAACTATTTAGTTCTTATTGGTCTTTGTAACATATTCTTCTGTATTTGTTTTTTCCTTCTAAGAAGGCCATTTATTTAAACGAAGACCATTAAATTTCAGCTGACTGGACTCTCCTTCATGCATTCATTGATCTTGGTGTCTTCCTTTCTGTCCATCGCCCTTGTATACAATGTATTTGCATTCATGAAATATATCTGAATACTGAAAAGCTCACAGTAAGAAGGAAAATTTGATGGGGGCAATAGTACAAATGTATTTTTAAGCTACAAGTCTCCTGGTATTGGAAACTGTCAACCGAAACCGTGAAAATAGGTTTCTTCAGTTATTACATGATTCTGGCTGGTTATGTATGTGTTATGCGTACAGGCTGCATATATGGAACTGAAAATTTCAATATTCACTCTTTGTCTAGACCAATTTTTAAAGAAGTCTTCAATTTGCAATGTAACTTCATGCTAAATTGAACCCTCAGTTTGTGTCATGTGGTGTTCATTTTATTTAATTTGAAATAAAATTTTTTTAAAATTTAGACTTTTTTAAGACAAGAATATTACCTTATTCATTGATCACCCATTTTTCCAATTTTTTAATTGATCACCCCCAATTCAGTATGCTACTAAAAGTCATTGATCATATGATGGTTTCTATTGATTAACCAGAGCTGGGTTTTATTTTTGTTTTCTTTCCTTTCCAATGTGTGTTTTTTGCATAAAAATAATTAATACTGTAAATATTTTTATCAAGATTTTTTTTTTTTTTTTTTTTTTTTTTTTTTGCAGACTTTGCTGTTCTGGACAGCAATCTTTGTGGGTTGGGCAGTTATTGTCCAGCTGCTGATGTTCCTTTATATCTGCTGTGTTTGCTGCAAGAAGAAGAAAAAGAAGCACCGTGAAGCCAAATGTATTCGGTGTTTCATGGCAATCTTTATTTTCCTTTGTGCGTAAGTAAACTTCTTTTTTCCACCCTCTCACAAATCCATCATAAGCCAGTAATGTTTCTTAAATAGTAATCAACCAAAATAAATGTATTGTCCATATTGTGTCAACATCAAAGATGGGAAGAAGAGATTGGATTGTCCAAACAAATGCTTCTGCTATTAATCTTATTTATGTCTTGAATTTTATTATTAGATGAAACAGTGTCCATCATTATTAATCCTTGGAACTACTGTGTTGGAATATGTTGCCAGACTCTTATATACACAGGGTCTGTTTTGTTGTATGAAAGCATCTATGACTTGAAGTATTTTCATTGAGTTGAATGCTTTTTCAAAGCCAGAAAATGCTACAGTTGCATTTTATATTCTGCTGCTTTCTCAGTTAGTTGATTAACTGAATTGATGTTGGTTGAGTAGCTTCTTCTGAAGCCATGGTTGGTTTTCATCTAGTGTTTTGATGATTCGGTTGGTGTTCACTTTGGTAAAATGTTTGCATTTGAGTGGGCTTATTGGCCTGCAATCATTTAGATCTTTCAGGTTCCTTTTTTTATATAATAACAATTATTGACTGATGGTGAGTCTTCTTTATTTCTATATTGAAATGTTGAAAATTTTCTCTTCCAAGCATAATGTTAAAATCTAAAAATACTCAAAGCCACGTTCATCTATGAAACAAATTATGAATCTGAACTAGGGGTTGCCAAATTTTCTAGGCCATTGACCCCCTCATGGAATTTTTGATCCATCATTGACCCCCCAGGCAGGGCTACCAAAAGAAATTTATCAAATGTATTATTACAACTGCTTCAAACATAATGGGCTGTAGGCCCTATTGGAAACTTGTATTGTGGGACCCTTGGTTCACCGCCAAGGTCTAATGAATCTTGTGAATTTAAAAATTTTTGTTCTGAAGAAAATATTCAAAATGTAAATGACTGCAGGGCCCCCTTTGGCCTGAGGGAGCAATAGGTTCAATTGGCTTGAGGCTGGCCCCAACAATTATAAGTCTTTATATCATATTTATTGAAAACTTGAACATAATATAAAATAAATAGACAATAAAAACTGATAATATATAAATTAGAACTGTGTATCAGCAAGTTGTATTTTTGTTTCTATCAGCATTTGACCCCCCAAAATTTGATAGACCCCTGCTGGCATTTAACGACCCATTTCTGACCCCGCAATCATTTATTGACCCTTTGGATTGCTCCATTGACCCCAGGGGTCTGTGTCAATCTCTTTGGCAACCCCTAATCTACACAGCATTCTGAACAAAATGAAGTAAATTCTTCGAAAAGCAACACACATACACACACAATGTATTAACCCATTTAGTAGACATTGGTGTATTTAATTATTCTGAGTGTCTTACAGTTCAAATCCTATGTGTAATATTAATTGTGAAGTTGGGATGGGGGTGAAAGATTGTCATATACAAATGGATTTTTCTCGGAAAAAAAAAAGGCATCCTTCTGTTTGAAGTCAAGAAAGAACGGGAAACTACTCACACTTGATGATTTACAAAATATGTATTGAAAAAATTGATTTAATAATCAATTTCTTACTAATATCATATTGCTTCATCATGCAAAGCACACGGGTTCTCCTGAAATTCCAAATTATCCACTGTAAACAATTTAATTATTATATTTATGGTCGGACTATTTTCCTCATCTCGGTTAATTTTTTTTCACTATGTTTTGGCTGTATATCCTGTGGCCTTTGTTGTAGGTTTTTGAATATACAATGAATATTCAGAGTGCATACTTGATTGGACTGGACATATCATATCCTTTTCTTATACATATCTAGGTTGTGTTATCCGGGTATTTCAGAGTTTCCTCCCTTGCATGGGGTAATCTCTTTTGCGTTTTTTTTTAGTCCTCTTTATGAAGATAGATTCTCAGATGCTATTGATATGAAAAAAGAACAAATAGACTAGGAAAATAGTCTGTCATTTGTAATGATTTATACACTAACAAAATTCAGACAAGAATTGTAAACAATTTGAAAAATTTCCTCGGCTTAGCCAAGATAAGGCATTAATAGAAAGCAATCTTCCTTTTTGTATATTGTACAGTCGAGCTACTAGATATATTTATTTGGCTAAAGGCGTAAGATAATGTGAAGTTGAGGCGGGGAGGGCGTGATAGATTTTGAAAGATAACCAAAAAGAGGCTCTAGGGGAAAAAATGTTGACAATCCCTGATATAGACATTCTTTAGTTTCTCTAAATGCCTATTGCCGTTGGAAACCGTCAGCCAAAAGTGCTAACATAGGTTTGTTCAGTTTTTAAGTGAGTCTGGCTGTCTATGTATATATTTAGTATACAGGCCACACCAATGAAGTTAGCTGAAAATTGGAACATTTCTTCTTCGTCTAGAAAAGGACTTTTTTTTTTTTGTGGGCAGATATCTCCCCCAAGTCTGTTTTTGATGGTGGGTTCAATTTACATGTATATCATATTTACATATAAGTTAATGCTAAATTGGTTCCTTAATTTGTGTCTGGCAGCATGTATGCTTGTTTTCTGAGAATTCAATTTTAGGGATCACTGCCCAACAATAGGTCCAAACAAAGCAAATAAGATTTGATTAGCTTGTCCCAATGACATCAATCTGCTGTGATATATCAAACCTTAACTCGGCAGTACAAGCAAGCCTTGATTAGTAGTATGAATAAATAATCCTATAAAAACTTTGTACTGATTAAATTTGTACTATTTGTACTATTCAAAATTATAATATTTGAAATGTTAACTAGTTCTAACTCGATGAAAACGAGCAACAGGAATTTAAAAAAGTTTTCAACATTTCAAAATCTAATTTGATAAATAAGGACAAAAAGTAGCATTCCGAGGGAAATATTGAATCACCGCCACCCATATATCATCATCATCATCATCATCATCAACCTTTTTAGTGTCTATCGTTGGACATGGACCTTCCCAAAGATTTGCCAGATCTCTCTTTCATGGGCGTTTCTGAGTTTATGCTTTCTGAATTTGTCTAGTTTGTCATTTTATCTTTCTTTCTGTCAGCTACAATTTCGCATATGATCTCTGGGGATCCATGTTGTGAATTTTGATGTCCAGCAGTTGTCTGCCATTCTTGCAACATGACCAGCCCATTGCCATTTGAGTTTTCTCATGGTTCCTATGATATCTTGTACTCCTGTCTCATCTTGAATATACTGCGTTTTCTTATGATCTCTCCATGTGATGTTGAGCATGATTCTCTCATATGCACATTGCATGGTTCTCAGTTTGTGGGTCATTTTGGTTAGGTTCCATGGTTCAGCTCCATAGGTGACAATCAGGAGGATGCATTTCTAAAACATTTTTTTTTATTACCTTAAGTAGTGGAGGTAATAAAATTAACTTCCCTTGATGGAAATACTGTGTTTTAAATAATAAATCTATGATTTAAAAACAAATCTGAAGAGTCGCTCATTAAAAATTGTTCAGCCCATTGCCATTTGAGTCTTCAAGTAGCATGCTACGTTACGGGTGATCAATTAAGATGTTGGAAAAAGAGGTGATTAGAGAATAAGTTACTTCTTTTGCCCTGGGGGGGGGCCTTGATCACTAAACAGTCCAAATTTAAAAAAAAAAAAAAACGTAGCATAGATGTTGGAGGACACAAATCAAGGGACCAATTTTAGTCTAAACTTACATTGTAAATTGACCTTCCACTAAAAACCTATCTTGGAGTTGGAAAAACATTTCTGGCTGGAAAAAAGTGTCAAAAATGTAAACTTAACCTTAGTCCTAATCTGCTCAGAAATCATCCGTGAGTACACTAAAGTATTTTTCCCTTTTTTTTTTTTATGACTAACCGATGTATCCACAATTCTCTATTACACAACAGAAATAGGAAGGAATGAAGAGATGTGATGAGGTTTGGCAGCATTACTGCTTTTATGTAATACTAAGATGGTGAAAGGTTCTTATACCTTTTCTTTTTTTATATGTGCCTTTGTTGGTTTGTGTGTTCCTGTTCTCGTAGGTATAATTTTTTGTCCAAAAATTTATATTTGGTGTCTGTCCTCTCCTAGACCTCTTTCCAGTCTATTATCATCTATCATTGGACATAAACCTTCCCCAAGATTTGCCAGACCTCTCTCACTTAGGTGTTTCGGGGCCAATACTTTCTGAGCTTGTCTAGTTTGTCTTTTCATCTTGTATTTTGTGGGCCTTGCTTACACATGTGATCTCTTGTGATCCATGTTGTGAGTTGTGATGTCCAGCAGTTGTCTGCCATTCTTGCAACATGACTAACCCATAACCATTTGTGTTTTCTTATGGATCCTATGATGTCTTTGACTCCTGCCATCATGTGATCTCGAGCATGATTCTCTCATGTGCACATTGCATGCTTCCCAGTTTGAGGGTCTATCTTCTGGTTAGGTTCCATGTTCCAGCTCCATAGATAACTATCAGGACGATGCATTGGTTGTATACCCTTCTTTTTAGGACTCCTGGGACTTTTTTGTTCTTGAAGATTGAGCTTGCTCTGCTGAAGACTTGCCATCCGAGAGTAATTTGTTGCTTGATTTATTCTTCTTTTGATGATTTCATGGAGATTCATTGTCCTAGGTGTAGTCGTCTACTTTCTCCATTTCTGCGTCTTATATTTTGATCGTTGTTTCTTTCCAAGATGATTGTTGCACACAAACTTGGTTTTGCTGAAGTTCATGTGGAGGCCGACTTTCTTGCTCTCTTCATTCAGATATCTAGCATTTGTTAGAGGTTCTCCGCAAATCTGAAGTTGCTCTATTTGACATCTATTCTGATTCCTTTGTTAGCAAGTTTAATTCATCTTCATTAGATTTTTCAAGAACTGCTGATCCAAACAACTTCAAACTCGACACTGCACTCCCTTTTGTGCTGACTAATATATCTTGTATTGAGTAATCACAGTTTATGCACATGCAGGCAGAGGAAAATTTCTCTGATTGTAGTTTTCATATTCTTTTGGTCAAGTTCCAGGTTTGTGTGACTATTGGTCGGATGCATTGGTTATACACCCATCTTTTTAGGATTAATGGGATCTTCTTATTTTTGAAAGTTGAGCTTGTTCTGCCAAAGGCTTGCCATCCTAGTGTGATTCTTCGCTTGATTTCTTTTGGTAAGGTTTCGTGTTTCAGCTCCATAAGAAGGGTATACAAGCAATGCATCCTACCGATAGTCACTATCGATAGGATTCATTGGTTGTATACCCTTCTTTTTTGGACTAATGGGATTTTTTTTGTTTTTGAAAGTTAAGCTTGCTCTACTGGAAGCTTGCCAACCTGATGTGATTCTTCGCTTGATTTCTTCTTTTGAACGTGCACATGGAAGAATCAATCTCGTGGAAAGATTATAAGACAGCACAGTATATCAGGGACAAAACAGGAGTCGGAAACCTCATAGAAACTTTTAAAAAATCAAATGTCAATGAGCTTGACATGTTGCAAGAATGTCAAACAACCGCTTGACAACATGTCTCACAACATGGATCTCCAGAGATCAGATGCTAGGCTGTAGACAATAGAAAGTAATGTGGTGTGACGAGCTAGATGAATTCAAGAAGTGCTGGCTCTGCGATGCCCATGATAGAGAGGTCTGGCAAATCTTGGGAAAGGTCTATGTCCAACGATGGACACTAACAGACTGATGATGATGATTTTCATTTTTTCTTCATGGAGTACTCCTTTATCTGATTATTGGTCTCTTCTTCTTTATCTCTTTCATTGAATGCTTCTTGTTCATTTGCAGAGCGAGAATTATTCTCTCTTCTCTATATTTACTCAAGGTAGTTTATACCAAGCAACAATACCGTGTTATTGCATGACGACAGCCAAAAGCAAACAGTCTGATGAGTCATCAGAATGAGAAACACCGATTTGAATTTTTGTGCCTCATAAAAATATCTTACTGAATTGAATTAGGTCTTGTACTAAATCAAAGTTTGTATCATTCAAATTCGTTCTCATTAAGGCTTAGCTGCATATATTTCTCTTTTCGTACCCTACTTGTAATTAAGCTTATAACTGGTGATCTTAGATCCAAATTTTTCATTACTCTCTTTCATATTTTTAACTGTGATAGAAGTTGACAGTTCTTAGAAAGTTGGGAGAAAATTTCATGTTAAGACTAGTTTTCAAATCTGTTAACAGCATTTGGAAGGAATTAAGTGACCTGGAGAGGGAAGGGTTGAAGGAAGAGAGATAGCATTCTCTTTAAATTTTTTCTTTCAGTCCATCGGGTTGGTAAAGCAAGATATGATACAGAGAGTGGGTAAAAAAATAGGAATTTTCTTTCCTCCCTATTGCATGTCACACTATGTCATATCCCCCCCCTTTTTTTCCAAGGGCCGTTCTCAAGATAAAAAAGATATAGAGACCAAGAAAGAGAAGACAGAGAGAAATCTGACTCTACAGTCTTTGTAACTAATGTATATATTTATAACTTTCTCATTTGCCAATGTAACATTTTGGATGATATTTTTTGTTTTATTTTCGATGCAATCATTACTTTTGTTTAAGATGTTTTGATGTGGTTTCCGAGACATTATAGAATCCATTAGACAATTTAAATGGCAATGGGCTGGTCATATTGCAAGAATGGCTGTCAATCGATGAACATCACAACTCAGTTCTCATTTGAAATTAAGGCTGGCAAAATGCAAGATAGATACATGAACAAGACAAGTTCAGAAAGTATTTGCTCCACAACGCCCATTATAGAGAGATTTGGCGTATCTTTAGGATGGTCTATGTCCCAGGATGGATGATAAAAGATTGATGATGATAAAACAAAGTTTTATTATCGAAAAAAAATGTAAATGAATGTTGTCATAATGTATGTACAATGTTGCAGTTTTTGAACCGTCTCTTTTTCGAGTTCATTCATGTACACACATATGTCAAACCATTAAAAGTAAAGGAATGAGACATTTTGATAGAATATAAATCAACTTCCTAAATAAAAATTAAAAAAAAGATTATTATTGAAAATCTTTTCTGCTCTGTCAAGTTAAACTAAACTGATATGTACAGTTAACATTCCATCTGTGATTTGAAATCACGATCAAGTGATCAGTAACCAGTTTTCTCACCGACTGAACCAAATAAATAAGTCTTGTATATCTATGAAAATTTTTGTCACAAATATGCATAGGTTTATTTCATACTAATAAATAGATACATTTATACTAGAAAAATCTAGCTGAAAGCTGTGAAAGTTAGTTGGATATTGGCTAGCTTTGTCAGCCTATCTGTTGATCTATTTATCATAAGGGTCAGCAACTTGTTTATTTATCATTATATACACTATGAAGCCACTCAAGGAGCTGAAACATAGAACATAACCAAGAGACAGACCTACAAACTGAGAAGCATGCAACGCGCATGAGAGAATCATGCTCAACCTTACATGGAGATATCACAAGACAGCACAGTATATAAGGAAGAAAACGGGTGTCCGTGACATGATAGAAATTATTAAAAAAACTCAAATAGCAATAGGCTGGCCATATTGCAAAAATGAAAGACAACCGATGGACATCACATCTCATAACATGGATCCCCAGAGATCACATGCAAAACCGAGGCCAACAGAACATAAGATGGAGAGATGAACTAGACAGATTCAGGAAATACTGGCTCTGCAATGCCCATGATAGAGAATTGTGGCGAATCCTTGGGAAGGTCTATGTCCAAATGACGGACGTTAAAAGACTGATGGTGATGATGATATATACTATAAAAGGTTCAGTAATGATCTTCTGTCAGAGTAGGAGTGGAGTTTGACTTTGCAGCAGCCAGGCTTGTTGATATTAAAAAGCTGGTTACAAAGTATTAGCTACTGCGTGAATTTCAACTTGTATCAAATCGTGGTCAAGGAAATCGGACAAAAAAAGCTATTGTTTGGCCAATACATTTTTTAAAATTTTTTATGGAGCAATAAAAAAAAAAATTCTATACATGAATATTCGTGTTAATAGAAATTTTCCTGTTTGAAATTGCCAACAAAAACTGTCAAAGGTTTCTTTAGTTTTTAAATAATTTTGCCTAGCTGGCAATGTATATATGCATGTGTCACACGTACAAGCCACTCTAATGGAGCAGGAGGTCTGAAAATATAAACTTTGTTATGTTTGGAAAAAAGCTCTCCTGACCTGTAATACTTATTGAACTTTTTTTTCTTCTCTTCCAGAGGTTCACTCGCCATTGGTTTCTACGGAAATGAAGAAACTAACAGAGGAATGACGAAATTTATGAATCATCTAAAAGCCACCACCAACACCATTCAAAATTCGCTTTCGACTGTAAGTCAACATTTGAATTATATCATTGAAAAACCAGTACCATAACAGCCTCCCACTCTTAAATTTCGCCCTGAAGAAAATCAAGTTTTTATTAATAACACAAGAACCAGTCAAACAGGTTAACTTGTTTTCATTTTAACTTGTATGGCTTGTTGTTATAAATATCCTCGAAGTCTTGAAATTATTTGTAAGATAACTTCACTAAAATGTATGGTCACTTTGTGTGTAGGAGGATTGGTTGTTTATACTTTGAAAGCTATAATAAAGATATTAGTCACCAAGTCATATTAACCTCTTTTGGAATTTAACTCTTAAATTCATTGTAGTGAATTTGGTAGGTTATTCAAGGGAGGCAACTTCTGACCAAAGTCATCCCCTTTGGTGAATTTTATTTTATTTTTCTTTGAATTCAATTCACAAAAGAGTTCCTTTTTTAAATCCTATTGATTGAAGTGGTTATAAGTAGTCTATGAATCGAAGTGTTAAGGTATCTGTTTCGACTTTTTTGTAATATCTTATATCAGATATTCCCTAAGTGACGCTAGTTGATTATACAGTAGATTTAGTACTATTATAAACCTTTTTGATGAAAAAGAGAAACTGACTACAAATTGTCTATCAGAGCAATTTAAGGATACTGCTTGCCAATATTGAGCTTGAGACAGAAAAATTTACCTCCTCGCATCAGGCCCATAAGGTATGACTGGTGATGGAATCCTTGGTTCTGTTGCATATGTCAGCTTAATGAAGTTTGCAAGGCTCAAGTCTGGTCTACAAATTTTTGTGACCACCCCCCCTTGGCACAATACAAGTCAACTGAGGGATACCCCCACTCTAATCACGGCATAGAGTGTACTCAATTAGCTGCTGAGTGTACAGGCTAATTTGTCCTAATGAAGAGTGCTTTCCACATTTTTTGCTCATACCTAGAATCAGACCCAGAAATTTCTGTGTGCAAGGCAAATGTCTTAACCATTACATTATCTGAGAAAACCATCAGGCGCACCTGCTGCATTAATTATTCCTACATTAATAATTCAATTACTTTTTGATACTTTTGTACAATTACTATAAATGCAGACTTATAAGTCAACCCCAAAACTGAGGTGCTGATATGAGTTTAATCCAATATTTGCCAGATAAGTTGAATCTCCGACATAAGACAGCTTTGTGCCCATTAGAGCGTCAACGACTTTACAGGATACATTGAGGAGATATATGCTCTAAAAAAGGGGTTAAAGTTCGGGAAACCTTGTCTTACATGAACAGCACATGAACTGATTTGGTCACAGGAGCCTCATTGTCAAGTTCAAGAGTAGATCAGCTTAGAATGTTGTGATTGAAAAGAAAAAACCTGAAGAAAATAGTAAAAAATAATACTGCTATTTTTAGTGTGATAACCTGATGGAAACATATGTTTTTCTCCATTATATACTTATATGCAGAAAGTTCTGTGGACGTGATGTATTCATTATTTATTTTCAATGCAAACTTGTGTATAATGCAACCCTGTTCTTGTGTTTTGTACATGAAAATGTATGTGAAAGATTTGGTTTTTAGTTTTGCAAAATTTTGCTTTTCTCCAGTTGAGGTCTGTAGAGAAAAAAAAAAAAACTACTGGTTTTAAAAATTCATGATTTTGATATTTTGTGATCTTATATCTTGGGAGTATTCAGAGTAAATTTAGGAATTTTATCTTCACCAGTTTTTATTATTATCAATGTTAGGCGGGGTTATTTGTCACTTCTTGATTATTTCAATAATTTGCTTCTACACTGTTTCTATTTCATTTTTTTTTGGTTTCGTTTGGGATAATTCAACTTCCTCAATCTAAATAATGGAGGAACCCCTCCCCATCAAGCTTCAGGATTAGTAATTCACCTACTGCATTCCTACTGGGGCTCCTAGATTGGGAACCACTGGACTAAGTTTCGGGAAGTGGGCCTCAAGGAGCTGGCCTCCAATGTTGAAGGAGGGGGTAAGATGAGATTTGAAGTCTCCTGGGCCCTTAGAAGATTTATGAACATTGGTACATATTCTAACAAACCTTTTTAAATGTGTGTGTGTATGCATGTGTGTTTGGGGCAGCTCAAGGGACCAAGCCTTTTACCTGGACCTCTAAAATCTTTAGCTACATCCTTGCTTTTTAAAGGACTGCTCACTCAACCAGTAGTGGACCCCAGATTTTCGAGAGGTCTGCCCACGAACCCCCAGTAATACTTTTTAGAATACTCAGAGGTTTGTGGCCCCCAGATTTTGAACCACTGGATTAGATGTTGGAGGGAGGGAACCATCAGTGAACCTAGTCCCCCTGGCCCCCAAATCTCCAGCCATGCTCCTGGGTGAGAACCCAGTTACAGTTTAACAAGTTTTGTGAGGGGGGGGGGGGAGTGCCAAATAGTCTTAAAGGCAGGATTATTTGGCGTTGGTTTTTGTAAGCCATGTAGTTTCTATGAATTTTTCTCTTCATAACATCATTGGAGACTCTTAGGTAGAAGTACAGTTTTATGCTATAAATGATAAAATTTCAGTGATGATTTCAAGACTTCTTGCAAGAAGGAAAAAAAAATCCTTAGAAAGAGCCAAATAGCTGTGCTGTACAGTGTTAACTTCATTGATACAAGTCATCAAGACTGTTAAAATATTCATCATCATCATCAGTCTTTTAATGTCTGTCATTGGACATGGACCTTCCCCAGGATTTGCCACAATTCTCTATCATGGGTGTTGTGGAGCCAGTATTTCCTGAATTTGTCTCGTTCATCTCTCCATCTTGTGTTCTGTCAGCCTCGGTTTTTTATGTGATCCATGGTGTGAGATGTGACGTCCATTGGTTGTCTATCATTCTTGCAACATGGCCTGCCCATTGCCATTTTAGTTCTTTTAATAGTTTCTATGAAGTCACAGACACCTGTTTTCTTCCTTATATACTGCACTGTCTTGTGATCACTCCATGTAAGGTTGAGCATGATTCTCTCATGCACACACTGCATGTGTCTCAGTCTGCGGGTCTGTCTCTTGGTTATGTTCCATGTTTCAGCTCCATAAGTGACCATTGGGAGAATGCATTGGTTGTATACTCTTCTTTTTAGGATTATTGGGATCATCTGGTTTTTGAAGGTTGAGCTTGCTCTGCTAAAGGCTTGCCATCTTAGAGTGATTTCCTCCTCTTTTGAGGGTCTCATGGATATTCGTTGTCCTAGGTAGATGTAGTGGTTTACCTTGCCGAGTTTTACATCTTCTATCTTGACAGTTATGTTCTTATTCTCAACATGATTATCGCTTTACTGAAGTTCATGTATAGGCCGACTTTTTTGCTTTCTTCGTTTAGTTCATGTTACGTTTGTTTATACGACTCCCTGCTTTGATTCTCACTTTTTGATTCTGGTATAAAAAATTCTAACATTGTATGTCGATAAATATGGTATGCTGTGAATGTTTTATCTATAACTTGGAGGAGGTCATTAACGTACCAACCTTTTTTTTTTTCTTTTTCTTTTTTTCTTTTTTTCTTTTTTGGATTATTTAATCTTTTCTTTCCATCTTTGTTGTTGACACAATATTTCGGTCGATTCATTCTACAAAAATGGATGGTTGATGTATAGATGACCATAATTTTCTTCTTTTTTCAACAGAGACATGAGACAGAATTCTTGTTTAACAATGGAAATGAGAGCTTTTCCATTTTTAAAATTATGGAACAAGCTGTGCTTCTCATTTTGCTAGAATAGAATAACTTATAAATAAGCATTGTGGTTAACATTTAAATTTTCTGTTTAATACCTCCCCTCCTTTTTTTTCTTTTGGCTTTGTACCAATGGAGAGAGAGACCCTCTTACAGATATTGCACATTACACCTGAAGAGGTCTGAAGAATGAATTGTTCGAAACGTTATGTAAACATCAAAGGTTAAATGAACAGATTAGATTGTTGGAAAAAAAAATTTGGTGGGGGGTATTGGGATCAAAATGAAAATATTTCTGGTTCAATTGATTGTATTCCATTCTCTGCAATTATAACTCCAGTTGCAACATTTCTTTATCCGTATTTTTCCCTCACATCTTTTTCAGATAAAATCTGTGGATTATTTGGCCTTGAAAATCGCTCGAAATGTTGACAAAGTCCAGGATATTTTTCAAAAGTCAATACATAACAAAACAGTTGCAAAAGATGCCCAAAACTTAATGCAACAATTTGCATTCAACACTCTGCAGATGCGTCATTATTGTTCATTTATTCGACAACAGACAGAACATGAAAGACTAGAAGAAGCTTCTGCAAAGACTTCTATGGTAGAACCCTACAGGTAAGTAAAAATGTCATCTGTTGGAAACCATCAATCAAAACTGTCAACATAGGTTTCTTCAGTTTTGCTGGTTGGATGGCTAGCTACAAGATGGGTGACAATGAACTCCCTATTAGAAATTATATTTAACTTTTGTTAATGATTCTCTGTTTTTGTGACTTCTTCCTGTGGGGTGAACTAAGGTGGTATACAAACCACTACTAAGGAGGTGGTATACGGTACCAAGCAACCAACCCAGGACCAACTGGAAGAGCATATTCAACATTTTTTGACCAACATGCCGCCAGACTTTTTGCCAAGGTCTATCGAGGCCATACAGAAATGCTCACCTGAATTTGTGCCTCCATTGAATTTTAAAATAACGGGAAAATCATGCCATTGTATGGTCTGAAGTAAAGCTAGTGTTAGTTCAATCAACCAATAAATAACAAAATTATCAATCCTCGATAGGGACCTTTTTTTCACCTATCCTATACATGTCATGCATACTGGCTGCACCAATGGAGCAAGAAGGTGGAAATTTGAACATAATTCCATTTGTCTTAAGAAACTTTTTCTTCTTTTTTTGTTTTTTATCCTTTTTTTTGTTTTTATCCTTTTTTGTTTTTTACCCTTTTTGTTTTTTTGTTTTTTTTGTTTTATCTTTTTTGTTTTTATCCTTTTTTGTTTTTTTATCCTTTTTTTGTTTTTTTATCCTTTTTTGTTTTTTTTATCCTTTTTTTTTGTTTTTATCTTTTTTTGTTTTTTTATCCTTTTTTTTGTTTTTTTTAATCCTTTTTTGTTTTTTTTATCCTTTTTAGTTTTTTTATCCTTTTTTTGTTTTTTTTATCCTTTTTTTGTTTTTTTATCCTTTTTTTTGTTTTTTATCCTGTTGTTTTTTTAGTTTTTTTTTTGTGTTTTTTCTTTCTTTCTTTTTTTTCTTTTCTTTTGAATCCCTCCTTTAAACGGGTTTTTTAGTGTGGGGATCGGTGAATGGATGATTTTTGAACTAATCATTTTATGGAAAACTGGAGGGGACATTGAGGCAAGTTCCATCTACTAAGTGGGGAGTGTAGGGGTAGAAAAGTTCAAGAACCACTGGTTTATACCTTTCCCACGATTTGTACACCAGTTCACTAAGGGTTGTGGCGAAAGTCAATAATGCAATTTGGTTTGTGAGCACTGTTAAGATTTCTCAAGCTTTTGGGTAGCATCTTATAATGTCAAGGGATTCATCTTACATAAATTGACATGTTGATGCAAAAACTCTTGTTAATTGTTATAAAAACAAATTGATTATCTTTCCTAATTTGTATTTTTTTTCTCTCTGATAGATTTAATATAGATTCCAATATGTTGTATTGTGTAAATCCCAAATCAAAACATGAGTATCTGTAATGACAGAACTTTTTATCCCGCTACAGGTTAACAAAATATTTTGGTGCAAAAACTATCCCTGCCACTTATCAATACTCGATAGTCACCTATGGAGCACACTGAGAACCATGCAACGTACTCTTGAGGGAATCATGGTCAACATCATGCAAAAAGATCATAAAACAGCACAGTATATTAGAGAAAAGACAAATATAAAAACCATCAGGATATTCAAATGGCAATGGGCTGGTCATGTTGCAAGAATGGTAGACAACTGCTGGACATCACAATAATCATATATGAAATAGTGGCTGATTGAGTGAGATGGCGTGATGAGCTTGGCAAAATCAGAAAGTACTAACTGTACAACATGCATGATAGAGAGGTCTGGTGAAAAGGTCCATGTCCAAAGACAGATATTGAAAAGCTGACAATGATCACCACAGGGATAGATTACATATTTCATTAATATGTGACAGGGATAATAAAATATTGTGGTATCTATAACACGGATTGCTATAACCAAAATAACAGATCCTTTTGATATAGACAATGGTAATACGTGGCATTGATGTTGATTCACTGCAGATTTGAAATACAAGAAGAAAAGTCATATGCAAGATGATATTTGTGCACTGGGAATTATGTTATAACATTGGGATAGAAAAATAAATTGATTGTATGTGTAAAAAGCAAAAAAAACTCAGAACAAAATGAAAACCTTGTCATTTTTTATGAAAAAATTCATGTAGGTATTTTAATTCTTGTGGGATGAATTTTTTTTCTTTTTTTCCTGTGGAAGAAGCTCTATACGAGACACTGTGATGTATTTGATAAAAAAATTCAACAGTTTTTGTTACATTATCTTGCTTTAATACTCACTAGAAACGTTTTTCAAAACAGTCGATACTGTTAATGTTAGTCTTATCAGTTTCATCTGAGGCTTTATTAAATGCCACTGAGTCTGTATAAATAGAGGAGTCCATTATTCCCAATGGTGGGTAGATGTTTTTATCATCAAAATTATGTTCAAGTGGAAGAGTTCATTGTTACTGATAGGGAAACAGAAAAAAAATCTCACTGTCCATTATTAAAGTAGATAAGACCTGAAGTCTTTAATGATGCAAATCAGTCACTGGAACGGCCCGCCATTTTTGAAGAGCAGATATCAACAAGGTTCAAGTTTTATACAATTTATCCTTCATGAATTAGAAATGCAATCAAAGAAAAAAACGTCCTTGCCGCAAAGGAGATTAGGATTAAGGCGTCTGATATTTATGTTTCCTTGATTTAACATGAGATAAGAATATCAGATTAGTTGACTGTATTTTCAACAAGAACAATCCTATCCAAATTCAGGGGAGTAAACTCATCACTGTCCTGTCACACTGAACCAAACCAATGTATAAAATTAACCTACTGTGATAGAGGGGCCCCAGTCCTTCTCTGACAAGTCACAATCCACCAACACTTATCACACCCTTACTGTGTTCAAAGATCTGCATAAGGGATGTTGGTGAGGTTGGTTGGAACTTCTTCAAACTGAGCTGGTCAAGTCACCAAGCAAGTTGGAATCGAAAGAAAAGATCAGATGCTGATTTTTTTTTATCAACAATAACAAATATCTATTTTCTCCACAGTACACAAACTCTTATAGTTCAGTTTTCATCTCAGCAAAATGATTTTATAAGAACTCCTGAAAGTTCTTATAATACAGAGTTCATCACAGTAGGGTCATTTACCAGTTCTGATAGTTCAGGGTGTTGAAAATGATGAGCAGTATATCAGCAGGGCTCTAGTTCAAGTTCATTGCCAATGGGGAGCCCAGTCCAGGTCTGCTTCCAATCTGCCCTTTTTTCTCAAAAACTTGGGATTATTTATTGAATTAGAAACTTTGCATTGATCACCAAAAATTGTGCAAATTGAATAATTTCATACCTATGCCAACTAAGTGTTATACATTCTGGAATAGACTGCATAGTATATAAGGAAGAAAACGGGAGTCCGTGACATCATAGAAACTATTAAAAAACTCAAATGGCAATGGGCAGGCCATGTTGCAAGAATGAAAGACAACAGATGGACATCACATCTCGCAACATGGATCCCGAGAGATCACATGAGAAACCGAGGCCGAGAGAACACAAGATGGAGAGATGAACTTGACAAATTCAGGAAATACTGGCTCTGCGACGCCCATGATAGAGAATTGTGGCAAATCCTGAGGAAGGTCTATGTCCAACGACGGATGTTAAAAGATTGATGATGATGACTCTGGAATGTTTGTGCTTTGATGCCTAAAACCAATTGGTCATGATTCATCAATGCAATAGATGAAATCCTAATAAAAATATATTTTTCTGTTATAGAAATAAACTTACCTATCTGAAAATAACCTTACTTCTACAGAGACTTGATTTCCAATGTACGCATAATGTAAAACTGGACACTGACTTTGTTACCTGCTTTGTCATACCTGATGATCGCTTTTCAATAAAAATAACATTTAAACTGGACTTTTTGACTGCAAGCATGACTGCCCCCCACCTCCCCGAAACTCATGGTTATTTGTTAGTTAAGATTAATGATAGGGTTATACAACTATACAATTATGGAAAAAAATGAAATCAGAAAACTTCATTATTATCATGGTAATTTTGCTATGGTAATTTGGCACTGTAGTTAAGCTACTTAAATACTCGTTTCTGAGGTGGGGTTCACCTGGGAGTATGGGGAGTCTGTTCTGCATTGAAAAAATTATCATGATTTTGTAAATCATGATTCAACAAATCTTGACCAAAATCAGAATTCGACAAGTTGACTATCATATTAAACACTGCAATATTGAATGTTTTTTTTTTTTTTTTTTTTTTTTTTTCATGGTAGCCTTGAGAGTTGGCTGTTAAAGACGAGTGAAGTTTCAGGTGACATTGTTTGTGTAACTCTTGGCTTAAGGGCCATGGCATCCTTTCTGGGTCATTTTTGAGTGACAGATTTACATAATCACTATCCATAGATCCCATTTTATGTTGATTTAACAAAAGCAGGTTTTACGTTTTAACTTGGAAGTATAACTATGTATTATTTTACTACTGATGATTTATGCCATCAGTGTAAATTCCATATGCTGGTAAAATCTGTGATACCCATTGTATCATGCTACTGTAATTTGAAATCACAACTGACTGATTGGCTCTCTTACTGACTCACCTTAACTGACAAATCTTAGATTTAACAAAATTTATATTAGATATACCCAAGGACTCATTTCATTCTGATACATAAACATATTCATAAAATTTACATTCCCCTGCTGTGATTCGAAATCATGACTAAATGATCCTCAGATGGCTCACTTATCAACTGAGCCAAACTAATAAGTCTTATATATCTATGAAAATTCATGTTTGAAACACCCTAAGGCTTATTCATTCTGATAGATAAATAAATAGATTTATTCTAAGAATATGTTTTTATGATTTTTGAAAATTTATCATATGCTATCTTCAGTTAGTGTAGGAGTGAAGTTTGACCCTGTAGAAGTCAAGCTTGTTACATTTGCTTATATAAATTTATATATAAATGTAAATGATATTAAGGGACAAAGGCAATATGTTCTTTTTTGGCTGTATTCTTAATATGAAGACATTGTCTCATTTTACCCCAACTGTTGTGAACTATGATGTTTTAAAAATAATTACCTGACAATTACTACAAATATAAAACTGTCTTCAATTTCAGATGGATTGCCACATTGTCGTTGTTCAGCATTCATGCCCTCATCAGTTTGCTATTACTAATTAGTATCCTAACTTGTTCCCGGTGTCTACTAGTCTTGTAAGTATCAAATTTTTTGTATTATCTTACTGAGTGAAACTTAAGAGTATCTACCTTGAAGTGTCTTAGATTGATAACTTATAGGCTACTACCAAATTTTATTTGTTTTATTGAATCAAAGTAAAAGTGAATCATATTGATAATTATTTAAATTTATTATTTGATACAGCATTTTCAATTAATGTTAATTTTGGACTAATATTTCTTTCATCTTAATTCTGTCTTTCTCTTGTCTCCCCTTCTCTCTTGTCTCCCCTTCTCTCTTGTCTCCCCTTCTCTCTTGTCTCCCCTCCTCTCTCGCCTCCCCTCCTCTCTCGCCTCCCCTCCTCTCTCGCCTCCTAATTTACTTATTCTAAAGGATGATCATGTGTGAGTTTTGATTATAAGAACAGGAACCAATTGAAAAAAATACTTGTCAAAGATTAATATGCCAACATCTGTTGAAGCCAGAAAATGCTCAACATTCTTTTTTTTCAACTCTCAAATTCATGGACTACTTTTAACCACTTGTGTTGACAGTGGAACTCTTTGAAGAAAAAAAAATTGTCAAAGGTATAATTTCAATCAGTGGTTATTTCCCTTGATATGTATTTCCATTCATACATTTTATGAATTAGTTTATTGCCTTTTTCTTGGTCTATTATCAGATGGTATGATAGTTAGCATGTCTGTCTAGTACTCATGGGTTTGATTCCCGGTATAAGTCAAGAGCGTGGAAAACTCCCTGTGCACTCAGCAGCTAATTGAGAACACTCTAAGCTGTGTGATTAGGATGGAAGGCATGTATCGACCAGGTCATTGTTGTGTCCTCCCCAAGATAGCATGCCTCTAAACAAAATTCTGGTCCTCCTGGTTAGGTTTTGTGCATGGGGAGGGGGTGCTTCCCCACTTTTTTAGAAATGGTCATAGCTATAGAAACTCGTTGATACAAGCAGGTGAATGAATCTACAATGATGATCACCTGTAAAAGTCAGTGTATGGCAGAATCTCATTAGCTACCAAGATGGCCCTTCCTGTATCAATGATTTCTTTCAGATGATTTGAATTTCTTTCATTTCTTTCATTTCTTTCCTTTTTTTCTCTTTCAGCTGTGTGTTTTTTGGATGCCTTGGCTTGATAGTCGTCTTGATTGCCGGTGGCATTTACTTGGGAACTGCTGTTGTACGTATCGACTTTCCTTTTGTTTATCCAAAGATTTTACTAGTATATAGTAAACTCACATAATGCATTTGTATTATTATTATAAATCTAATTTTCCTTTAATTGTCCAAAAGCAAAGTTCAAAGAGTGTTTCGATAAGTTCACAGCCTGACTTATAATGAGTGGATTATTGATCTGAAATATTCACTGTATTATGTTCAATCTGTGATTAATATTCAATATCGAATCATGTTGAAAAATAAATACTTACGTTAAAGAAAAAAGAATGCTTTTTTGATCATTCGACCCTAGACTTATCAATGTGTTCATTTATATAAGTTTTTTAAAAAACTTTTTTAAAGAGATGAAGTATATTTTTGGGGGGCTGGGGGGATCCAAACCATCCAGTTTTCTTTTCTATTGACTGACTTGTAATGCTGATTTCAAACTCCTGAAATGCTTACCCATATTGCCGTTAGATTAGACATATGATATCAAAAAATATCCTGTCACAGAAGTGAAAATTTGGAGGGAACAATAGTGTACCACAATGGCGGGGTGGGGGCAATTTTGACCATGTACCGATCTGTGTTTCATTGTATGTCCCACATGGTTTATCTTGTCACAGTAAATCTACTTGAAATGTTTCTAGCATCCTTTTGGCAACTTCAAAGGATTAATCTCTTTCATCCCCAAACATATATATATATATATATAAGTAATGTATCTTCAAAGACCGAGTATGTTAGTATAGTTCTTGTATACTTTTTGTGTGAGTATCTTTAACACAAGTGTTGTTTAAAAATAAAATAAAGTATTCGAGAATAAAGATGAAATATTCTGTTAAACAGTCCCCATCAGCACTTGCATTGTAACGATATCCACTTTCTGTACTTTTTATACCTAAGCAATTACAGAATAAGATTCGCTACCCTGGAACAAAAATTTCGTTGCACAGAGGTTTGAGTCTTAACTAAAAATCTATCATTAGAATTCTCACAATTCTTCTTCACTTGGCGCGCAGAAAACAATGAAAAATTAGCTTTAAACTTAATTTTTAGAGAACTAAATTCAATTTACCTGAATCATGAACCAGGATTTCATTTTTAAAATTTACCCATACAATCCGCACCTTCAATATACCAAAGCTGTTTTGCCTTGAGAAGAATAAAAAGAACGAGTCTTTATTTAATGAAAAAACATATGTTCAAAATGCATGCTGTGTAAGGGGAGTGAGGTCTTACCGTAAAGATATTCTTCCTCCAAACCGTCCCCAAAATAATACAAGCAGAAACAATTACAGTTTAATAATTACTACATATTCATAGAAAAAGAAATTGAAATTATGGAATTTAAGTAAAAGTCAATTAGTACAAATTCACCCAATAAAAGCATCAATTAACAAATAGCTCTGAGGAATAAACCACTAAATCTGAAAACACCGTGTCAGGAAGATTCAAACCAAATCAGCACTCGAATTAGGATCGAGAGATTGAGACAAGAAGAAACTCTTTGTACACTGATAATATTGTAAATGAAAATGACCTCCTTGCAGAATTTTGGGTAACAAACATATACTCATGAAGTCTAAAGAGAAGAGATAGCTAGTACATTCTTGCCACAAGAGGATCGAACCAAACTAAACCTAACTAGGAACTGCCAAAAATATTGAACAATTTCATTTAATGACATAATCGATCAAAAGAAGCCAATGTCAACTCTAATTTAGAATGCACAGGTATGTTGGCTGCTACAATCGCCTGGCCCTTGTCTCTTTGGATCTTGTCCAAGTCATTTCTGGGCTGAATATATCGACCATTTCGATTGGCTGATATCCAAACATCTAGTTATTTAATTAGCTTATTGCTAATTGTTTTGCTACGGTGCTAAGTGGATAAGAAGCTTAATTTTTACATTATGAACTCGTAGAGGCTTATATAAAAACACTACTTGCTCCACATGAAAATAACAAGGTTAGTCCATTAGGTATGTTGTTGATGTTTCTTCTGTTCATAGAAATCGGAAGCAATCGAGGAGGTGAGCTCTTATGATGGGATGGAAAAATTATGCAAATGTGTTATTTGGCTTTTGGGCAAAGTAAGAATTTCTGTTGGTGGAGAGTATATTAGACTCTTCTTAGAAACCATCAACCAAAACTGTCGACATAGGTTTCTTTAGTTTTTAGGCTGGTCTGGCTGCCTATATATGTGTCATGAGTAAAGGCTGTATCAACATAGCTTGCGGGTTTAAAATTTGGACGTTTACTCCTTATGTCCAGGAAAAACTTTTTTTTTCTTTTTTTTCAAATTCCCTTTCTAAATAGGTCTTTGATGGGGTGGGGTTTAATTTGCGTTTTTTTTTTAATTTGACTTTTTTTTAGTGATCACTGCCCAACAAAAGGTGAGAGAAGTGACTTATTCATTGATCACCTCTTTTTTTCTAATTTCTTAATTGATCATCCCCTGGCATGGTATGTTGCCAAGAAACATTGGTCATGTTGATGGTTTCTACTGAGTGACTAACCAGACCTGATATCAATAGAAATTAGGTATCCAGGAAGTTATTCTTGAAAATTTCTAGATGAGGCATTAGTGATAATTAAAAGAATATTTGGAGTTGACCTACTTATTTATTCAGTCATGTTAATTGTATTGCGATGGATCGAAAGGGCTGAGTGGGGATAAAATATATATATATATATATATATATATATATATATATATATTTTCGACTGAAGGTTTCGACCCTACCTAGTGGTACTGGAAGGGATACTGGATAGTCTATAGTAATACAACAGAACAGCTGTCTGTGGATGACAATTATTAATTATAATATTAATCATATATATATATATATATATATATATATATATATATATACACGTGTGTGTGTGATTATGAATTGCATTATATTATACAGAAACTCTCATTTGAAATGATCTCATTAAATGTATTGTTCACATTACATTGCGAAATTGCCCCCCCCTGAAGTACTCTAACATGAAAAAAGCAAAAAGTAATTCAGAATGATTTGCAATATAATTATAATGGTGTGTGTGTGTGACATCAATAATCATTTGATTTATATCTAATATGTATTACCTATTATTAACTCGGGTTAATTCATTTTATTTACTGGTTTACATTTTTCAAAATTTCTTTTTAAATCATATATACATATACGTATTATTTGTATATATGTAGGATTCAAAATTATTTTTAAATAGAGTAGTATTTTTAATTACACATTTAAAAAATTCTATACTGTATTTCCCTATATTCTGACCAAATATAAATGAACCATTTCTTTGTCAGTAACAATGAACTTTTCCGCTTAAGGTAATTTTGCTGATGAATTATCTCCTAATCACAATTTTAAGCAGTGGTCTCCCTCTCAGAAATAAATTCAGTTTGTTTTCAGAAAAAAAAATCTTCTCAGAATTCCAAATATATTAGATTTTTTTTCTATTTCTTTTTTTATTTGATATTTAAATATATATATATAATATTTAAATAAATATATATGTATATATATATATATATATATATATATATATATATATATATATATATATATATACACACTAGACTGTAACAGTCATTATAGAAAACCATAACCACAACTTCAATACATGCTGCAACAATGAAGTTAGAGGTTTAAAATTCAAAGATTTACTCCTTACACCTAGAAAACGGATGAAACGTAAGAGTTCCTCTTTGGGTCTGAGGCCAAGTAGTTTATCAAAGAATGGAGCCTTCTTGAAGGTGGTTCCATCCATCTGGATTGGAGATGTTAGGATGATGATGGAAAGACAAGCTTGGTTTTAGTTCTGTTGAATGACACAGGCCACTTTTTTCTCTAATTATTAGTCAAAGATATATCAGACAAAAGATCAGATGCCAAATTTTGGTAGTTGAAGTCCCCAGTAGAATGCTTATAAAGTGTGTTAACAAAAGACCTGATGATATTGTCAGGCAGGTCATTTATAAATCTTAAATTTGGAAATCAAACAAATGTGGAGTTGGTTCAAAACCAGGTTCTGAACCTCTGCTTCCATACCTGATTTAAATTCAAAAATGTTAAATATGGTGCCAATCGCTTCTGATAAACTTTTGGCTATTGGGATGGCCTCCTTGTTGAACTCAAAAAAATCCTAATGTCTGTATCTTTAATGATCATATGAATCTGTGTACTTTTCAGTTATTTCACTTTTTCAATTTGTCAAAATTACTTAGTGCTTGCAAATACTTTAAAGATGATGCTGAAAAGGTAAAAAAAGACTTTTATCAAGAAATAATCTATTTTCAGGGTCTTGGGGATTTGTGTATGGACCCCGACCAATATGTGAAACAGCAAACTAGTGCCAGCATGGAAAGCAGTAAGTGTTCAAAATACTTTATTTTCATGTTTTAAAACTGATTCTTGAAAAAAAAGTGGGGGGATCAATGAATCAGCCGTCATAAATGTATTTGATCATTGCAACTGATTTGACTGATCATCGCTAAATAAGCTAATATTTGCTTGTTTTGTACTTAATATATTTACTACAATGCGATCTTAAACATAATTTTTGTATCTATCAATCAATGATATATTAGGTTATCAATCTTTTTTATACTTGAGTATGTTTCACATGAACTTTGATCCGATTTCTAATATTAAATTTCTTGCATTGTACACAAGCAAATAAGTTAATTTTGGGGTAAAAAAAGATTTTCGGAAATTTTGATATAGTTTTAAAAAATGAGAGAAATATGAGCCATAACCTTAAGGAATGTCAGATAATTTATTACAATTTTTTTCAATTATTTATCTATGAGATTATGATATAAATTAAGATAAAAATATTTGGTGTCTATTTAAAAAGGACTGTTCTTTTGTCAGTGTTCAAAAGAGAAAAATATCCTCTTAAGCTTAGCAAGACTAAGTCTGGATTCATTTGCAGGAAATTCAATATCCCACCATCTTTGAGACATCTTTTGTAGACCCAGAATTACTGGAGAGGAGTAATTTAATACACTACCTCTGTCCCATAATAGTTGTTATATTTAGTTTACGAGGACAGTGCCCTTTCCAAAGGAGCAGATTTGGAAGGACTCTATACTGTGCAATAATTATGGTGTAATATAATTTTCCCTCTGTCATATAAAACTATGGTTCTCAAGTATTTTGGTTACTTCTCTTCAGTGTTGCAAATTTGAATATTCTATTTGTAATTTAGATAATTCTAAAGTTTTGAAGTCAGAGTAGTGAATTTGTATAAACTATGACGAAAGATATGGTCTTTTAAATTTTATTTTCATTAGATATCTTGAACTGCTGATCCCACAAATCTCAAATTCAACATTGCACTGCCTTGTGTGTTAACTAATATATCTGATGAATGTCAACTTCTTACAATAGCCAGTTGTTGAACTATCGCAGTACATACACTATAGATTTTGTCAATTGTAGTTGAATGAAATTTGTATGCAAATGTAACAACTATTACACGACTGAGATAGTACTTTGTTTTACTGTTTTTATCTGCACAAACATCTCTTTATTGGAACCAATTATTTTGAATTCAATTGAATTATCCATTGATTTTTATTGTAAAACAGAAGTTTAAATCGCATGAATTTTGGATTGTATCTAATCATTTTATAACAGTTTGAATGTGGTGCAAAGAACCTAAATATTTTATGTATAATTCTTCTATTTGACTGACCTACAACATACTGATAAAATCCTTGTGTGCTTTTAAATGTTTATTTGACAATCCTATGACCCATTGGATCACTAATCACTGTGAGTGTAAACATCATTGGCATCTGTGAAGGGTGCAAGAGAGTGCATTTGCACCCTCTGGAAAAGTACAACTTCTAATTTACTCCTTCCCAGCGATAAAGTAATTTTTACATTTTGGCTTAGTAATAATGTTGGTTGATGTTATATCAATGTGTATCGCATACACACTATGTGGACATATATTAACTACAACTTATCGGTATTTCAACCGTTGTTGGACATAGACCTTCCCCAGGATTCGCCACATCTCTCTATCATGAGCATCCCAGAGCCAATACTTTCTAAATTTGTCTATTTCATCTGTCCATCTTGTATTCTGCTGTTGCACATGTGATCTCAAGGGATCCATGTTTTGAGCCGTGATGTCCACCAGTTGTCTGCCATTCTTATAACATGACCAGTCCATTGTGATTTGAGTTTTCTAATGGATTCTGTGATGTTTATAACTCCTGTTTTCTCCCTGATATACTATGCTGTCTTGTGATCTCTCCATGTGAGGTTGAACATTATTCATGATTCACGTGCAAGTTGCATGCCTCTCGGTTTAAGGATCAGTCTCTTAGGTTCCATGTTTAAACTCTGTCGGTGACTATTGGGAGGATGCATTGGTTGTATACCCTTCACTATTCTACAAACCTTTCCCCCTATACAAACAACAGAATTAAAATTACTTCCTGATCTTAAAATTTTGTTTTTGTAAACTTTTCCATTCCTTTGAGCTACTAAGAAAAAATAAAGTTTTCCGATTCTCAGTCTGTGCTAATTCCAGAAAATTTGATAATTGGGATCCTAAAAATGTTTTCCTGGAAAATTTTGATCTGATCACCCTAATAATAGTGAAATCAGAAATAAACAGTAAACCTTTGCCAAATATATCCTTCTGTGCCCCCTTGAAGGTGACTAACGATGCTTATGGTGAACCCAAGCCCCACTATTATTTTTCAGGTGCAAATCACCTGGACTATTTTTGCATGCTTCAAGTTAATGCGTTTTGTGTCATCATCAGTCTTTTAATGTCCGTCGTTGGACATAGACCTTCCCCAGGATTCACCACGATTCTCTCTCATGGGCGTCATGGAGCCAGTATTTTCTAAATTTGTTTAGTTCATTTCTCCATCTTGTATTTTGTCGGCATTGGCTTCTCATGTGATCTCTGGGGATCCATGTTGTGAGACGTGATGTCCATCTGTTGTCTTTCATTCTTGCAGCATAGCCTGCCCATTGCCATTTGAGTTTTTTAACAGTGTCTATGATGTCTTGGACTCCCATTTTCTTCCTGATATACTGTACTGTCTTGTGATCTCTCCATGTAAGGTTTAGCATGATTCTCTCATGTGTGCGTTGCATGCTTCTCAGTTTGCAGGTCTGTCTCTTGGCTATATTCCATTCATTCAAAACCTAAATTTCGAGTTTTGGAGAGGTAATTCTGAAAGGAAGTAAACTGAAGTGATCAAAAATACTTCAAAGCCATAGTTTGGTTTGAAGGACTGAATATGAGGATGTAGTTCAGCATCATAGCAACATTGTAAATTAGACCCCCCCCCCCGAAATTTTGTGTTTTGAAAAAATTAATTCTTAAACAAAGCAAAGAGAAGTAAACAGAATACCTCAAATATGATTGACGGAGAGAGCGAGAGAATGTTTGGTTCAGTGGTATTCTTCTTGTATGTTAATATAATTCTAAATATATTTGTTCGTTCTTAGTCTGGAAGAAGACTTATCAACTTGTTTTTTTGAAGCTATCAAACCGAATAGTCAACATTGGTTTTTTTCTGTTTTCAAGTGAGCTTAGCTGATTATGTATGTATCATGCATGCAGGCTGTACTTATAGAGCTTGAGGGCTGAAAATTTAAACATTTTATGGTTGACCCTACAGACCAGCCGAGTGGACTATAAATTCTTCTCTCTTTGTGTGTGTGTCTCTGGGTGCTCCTGGACATGTTTTTGTGGCTACAACCTTGAGAGTTTGCATGAGTACTCCCCTTGGCACCATCTTAAAATGTTTTTTTTGGGGGGGGGGATAATTTTTGTTGAATCTTTTTTCTCAAATTTGGATAAAAGCCCTATTATTTTAGATGATTTTGGCTAAAAGATCTATTTTCATAAGATGATTTTGGCTAAAAGATGTATTTTTCATAAGATGATTTTGGCTAAAAGATGTATTTTTCACAGATGATTTTGGCTATAAGATGTATTTTTCACAGATGATTTTGGCTATAAGATGTATTTTTCACAGATGATTTTGGCTATAAGATGTATTTTTCACAGATGATTTTGGCTATAAGATGTATTTTTCACAGATGATTTTGGCTAGAACTATTTTTTTTTAGACTATTAGTTCTCATACATATGAGGGCTAAGATGATTTATTCATGCATGGTATAGGTGTTTCTCTTATTACAGTTGGTAATTTCATTCTTATCTGTATGAATGCTGCTCTTATTCTGTTTTTTTTTTCTTTTTGAATGGGCCTCTAATTTGTTGGAATGTGATACACTCCTGATTGTAATTACTGTCAACCATTTTAGAAACTTATTATATAATTAGAGCAATTCCTATCTCTCTTCTCTTCGTTTCATACAAGTTTTGCTTTTTGAATGTAGACTCTGATTTTTTTTTCCCATCTTTTGAAAGCTTTTATAATATTTTATATCCTGTGTAAATAAATATCTGCGTACAATATCTCCCAATTATTTTGAAATTGATTTTAAATAAGCTTTTTTTTTTCTTTTAAGATGTGTACTCATTTTTAAAATCTTTTTTATGGCATCTTATTCATATTTTTGGTAACAATTTCAATACTGTAGAGTTTAGTCATAAATGATACCTCTATGATAACCATTTTGATTGTATAATGTTCTACGAGAAATTATAAAATCCTGCTGTGTTTGGTTCAGAAGAAAGTGTTACAGTGAACCCGATTACGAGCAACTCTGTACATACATAGATTTTATTTAATGCACAAAAGTATACGAATTGTATTAAGCACACAACCATCTTATCTATACAATGAAATCCTGAGGAAGGTTGGACAGTAGGATACAGAAGAAATGATTAAATTTCAGGATGGATCCAGGCACAATTTTTTTTCCCCTGACAATGGTATTGGCAGAGGTATGTACTTGTTTACTGCCCCAACTCTGTTAAACCAAGCCTATTTCGGGCTTGCCAAAAATGATGGAATTCCATGCAATGATATAATTAATCAAAGGAAGCCAATGTCAACTTTTGTTTAGAAAGGACAGGTTTGCCAGCCGCCATGATCAACTGACCCTTCCCTATATTAAACTGTTTTACATTTAACCCTTTTGAGACGGCTTTATCCTTTTATCTGTTATTCGGTATTTTGCTGAACAAAAGGAATGAAATAGTGCCTATCCTGTTAATCAACAAATAACCAGTTTAGTTGGAAGAATCTGTCGAGAGAAGCAACAACGAATTGTCAAATTCTAAAATGCCATTTTGAGAACAATAAATGCTCTGGAAGTTCTGCAAATAAAGATATATAATAATTGACTTATTTCATTTATTTGCCTTAACTCTTGAATTCATACAAAGAGAAAGAGAATGTCAATTTCAAAAGGAATAACTCTCAATTAAAATTCTCTCTTTTTTTCTCCATTTGGTGAATTATTCTATTTTTTATTATTCAATTCATTGCGGAATTCCATTATATCTTATGCTATTCATTGAAGAGTTCCACATTCAATTATAAGCGGTTTCAAGTAGGTTATGAATGAAAGTGCAATATTCAATAATACTGCATGACAAGTATACAGCATAATGGATCCCCAAAATTTTGAGTATGGATACTTGTAACTAGAGAAAACTGATGGTTGACACATTTGATGTTTAATATCAAGTACTGGGATGACTGGGCTATAAACTTGAAAGAAAGACCATTTTCACTAAATGTTGATTACTTCTTAAAATTGTTACTGAAAGGATTACACTTTCATTTTATGTCTCATTTGTCAATGAAGGTTGAATATAGGAATAATAGTTTTTAGCGCCAAGAGCTATTTCTGGTAAAGTAAATAGGTCACCTGATCAAAGGGAAGCAACTCAGAATTTGGAAACATGATTCCGATGTATAGGAATAATTGATGTGAGGTGTCAAATCCAATACGATTATGCATTCTAGGGAGTGATTCTACTTTCTGGAAAAAAAGCACACTTGACCATGACTGGATTGTTCATGGTTGAAAGGTCGTGAATAAATGAACACATGAATGACAGAAAATGGTCTAACCATATACACAATGATTAATACAACTCGTTCAACTAAATTCAGATGAGTATCATTACTTGTGGTTTGATCTCTTGTATTGTGTTATTGGCTCTAAATTCATCCCATAGTTAATTCTTCAAGGAAAAGCTTTTTATACATTCAGTGAATTATCTTCTAAAATCTGTATTTAGTATATTTATGATTAAAAAATGGCAAGTCTTCAACATGGCTTATTAACAGTTTCTCAATTTCCGTGCCATATATTTTCCCATCCCCCAGCCAATTCCATTTCTCAATGAAACATTTTTTATATTCTGAATTCTGCATTCAAACAATGTCTGCCATCGAGCAGACTATAGCCTTTGCCAAAAATTTCTCGGTTTGAACCTTGACTTCCAATGAAGCTAGTGAACACTCAGTAGGAATAGTTCTGTTTGAAATGTTTCCAGGTGATGAGCGTATTTGTAATTGGTCCAGCTTTAAGTCTGGATAATGGGGGTACTCTGATAATATTGTTTTTTTTCTAATCTTTGTCTTGTATTTTGACTTGTTTACCCATTCCCTGAAGAAATGACATCTGTATCCAAATAGTTTTGTAATGTAATTGCATTGATCTTAGAAAAAGAAACATCAAAAACATTATGTTGCTCTGTATTTTCTTTGTTCAGCCAGAATGAACCTGGATATTTGAGCATTTGCAAAAATAAAAATCAATGAGAGAGACTACTCTGTAATAAGCATCAAATAGTTGTCTCCCTTGGCATCTTACTGACAGATATAGGTGTACTCTCCAGTCTTCATCAGGTGACAGATTTCATAGTTTTCAAGGGATTCTTTCTCTTAGCTCATTTAATCATTGAAGAACTAGTGACTGGTGGAAAAAATAAATGGATACAGTTCAATTTGAAGAGACCATTGTTTCAGATAGAAGTTAAATGTTTTTATTAGCAAAATTACTTGTTATGGACGGAGGAACAGGAAAAATATCACACTATTTTTATACCAAAATTGTCAGTAAAATTATCAACATAGGTTTCCTCCTTTTTTTTTCACGTGAAATTGGCTGTATCTCTATCTCTCTATGTCTCTATATATCTCTATCTCTCTATGACTCTATATATCTCTATCTCTCTATGACTATATATCTCTATCTCTCTATGACTATATATCTCTATCTCTCTATGACTATATATCTCTATCTCTCTATGACTATATATCTCTATCTCTCTATGACTATATATCTCTATCTCTCTATGACTATATATCTCTATCTCTCTATGACTCTATATCTCTATGACTCTATCTCTCTATCTCTCTATCTCTCTATGACTCTATCTCTCTATGACTCTATCTCTCTATGACTCTATCTCTCTATGACTCTATCTCTCTATGACTCTATCTCTCTATCTCTCTCTCTATCTCTCTCTCTATATCTCTCTCTATCTCTCTCTCTATATCTCTCTATATCTCTCTCTATATCTCTCTCTCTATATCTCTCTCTATATCTCTCTCTATATCTCTCTCTATATCTCTCTCTATATCTCTCTCTATATCTCTCTCTATCTCTCTCTCTATATCTCTCTCTATATCTCTCTCTATCTCTCTCTATATCTCTCTCTATCTCTCTCTCTATATCTCTCTCTATCTCTCTCTCTATATCTCTCTCTATCTCTCTCTCTATATCTCTCTATCTCTCTCTCTATATCTCTCTATCTCTCTCTCTATATCTCTCTATATCTCTCTCTCTATATCTCTCTATATCTCTCTATCTCTCTCTCTATATCTCTCTATCTCTCTCTATATCTCTCTATCTCTCTCTCTATCTCTCTATCTCTCTCTCTATCTCTCTATCTCTCTCTCTATCTCTCTATATCTCTCTATCTCTCTATATCTCTATCTCTCTATATCTCTATCTCTCTATATCTCTATATCTCTCTATATCTCTATATCTCTCTATATCTCTATATCTCTCTATATCTCTTTATCTCTCTATCTCTGTATCTCTATATCTCTGTATCTCTATATCTCTGTATCTCTATATCTCTATATCTCTCTATCTCTATATCTCTATATCTCTATATCTCTATATCTCTATATCTCTCTATCTCTATATCTCTCTATCTCTATATCTCTCTATCTCTCTATCTCTCTATCTCTCTATCTCTCTATCTCTATTTCTCTCTATCTCTATTTCTCTCTATCTCTCTATATCTCTCTGTCTATCTTTCCGTCTCTCTATCTCTCTGTCTATCTTTCCGTCTCTCTATCTCTCTGTCTATCTTTCCGTCTCTCTATCTCTCTGTCTATCTTTCCGTCTCTCTATCTCTCTGTCTATCTTTCCGTCTCTCTATCTCTCTGTCTATCTTTCCGTCTCTCTATCTCTCTGTCTATCTTTCCGTCTCTCTATCTCTCTGTCTATCTTTCCATCTCTCTATCTCTCTGTCTATCTCTCCATCTCTCTATCTCTCTCTATCTCTATTTCTCTCTATCTCTCTATATCTCTCCCTATCCGTCTATCTATCTCTCTGTCTATCTCTCCGTCTCTCTATCTCTCTGTCTATCTCTCCGTCTCTCTATCTCTCTGTCTATCTTTCCGTCTCTCTATCTCTCTGTCTATCTTTCCGTCTCTCTATCTCTCTGTCTATCTTTCCGTCTCTCTATCTCTCTGTCTATCTTTCCGTCTCTCTATCTCTCTGTCTATCTTTCCGTCTCTCTATCTCTCTGTCTATCTTTCCGTCTCTCTATCTCTCTGTCTATCTTTCCGTCTCTCTATCTCTCTGTCTATCTTTCCATCTCTCTATCTCTCTGTCTATCTTTCCATCTCTCTATCTCTCTGTCTATCTTTCCATCTCTCTATCTCTCTTTCCATCTCTCTATCTCTCTGTCTATCTCTCCATCTCTCTATCTCTCTATTTCTCTCTATCTCTCTATATCTCTCCCCATCCGTCTATCTATCTCTCTGTCTATCTCTCCGTCTCTCTATCTCTCTGTCTATCTTTCCATCTCTCTATCTCTCTGTCTATCTTTCCATCTCTCTATCTCTCTGTCTATCTTTCCATCTCTCTATCTCTCTGTCTATCTTTCCATCTCTCTATCTCTCTGTCTATCTTTCCGTCTCTCTATCTCGCTGTCTTTCTTTCCATCTCTCTATCTCTCTGTCTATCTTTCCGTCTCTCTATCTCTCTGTCTATCTTTCCGTCTCTCTATCTCTCTGTCTATCTTTCCGTCTCTCTATCTCTCTGTCTATCTTTCCATCTCTCTATCTCTCTTTCCATCTCTCTATCTCTCTGTCTATCTTTCCATCTCTCTATCTCTCTGTCTATCTTTCCATCTCTCTATCTCTCTGTCTATCTTTCCATCTCTCTATCTGTCTATCTTTCCATCTCTATATCTGTCTATCTATCTTTCCATCTCTATATCTGTCTATCTTTCCATCTCTATATCCGTCTATCTTTCCATCTCTATATCCGTCTATCTTTCCATCTCTATATCCGTCTATCTTTCCATCTCTATATCCGTCTATCTTTCCATCTCTATATCTGTCTATCTTTCCATCTCTATATCTGTCTATCTATCTTTCCATCTCTATATCTGTCTATCTATCTTTCCATCTCTATATCTGTCTATCTATCTTTCCATCTCTATATCTGTCTATCTATCTTTCCATCTCTATATCTGTCTATCTATCTTTCCATCTCTATATCTGTCTATCTATCTTTCCATCTCTATATCTGTCTATCTATCTTTCCATCTCTATATCTGTCTATCTATCTTTCCATCTCTATATCTGTCTATCTATCTTTCCATCTCTATATCTGTCTATCTATCTTTCCATCTCTATATCTGTCTATCTATCTTTCCATCTCTATATCTGTCTATCTATCTTTCCATCTCTATATCTGTCTATCTATCTTTCCATCTCTATATCTGTCTATCTATCTTTCCATCTCTATATCTGTCTATCTATCTTTCCATCTCTATATCTGTCTATCTTTCCATCTCTATATCTGTCTATCTTTCCATCTCTATATCTGTCTATCTTTCCATCTCTATATCTGTCTATCTTTCCATCTCTATATCTGTCTATCTTTCCATCTCTATATCTGTCTATCTTTCCATCTCTATATCTCTATCTTTCCATCTCTATATCTCTCTCTCTATCTATCTTTCTCTATATATCTTTCCATCTCTGTCCATCTCTCTCTCTATATATCTTTCCATCTCTGTCCATCTCTCTCTATATATCTTTCCATCTCTGTCCATCTCTCTCTCTATATATCTTTCCATCTCTGTCCATCTCTCTCTCTATATCTTTCCATCTCTGTCCATCTCTCTCTCTATATCTTTCCATCTCTGTCCATCTCTCTCTCTATATCTTTCCATCTCTGTCCATCTCTCTCTCTATATCTTTCCATCTCTGTCCATCTCTCTCTCTATATCTTTCCATCTCTGTCTCTATATCTTTCCATCTCTGTCCATCTCTGTCTCTATATCTTTCCATCTCTGTCCATCTCTCTCTCTATATCTTTCCATCTCTGTCCATCTCAATTTCTGTCAGTCTATTTATCTGTATCTATTTCTAAATGTCTGTTGTTATACTCACTGATCCCTCATTGTTGAATACAATTTTACAGTAACTAATGTAGGTAAGCCTTGTTTCAAAAAAAGATATGTAGTATAAATTAATAATAATATACAATACACAGAAAACCTTATATAAAATGATGAACCACATGTATGGCATAAATTATAAAGAAGTGATTTGATTAAAACCACTGGGTGCCATGTTAATATAACAGTTTTGTTTTAAAAATCCCCAAAACGGTTACATGGTAAATAACTGATAATCCCAACCAGAGAAGATTTATATATTGTACAATAATAGCAAAGTATAGGGGAAACAAGGAAAAAAAACAATGAAGGAAAATACATGAATTATATTAACAGATATTGGAAAATAAGTGACTGAAGTGACTAAAAAAAATTGTTTTTTTTTTCTCACATGTTCAGTGTCAAAAGCTGTTAAGCTTTCTAGACTTTGATCTATTTATATATATATATATATATATATATATATATATATATATATATATATATATATATCTGCATGTTGCATTGATGGAGCTTGATAGCTGAAAAGTCAAGCATTTACTCCTTATTGTTTTTTGTGAAGGGTCCATTTACAATGTAAGTTTCTGCTAATGGTCCTATTTTAAATAGAATCTCAAAGTTGTAAAGATAATACACTGACAACCTGTTTTACTCATTTGTGCTTTTTTCATTTTTCATTGTCACAAATCTTCAAACTGCTTCACTAAATTTGACACCAATCTAATGACTTGATTTTAATTAATTTCAGAAGTTCTTAATGCCTATTTGAAGTGCAGAAATCCAAGAGAACCTTTTGTTAAGGTAGGACCAATTTCTTTTCACCTTTTCAAAGTGATGTAATTTTGGCTATGGAATCTTTCTTGTACTTCAGGGATACATGAAGTTGACTATTCCCCCTTCTCCCTACAAAGGGGGTAATCAAAGACCAAATTAATGTGGAAGAAAATCTGTACAAAGAGGGAGGAGAGAAAGGGAGGAAAGTAAAAGGGGAGGATGAGGGGGCATGAAAGAGTGAAAGCATAAGATGATTTTAGCGTAACTAGGCTAGGAGTGAGCCTCTAGGCTTAAACTAGCTGTATTGTTGATTAGTTGTTACAGTAATAAGTATATCCAAACTCCTATCAAGAGTACCAAATGTATATTTCAATATAGACTTTGTGGGAAAGAAAGAAAATATTGTGGGGATAGCATCAGAAGTCTTAGAGGGGGTAAGAATCCAAAGGCGGAAGAGAATCAAAATTGGGTCAATTATGTACACCAAATCAATGTAAATGCTTGAATAAAAAAAAAAATTATTAAGATTTTCAGTGTATCATTCTTAACTGACTTTGAGTGATGCACAATAGTAATATATGCTTTGAAAAAGGTTTAGGAAACATTTATTTATTGATACATATTTATAAATGATAAATGGTCTCTACAGATGTGAATTTTTCTGAAAAAAAAAACCATTGATTCTTTCAGGATTACAATTCTGCTCTTTCGGCTATTGTGCAAGCCAATTCTACCCTGACCAATGCTTTGCACTTGGCTTCGGCCTACAACATGGGCAGTAAGGTAAGTAAAATGATTTTGAATCATCAGCTGTTTAATGGCTTAACCTCAATAGGAACCTAATTTTATTTTCTCTGTTGAACTGAGTGTGTTTTTGACCATTTTATTCTCTTTTTGGCTATTTTTGGCTCTTTTGATTATACCAAACAAATACATTAATACAGATTTCGAACAACTTCCCCAGCCTATAAAAATCAAATGGATATCAAATTCCTGGCTAACAGCCTGCTTAAGAGTTGTGAGATTCTGCAGAATCAAATGTCTGCATTTGGTGAGGTTCAAAGGTTATTCTTTATTATGAATAGCTGAAAACTGGACAAACTGTTACATTATAGTGAGCAATTGGCTTGTTTGAATGATGCATTGGAACAGAAAAGACCCTTTTTTTCTGGTTGTGAAAGTCAACTGATGATTTTGCAGCATTATGCCCATCCTCCTGTTTCAAGTTCAGTGCAGCAAACAATTGAAATCGGGATGGGATGTTCTTCCAGATGTGGGATGTTCCTCAAATCCGTCACCGTCAGTTTATAACTCATTTTGCTCTATGCAACGCTCTTCGGTTAGCAGATTCAATAGATTCAAGATAAGGAAAATTCCTTGAAATAAATACAAAATTATCCTTTTATGATGGATTATACGATTCATTTAGAAGGTGGCATGAGGCCTGCAAGAATACTTTGATTACTAAATAATGATTCTATGAATTTACATAAGAGATTCTGTCGTGTTGAAAACTTTATGTATTATAATTTTGAAAGAATTATACCTGCTTGAGAAACTTTCTTCTGTTTTTATTATTTCTTGAATTTTAACTTTTAATTTGCAATTGAAACTAGCCAAATCTGAACCTTTGCTCACCCCCCCTGTACTTGGGTGTATTCTAGTCTTGTCAAATACACACAACAATACATTGCTAGTTACACCTAACACCACATTGCTGGTTTGATTGAGAACAAGAGTTTTAAATACTTTCTGAATTCTCTGTCAGTTTTATTTGTTTACTGTTTATATTTTAATTTAAAAAAATTTTTTTTTTAATGGTACTTGAATTGAATGGCATTAATCAATTAAATAAGAACTGTCTGTGGCTGCATTTAAGACCCACCTCCCTTTTGAATGACTTTTAAAATGACTTAACTTTTAAACGTAACTATTGATGTCTTACCCTGCATTGGCCAGAAGTTGTGTGCTCAAAAACGTAGGGCTATAAATAATGAATTTAAGGAAATGTGTTTTTTTTCTTAATACTTAATACTGAAATAAAAGGAGAATCTTATATGCTATCAAATATGGTGAACAATTTCAAGAGTCTATTAGTAGGAGAAAAATGTCAGATTTGAAAGTCCTTGAAAAGAATTAAGAAACTCAACTGCGTTATTTAGATGTTACTTTGTAGTGTTTACATCTAACTGCAGCTGTTGGAAAAAATCAGTCAAAACTGACTTTAATTTCTCCAGTTTTCAAGTTGGTCTGGCTGGCTGACTATACATTTTTTTTAGTCACTCTAAGCAAGGCCATTCAGACACTTTTCACATCAAAGGGTTAAGAAGCGAGCTATTTTAGTCAGTGTTACAAAAGATTTAAAAAAAACAGAAAGGAAAAAAACGTTGAAATAGCTTATTGATGTTGTAATTGTAAAGTTGGAAACATGAAGACAGGTTTAAAATGAAGCCTGAAAAAGCATCAAAAAGAGTCACAATAACTTACAAGAGTTAGAAACCAAAGATAAAGAACTATACGAGAATTGGAAGAAAAATGACTAACATTGGGTCAGGCTCTTGTTCACTCTTGATTTAAAAATGTCAAGATTGTACTCGTCAGGGAAACATTCATAAGGAAGTTTATTCCCCATAGCAGATGTTCTTGAAGAAGCTATTAGCGTAGAAATTACGGCAAGTCCTCGATATGTCTGAAAATTATGGATATGCCATGATTGCTGTCAGAGTTTTGACCGAAAAGACCAAAAATTCTTGGACAGGAGGGACTAGGGAATGTTGTTCGTCTTAAGTCTTTTACCATGGAAATAAGAATAGGAAAGTGCCAGACTAGCGACATTACCGTGATGAGACAGTGGTTCAAGTGTGGAACGAAGCTAATCCCCCAATAGTCCTCACATTTGCTTCTGTACTCTATTAAATGTGGAAACTGCCCGATGAGAGGAGCCTGCCTAAATGTCCTTGTCTGGAAAAAGTTGTTTTTTTTTTTTTTATCAAATCCGCCCCCCACAAGGTTTAAGTGGGGGGTTCAATTTACAATATAAGTTTATGCTAAATTGGCCCCTCAGTTTGTACACAGTGCTTACACTTGTTGAAAATTCACTTTTTCACTGATTACCACCAGTCAATAGGTGAGATAAGCTACTTAATTGATCACTTTTCCTAATTTTTAATTGATCACCCTCATCATGACATGCTGCCAAAAGACATTGCTTACCCTAGTCTGACTCAGTGCCACAAACATAGAACACCCAGTGAGGATCAAACTCATCACAGTAGTTGTCTACTATGCTAGTTTGCTAACTATTGCTCCAATTACTAAGCCATGGATGTTTACAAATAAACACTTGGCGATGCGAAAATTGCTAAATTAGTGCAGAAATATTCGGACATTTTAGAGCCATCTTAAGCATCTTTGTTGTGTTCATTTTTAGCCAATTTTGGCATCTGTTGGCTAATTTTTTCATTTAGTGCTTTTTGGCAGTCAAACTAGTGCGAAAACTGGCAACACTGAGTTTCAATCTTGGCAATTTTTTCTGCTAAGGCCCATGCTAAGCTTCCAATTGTTGTTGCTCAAAATAGTGCAAATGCCATTAGCAAGTCTTTTCGTCCAATTTTCATTAATTTGTGCAACACTTATCAGTTGAAAATTGATGCTTTCGAGCACACTTGGCCAATACAAATAGCTAGCCTCTTGTTACTAGCTGATTACCTGTCTTACAGATGGTATATTTGGCTAGTGTATATAATGAATAGTATGATTTTTTTTCTCTCTGTTTCTCTCTGAGTAACTGAAGTAACAATTTTGCAGATGGAAATATCTTATACTCATTCACTCTATTTTGGTTATATTTTATTACCTTAAAACTGTTAATAAATATAGATATGATGATTGGCTCTGGGACCAGGGCCTGTGCATGAATAGCCCAAAGGTCTGCACAATTGATTTTTAATATAGATATAGCTCGAAGGCGAACCTGTAAAAGTGGATAATTGAGCAGACATCAATTATCAACTGCAGTTTTGGTTACGTATCCTCACCAAAGGTTCATTAGCAATAGGATTCATAAAAAAAATACCATATGCCTATATACAAATTGACAATAAGTTTTTTAGTCCAATGTTTTGCCTTTGATTCAATTAAACTTATTCACAAGATATTCTATTTCTTCAGTTCGTGGAATCAAAAGATATCTTTGATATTTCTGCTATCTTCCAATATATTGATTTCTAAGTTGCAGAAGAAGCCACTTATTATAATCATTGATTATGTTATCAAACTGTTATTGTTATCAAAATCAATCTGTTGCAAATACTTTACTTGAATAAAAGAATTGAAATATTTGTATTAATCATTTTTGTTTCATGATGCAAATTTGTTTATAACACATGAATTTATAGAAATTGATGTAAAATGTTTCAATTTTTATATCCTTTGCCTAATATAAAAACTGGTTATTATTATCTGAAAGACCCTGTCTCAAAATGAAAACAGTAAGCTTCTTCCTATGTATTTGAAATTTCAGATAATTGATATTTTAATAGTTTTCACTGTGTTGTCTGTTCTGATAGATTCTTTGTCAAATACCTCCCAACTTTTTTTTAATCTTTAAAACTAGTTTCTTTATTTTGAACAACTAACAGAGATTTACAGTAAGTGTAGAAGTATCTGATAAGTTTCAAATAGTTAATTTTGACGTCCTGATACAGCTTCAAAATTGACAGAATTTGGACCAAAGATTGAAAAAATATATAAAAATCAAAAAAATATTGAAGCAAGATTGAACATTGAAAAGTTGTACAAAAATCAGATCTTTAATCCAAATTCTGTCAATTCTGAAGCTGTATAAGGATGTTCAAATCAACTTTTCAAAATGTTTTGGTTACTTTTTTGCTCTATCTGCGTATTCTTTGAAATGGAAGAAATCAATTTGATAGAAGTCAATAAAGAAGGTATAAATGTTGTTTGAGGCATAAAAAAAAATTGAACCAAGAACAGGCAATTTATATTTTTTTGTAGAAACTGAACGGACAGAAAACCCAAATTCTTGTTCCTGAAAGAAATCCTCTTCTTTGACTCATGATCTCTTTTTTTTGAAAATTTCAGCTACGAAATTTGGCTCGGACAATGCGAGCCGAGGTTAATGCAGCCGTTTCAAACGTATCACTCCTTAACCAAATATCTGGATGCCGTTATATCCATGACAATTATGTTGAGGCCCTTGATGGTCTTTGTCGACAAAGTCTGTGAGTTTATTTCTATTATTATTCGGACTATCCTCATCTTGGTTGTTTTTTAATACGACGTTTCAGCCATTGTACTCTACGGCCTTCATCAGGTATCATCTGGTAGATTTGGGGAAGTAACGAACCGAACCCTTTATTTAACCGAGGGGGGTATTTTGATCGCACTCCCCTCTTAACATTAGTAGTATTATTATTGTCTCACCCTGGGATTGAACCTAGAACCATTAGATTACTTTACTTTGTGAGTTTATTATTACTTATTTTTTTTGCTTGATGATATTTCCAGGATATTATTCATTCTTGGACTTTCTACTTTAGTCGAGTTACCTTTTCTGTATTAAAGCCATCCAAATGTTTTGATTTTTAACTATTTTTTTCAGTGGCAAAACTACCATGATAATGACAAGTTTACTGCTTTCAAGTTCTCTGGAATTGACTTATATAACCTTAACTCTAAACCTAAAACTGATCCTAACTTATATCCTCTGTTGATGTCAAATTTAACAAAATATAGTTTTAAATGGTCAAGTTTTCTTTTATTTGAAAATGAATTTTTTGAAAAATAAATTCAGTTATAAGCCTAAAAATGGTGAAGAAAAAAACTGATTGAAGAAAATTTCAAAATAGTGAAGAAAAATGATGTTCAGAGGAACATAGTGAAAATCTAATGTGGAAATATTTTTAATTCAAGACAGAAAAAGTAACAATCGCTGTTCTTTCTATATTCAATATTTCTCCTTTTGTTACTACAGTGTAATCAGACTGATTTCATTCCTCTGAGTGCTGTATCAAGTATAGCTTTGTATCAAGGATGGTAACTTCCTACAAAAATCTAAACGCTGTAAATAATGTGAAAAAAGTGGATTTGTTTATGTGCAGATTGAGCGACTATCAAACTGAAGGAAATCTCTGGTTGTACTCCAGTAGTTGGATACAATCTTTGTTGTTTGAAATCCAGCGATGAGTTGAGACTGGCTATCTTGTTGTCTTTTGTGATTTGGCAACTTCCTAAATGAAAGTAAATAATCTTTCTTATCATTGGACAACAAAGATTGTCTTCTTTTTGAAGATGATTCATGGACTGGGGTCACACCGCTGAAGTTTATTCTCTGCAAAATATAGATAAGAGAAGGTTTTTGCTATCAGTGGGTTGATTTTAAACTGGTTTGAGCACATTATCTGACCTCCACATAAAAAAAATAGAAAGTGATTGTGTTGAGACGTTTTTTTTTATTTTTTTTTTTACCATCCTCAGATTTATTCTCTCAAAATTGACTTTTACGCAGTTTACAACTACCTATCCCAGTTGTAATTATTTGTTGTGACTTTTGAAACAATAAAAAGTGGATTTCTAGTTGATACTGACCTTGGGTGGATTTTTGGTTGATAGTGAGTCCAATTTCTGACATTCTTGGTGTCGTTTTTCACTCAGAACTGTTGTTAATTCTTGAATTGCACTATATTTACAGGGTCAAATTTAGAATCCGAAACCCAAATTTGATTCAAGTCAAAAGTGCAAATTTTCAGATTACTATTTGATTCAATTTAATCAAAAAAAGGATGAAGTGTAGAATCCAGACCCCTTTAACTATGTAAAAGAATATTGTGAAGAAATAGTATCACAAAATTTGAAAACCTTATTTATATCTATACCTTGCATAAATGAATCACCATAGCCTGTGTGTGTACCAGAACTAATTATCTAAAAAAGAAAAACCTAGATCTTCTATTTAAAATTAATTTAAATGAAAAATATCAGTACTAGATTTTGGTATTGTTAATCCAAAATGACTATTGAGACCCCCCAAAAGCTCTCTTTTAAAAAAAAAACAGAACGAGAAAAAAAACAATTTTCAGTTAGTGCCAACTGGTGTACTCCTGCAAATTTTCAAGCTTGTATCCCACAAAATATGTCCAGAGGCACGCCCAAAGATACACACACAGACAAGCAAAGAGAAAAAAACCTTGGATGGTTGGTCGAGCAGGCCATTTGTGAGTTTACAGTGATTTGATGAAATCAAATTTTGATTATGTTACCTGAAGAATGAGCTCTTTTGACTTGATTAATTTTGTAATTTTATTATACAATTGTAAGAAATGGCTCTATCATTATTACTTGGGTTTTTTATAGTTTCCGATGATTATATGCCATGTATTTAGTCCAAGGGTCTTGATTGTGTCCCTTTTTGGAGTTCTCTTACTGATGAAATCATTTTCTTTGAATTTCAGTATTGGGGTGGCCTTCATCGCGCTGATGTGTAGTATCATTGGCCTGGCATTGACTATAAACATCTGCCTTGCTACAAGAGCTTCGATTCTCTTTGCAAAAAGGTAAGTAACAGTTCTATTGGACGAATCTCCAGCCATTTAATATCAATGAGAAAGATAGCCTAGCAAGGGAAATAGTGCCTGAGATATCTTCAAAATACTCCTTTTGGGATGTCACATATTTATGCCAGCATCAATACTGCTTTTTAAAACATTCTGCAAAGACCTCTTTTGGGATCACTAACAGTCACATCATGGCATCCCAGGTCTGAAATCTCCCATTTAACATTGATTTCAGAATTGGGAAAGGCCAGAAATTGCAGGGAACCAAATCTGGACTTTACAGGGCTGACAGAATAGGGGGATGCAAGATCTTATCAAGAAAATAAAAATACAAGATATGAAGAATGGGCATGTTATGATCACTCAGTACAGAAACTCGCCCAATGGTGTCTCACTGCTGATTGAGTAACCCCACGGGAGTATTTTTGTTTATGTATGCATAGTAAGGTCTCTGAATGGTTGACAAGTTATTTTGAGACTGCCTAACAAACTATTTTAAAAATTTTAATTGTTTTTTGACTGTGCGAGGTATAGAGATTTACTCACATTTTATTGGAATTACCTGACTACTTGGTTAACGATATGATCAAATCTCTGTATCTAGCACTGCCCCAGGGATTGTTCCAGTTGGTATATTAATTAACAGAATTTTTCTTCTCTGCTTAACAGAGACACAAGATGGAATTCTTTGAGTAATGAAGAAAGGAAAAGAATTTTTCCATGTTGAAATTATGGAACAAACTACTGCCTGTGTTACTAAAGAAAGAATATACTTATACACAAGCTCTGTGATTAAAGTTTAAATTTTCCGTTTGATACTGTTCTGTTGCTTTGAACCACCTGAAAAAGAGGCTGAGAAAAGAGACTCTCTTTCATTACAGATATTTCAATTTGAGGAGGGCTATAAAGTGAATTGCCCGAAACATTGTATCAACATCAAAGATAGGAAGAAGAGATTAGATTGTCCAAAAATAAGTTATCTCAGAAGAGGAATGTTTTTCATAAGGAACCAACTTTGAGGAAATCTAAAAATTAAGGATAGGCGTTCATACATTAAGGTTATAAAAATATAAAACTTCAATATTTTTTTTAATTGAAATATCCAACCTATTTTCTTATTTTTTGTTTTTTCATTTTCTTTTTTTAAAAAAAATTCCAAAATTTACAGAAAGAAAAAATTCTTTGCAAGCAAATATTCTGGTTATTTTTTCTTTTCTCTTTTTCACAATCTGCTTGAAATTAGTTTTTCATTTAACTCTTGAATTCATACAATTTATGGAGAGAAATAACCCCTGATTGAAATAATGCCCATTTAATCATTTGGTGAATTGTTAAATTTTGTCTGTTCTATTCCCAGAAGAGTTCTATTATTTTTAATTCTATTCATTGAAGAGTCCCAATGTCAATACAAGCGGTCCATGAATTTAAGAGTTTTAAGAAATTGCTTTAATTCTATGAAAATGAACCGGTTTCTAAATTTGTATATCTTTACTGTGTGTATCCAAATGAAATTTGTTTAGCATTAACAGTTTTGTAAAGAAATGTTGTTGGATTTTCTGGGTTGTTGTATGTAAAATACCATCCACTGATGTAGATTTTAGTGACATAGGTGTAAATTTGGAATAAACATATCCAACCAACTTCTTTCTCTAACGTTCAGAATTTTTTCTGGATATATTTCTTTTCTTTAAAAAAAAAATCTAAACCCTGTGTACATAATTCTGAAAAAGACTTGGTTAATCACTTCCTCTGTAGATCCTAAGATTAAAAATGAAAGAATTACCATCATCATCATCATCAGTCTTTGAATGTCAGTCATGGACATAGACCTTCCCCAGGATTCGCTATATTTCTCTATCATGGGTTTCGCAGAGCCAGTATTTCCTGAATTTGTCTAGTTTATCCCTCCATTTTGTTTTTTGTCCGCCTCGGTTTCGCATGTGATCCTTGGGGAACCATGTTGTGATTCGTGATGTCCATCGGTTGTCTTTCATTTTCAGAACATGACCAGCCCATTGCCATTTGGAGACTATAAACTTCAGTCATTCTTGCTGGATTATACTATTAAAAATGGATAGAGCAGCCTTTTTGTTATTGTTCGGATTGTAGTAAAGGAGCAAATCCATTGTCCAATATAATTTGTTTTTTGTTTCATTTGTTTTTCAGTGGAAAAAGGTTCAGATGAATAGTTAGTGGGTGAGGTCTAGAGAAGCTTTGGTTTCATGCCTCATCTAAGCACAAGATGAACCAATGATTAGCTCACTAGATTCAAAACCATTGTATTTAACTAGCTGAAAATCTGCCTTCTAGACTGTTTTCCTCTAAATATTATGGTAAACAATTTATAATTATCATAATACTGTAAACCCTCTTACTAATGGATTAATAGGAATCAGGAGGTGTCCATTAATGCCGATTATCTGGTATTGCTGAATTATGTACAAAAAAACCCCGTAAATACCCCATCCAAGAAAATAGCTCAAATGCCTCTATGAGAAGGTACTTGATATAATCAACATTGTAAACAAATATAAAATAATTATAGATAAAGGAAATTAAACTAATTCTATCTACACAATACTTTTTGTCTTCAGTCTTGCGTAGGTTTGTTTCTTTACACCGTATTCATAGCACACTCCCGACACTGATGCACCCGTCTACACCTTCTCTATCAGCTCCAGTTTCTGAGAAACTGATATCGCCACAAGTTTCTAATTGATACCATATCAATTCTTTGTTTGGAAGCCATTGTACGTGATAATGTGAGAAAGCACAATACTTCCAGAGGTCATAAGAGAAATGAATTAGTAAAACACTCTTTATTTCCACAGGAAAGGTAAATAAAGATGGTGGGTGAGTCAATACAGTTGCCGGGTTAGTTTTCTCAAAATCTGACTCTGATATTCCAATAATCAGACAAAATCAGACAGTTAATGTACGTTGAAAATTATGGAGAAATATTTTCCTATGTAATATGAACTGCTTAAACTGAATCTAACCTTCATTTCTGCCGTAATTTTCATTCCTCTGAGAAAAAGTAACTTTTATTGGGGAAGTGAGGTGTGTCTGTGTGGTTATTTTGATCCTAATGTGCCTTTGCAATAAGATGGCTGTTTATATTATATTCGAATATCTCGACCTTTCTATCTTTCTATTTTGTGATAAATCAACATTTGGTTATTGAATATTAATAATGAATCTAGATTATAGTTTTCTGAAGGATAGTTTGCGTACCAAGCTTTTGATTCTGGAAAATATCCATATGAATTTATGTGGCACCTTAAATTGGATGATTTTGGATGTCTGATCAATTAAAATTGTTATCAGACATGTTGGGCAAAAAACGGACATAATACCCGAAATTGGACATACCTGACAATCCTGGCCAGGAAGCAATGATGTATTAGCCACGCACTGGTCACTTTGTGCACTAACGGACAAGACATGCAATTTCGAATATTCCTAATATTCCCATGTCAGACAAAATATTTGCAATTAACAGATTCTAGTATGGTATTTTCGAAATTCAGTGATAAAATGTCAGTTAATAAGAGGCATTTGCAGTATTATGAATTATGAATGAAAAAAATCAATTCTTTTTTTTTTTTTTTTCCTCAAGGTGGGTTGCACTCCCTTACAGGTACAAGATATTTTTGATCTGTCTCCTTTTTATGATATATATATATATATGTACGTAAGTAAATGTATCGCTTATATTCGGTCCTACTGACCGTCCAGTTCCGAGTAGGGTAGGGGTGAAATGCTTGCCTCTGGGTTTGAAGCATAGGTTTCGATCCTACCTTGTGGTACTAGATGGAATATTGGATAGAGCTGAAGAGTTTTAATACAATTAAACAGCTGTCTGTGCATGACTCAGTTATATATATATATATATATATATATATATATATACACACACACTTCTCCATTATGATAAGGATTCATTGAAGAAATTGAATGAAGAGTAAGGGTCACAATTGAAATGAATGAGCAATGAGTCATTTTTTTTTTCCTTCAAGATCTTCAAAATGAGAACCATGCAATGTGCTTGGAGAGATCACATGACAGCACAATTTATGAAAAGACAGGAATCTAACCCATCATTGAATCCTTTCAGAAAACCCAAATGGCAATGGACTGGTCATGTTGCAAGAACAGCACATAACATTATGACTCACAATGTGGATCCCCAGAGATCACATGCAAAACTATGGCTGGCTGGATATAAGATGACGAGATGAACTGCACAAGTTTAGAAAGAATTGGCTCCACTATGCCCATGATAGAGAGGTCTGGTGAATCTTGGGGAAGGTCTATATCGAACAATGGGCAAAAACCCTGATGATGATGAAACATTTAATGATGTAGACAAAAGAATATAGTTGCATACATGTTACATCAATTATTATGAGCAAAATATGTTGAATGATAAGAGATAAAATGTGCACAATGAGAAATTGGCTTTGAAGCCAAGATACATTAAGAAGAGTTTAATGTCTGCCTTATTGAGGCCAGTGCAACTCCTGAACATTCACGGGGTTCTTCACGTACGGATCATGCAGACGTCAGTTTAGACTTGGAACGTTAAGATTCTGAGCTAAAGATCGCTAGCTGTCAGTGTTTCTTCTGGATTTTAGATAATTTTGTATGAGCTTATTTCAAGAGCTATCTGACTCTTTTTTTTGAGGCAAGAAGCTTATATATTTATATCACATTCATTGTAAAATTCTCAATTCAACTCTAAACAGGAAATATATAATTGTTTTAGATCATTTTGAAAACAGTAAAGTTGATTTTTGAGCCACAACAACTGACCCCAATATGAATCTTTTCTATTTTCCATTTTTTTTTCTTCTTTTCATAAACAATTTTTGGTGTTAAAAATTGTTTTAACAAAACATTTCCAAAATGGCGCAAAACTAATTTCTTGTATAAATATGCATTCAATTTAATGTATACATCTATCCTGTCTTTTGTTTTAGGCTGGTGTACTACCCAGTGGATGATACGGACCCTTTCCTTCCGCGGCCCCCTCCTTACAGCTACGGCACCCTCCCTACGGCACCAGCAGACCCCTTCCAGGTGGATGTGCGAAGAAGTTACCTGTAAGTATCTGGCTGAACTTGGGATATCTACAGTGCTGGTGAGAATATCTGGTTGCTTGCTGGCTTTGTAAGGAGCAACAAAAGGACTGTCTTGGTCTCTCTATTATATTACTGAAAGATGAGATTCTTGGTGCTGTATAATTTTCAATGATAATAAGGGAAATATATTTTACGATTTCTTAAATTTTGTATCATTAAAGGGAGATAATTCTAACAACTCCTCCCAATTTTCATTGGTTCATAAAAGATTACTGTGTGCTTTCGATACCCTGAAGATATCAATGCCAGTGAAAATATCTTGCAGGCTTCAAATAATGGTATCAAGTGAAAGAAAATACAGATTTATTTGAAATTCTATGAAATTATTGAACTAGGTTAAGTGGAAGAGTCTATTATTACAAATAGTGGGTAGGGGATATTTATATCTGTATAATTGTTACCTTCAAGTAGAAGAGTCCAGGCTACTGACAGAAACAAACAGGAAAAAAAAATTGTACTGTTCATTGTGTAAATATATGGTTAAATACTTCGATATTTAAAAAAAACAAAATGGATACCTTTTGGAGGCATGTGTACAAAAAATATTTTTTTCTGATGAAGAAAATCTTCCTTTTTGTATTTGTCTTTGAACTTTTGACAGCATTATTAGTTTTCAAAGATTTGAAATGGAAACTTAATCTTTTTGAGTAGTTTTCCCAATTGAGATTCCATCTTCGAAATCATTGTTTTGACTTTCTTTATTAATGGCTGACATTTTCGTATCTTGTTCCTCATTTACTAGCACAATGACACTTTTTTTTACCAAGGACTATCCGTTCCACAAAATATCTCATTAGATGAAAATTTGTCAAGTCATTAATTAAACATGTGGGATTTCAATAATTCATTCCAAATAAAAAATATCAGACCCTTAAAACCTTGATGATAACCTTGCAAATAATATGTAATGTACTAATTACATTCTAAATAATGTATAAATACAAATACATGTGTACAGAAAAGTTTGATTCCTGCAGCAACCCAATTTTCTTTGTTTATTCTATTTACATGGTCTAGGCCAAATGATAACAATCACTGTTTAATAACGGGAGATCATTTAAAATGAGTTTCAATATAATACAGTTTATGTGCGAGTCATTATGCACATTTCCAGTTTTTTGATATTTTAGATTTTTAGTTATCAAAATGAAAATAGAAGCAAGTAAAGGTTGATTTAAAATCTATTTATGTCGTATACAGCGGAATAAATTCATGAAGAAATTAATGTTTATGAAAAGTTTACAATTTATTAAAAATATACTGATGGAAAATTTCAACATCCTGAATAAGTGATTCAATTTACTTAAGATTAAACATGCTGGTAATAGAACTGGATCACAGTAAATGATCACATATACAGATCAATGCCTTCTCAGGTTTCAAAATGAGGATTGGATCAACAGTACCCAGACTCCATTTTAATAAAGTTTATATCCTCCTTTAACACTGACTATAAACTAAAGGATATACAGTGTATTATTATGGGATCTGAGTACTGTTGATACATACACCCCTTATTTCAGAACCTGTACATGTATTGAGCTGTCTATTTGATCTTTTACTGTATTCAAACTATGTCAACAGTTGTGTAATCTTGAGTAAATTGAATCACATATTCTGGGTGTTGTAATTCTATTTTCTGTTAGTGTACATTTACAAATATTTTATAGAATCATAAAATTGTGAGGTATGTAATTTACACAGTAATGTATATTTATACATAATTTGTGCATGTGTGTAACGCTTTTCAATGAGTGTTCAGATACTACACTCTGATCTCAGACAGAGAGCTGGGGATCAACATTTCGATCCTAATAAGAATTTGGATATTCTGATCCAATAAAGGAGTGCCAATCCATATGTAAATAATTCTTTTGACAGAAACCGTCTGAGTAAACTTATAAAAACTTTGTAGTTAATGAATCTGGAAAAGATGCGGGGAAATTTTTGAAAATCTCAGCTTTAGTGTGAGGTTAGTGAAAAAAAAAATTGAAGTTCGATATTTGAATACTGAGCTTCTCTCTCTTCAATTTAAAAATGTTAATTTTCATTTTTGCCAGCGCCGTATGCTAACGTACTCTCAACAAAAAAATCGAAAGCAAAAAATGTAGAAGTAACCCGAGTTTTTTCTCTTTCTTTCGCCATTATTATTGATGGGCAGGTGACTCAATTTTTTCACGTTAAAGCGGCCGATACAACATGAATTTATGTAAGCACACATTTTTCTTACGTTGCTCACTCACTCAACTGCTTGTAGATGCCAAATTAAAAAAACAAAATGCTCTTTTTAGGCCCAAGTTAGTGGATATTTGACAAAAAAAAAATCCTTCTAACCCTCATCTACTATACAACTACAAACTTTCAAATTCATAAGATTCATGAAGGGAAATAACTCTTTCTTAGAATTATCCCTCTTCGACCATTAGGCGAATTAGAACATTTTTTTTTTCTTCTTCAACTCAATATTGGCAAAGTCTGATGTGATCAGTGTTCTTCCGGTTCCAAAGTGTGATAAACTATGTAGAAAAAGAATCACGCCTTTTTCTCTCTTGTTTTTATTCATTTTATTGATTGTTTTAATTCATTTTTCCCTCTGAAATTTTGAGCAGATGCCAACAGACTTTTGACAACAAAGCAACATTTGTTAGAAAAATATCCAAACTTGTAACCATGTCAATTTTATAGCCGTAATCATTGTTATTATCAATAAGAAGAAAGATTGTTGAAAATTTTCATCAAATCTTTTGCCTAAACTCAGACTTTATCTCAGAGACTGGCCAGTCACAAGAAGCTGGTATTTAACCTTTGCCCCCAGACTCGCTCAATTTCTAAATTTAATGCTATCTCAATGCCTGTGTTGGGCAAGTCTCCAAGTTAAAGCTTAGATTATCTCCCCTTCTGGTCAAATCTGGCAACCCAGGCTTATGCAGACATGTAAAAATGTTAATAAAACAGTATATCGTTTATGAATACTTATTTTCAAAAACAATGTAAAATCACTACACACTAGACGACTGTCATCTGCCAATATCTTCAACCTTCAGCGGGATGACAGGTATTTGTATTCTTTTGCAAAAGCATAATTTTCTTGGCCAAGTTCCCTGAGTCCACTGTCGGAAATGTATCTTATTAGTGGAACCGATTTTATCCATCACTGCTAAACAAAATAACGTTTGTTAGTTTTGTAATAAGGGTAAATAGTACAATGTGATCTGGATCATAATTTTTGCAGTAAAAATTCATTGATCTACTAAATAAAAAGATCTTTTACACTTGAGTATAATATAATGCACAAATTTTGACCCTTATTTTTAATATTAGATTCCTTGCAATTTATACAAGTAAAAACAACTTTTTCATATTGTTACGGTTCATTACAGCCTGTAAATAAATATCAATCTTACGAGTAAATGAATTATAATCTGACACTGCATATTGTTATGGATAACATATTCTTCTTATTCTACTAAAATTTTAAAAATCCTTCTCTACCTGAAAAATGAGCATATATACTTGAGTAAAATCAAGAAATTTAATATTGACAATCAGGGTCAAAATTACTGTGTGACATTATACTCGACTATAAAAAAGAGATCACTAATTTCTAGTTGCAAAAATAATGAATAAAAGATCACATTGTACTCTGATAATTATGGTTGTGATACTAACAAATTTGTTGTTTTGCGCTGATGGTTTAATTCAGTTCGAATGATCGGATACATTTTTGACAGCTGACTAGTTGAACTTTGCCATTTATTTTTCCAATATCATGTTCTAACCTTTCTTCTGCTTAACTCAAAAAGATAATTCTGTTTATTTCTCTCTGACTGCTTATCTGTTTTACTTTCTAAAAACTGACAATCACTCGTAATCTTGATTTTAAAGAAAAAAACAAACTCTTTGGCTAACTAGAGGTTCTCGTTCCATCATTCTAACTCTTGTGCAGGTTTTAAACTGTCATCTTCTCACTGTCAAAATACTTTTCATTTCGGTTCTTGGGAAGCAATCTTTAAATTGCATGTTTGAATTTCTTCTAAATTTTATTCTGAACTAGCAAGATTACTCAACATGAAATGACTTTGAAAATCATCAGCTTTAATTGACAAATCTAATTTCCTTTTTTTTTTTAATAAATTTTATTAGATGAAGTATTATAATTTATCAATATTTGGCTACAATTTACATTCGTTTCAATTGTTATAATGAATGATAATTTTTTATGCCTATCATTTGCCTTCATTTTAATTGTTGAAATAAAATCAAATCATTATTATCAATTTTTGTAATTTTTGCTTGCTCTGATGTAAATTGGCTGCCCCAAATATCCATATGAGTTGTCTCCCTTGGTTTCTCAAAGATTCCCGAACATGGCTGAGAGTTACTGGATTTGTTGATTTTTTTTATTTCCAACTGATTTTATAGCTGCAAATGTTCTGACTCCTGGAATCTATTGAGAGACTATTTAGAATCATATTTTAATAAAGTTCCTGAAATGTTTGGAAGTTTGAATTTTATTTTAATGAGTATTTAAAAAAAATCATATTTTATAATAATGCACATGAAATATGTTTAGAAGTTTGAACTTTATTCATCCAAAGATTTCAGCAATCAACGTTTATTGGAGATATATATATATATATATATATATATATATATAAAATTGATAATTGTGTCATCCACATACGGCTGTTTTGTTGTATTATAACTCGTCAGTGTGGCTATAGACTATCCAACATCCCTTCCAGTACTGTGAGGTAGGATCGAAACTTTTGCTTCAGACTCGGAGGTTGACATTTTACACCTGCCTTACGCTATATATATGTATATATGAAATATATGCTAATAATGAATGAATATGAAATTCAAACATCTGAAGATTTGTGTTCAGCGTTCAGTTCTGTCAATTGTACTTGATAGTTTGAGCTATAAAGTTAGCTGAAAGTAGCTGGAAATGGAAAAATCTAGCCATTTTAACCTCTGACTGGAGCAAAGGGAGGCTACCCTAGTTGACAGATACTTTAGCCATAATTTTACAACTGTGCATACAAAAATTACCTCTATTCTTTTGCTATGTTTTACCTCTATCTTAATTGTCAAAATAGATAAAATCAAGTATCAATAGTGAACTACCAATTTATGACGAATATGGAGTAGAAGAGGTCTGGACAGGGAATGAGTTTAAGAGGGTTTGATTTGGACCCTTGCTGGCTCCTGAGTTCCAGTAGCACTTTTTGCAAGCCATCCTCGAGCATAGAGGGTTGTTAGTTTGATTCTCACCTGCAACTTATTCTTCATTCTGGTCTGCAATCTTAATTTATTTACTCGCTGCTGAAGAGTGCCTAGCCTAAGTTTAGTTGCTATAAAAAGCGTCTATGAAGGTAGATAGTAGCAAAAATGAATCGTAGGTCTATTGGCTAATTTTGTTTTGTTCCAGATTTAATTTTTGCAGTTAATTCTGATTGTGATTAAACAACTGACAAATTGAAAAGTTCAACCAGAGAATCTGAGCTGTTGATACGGCAAAATAATTTTGTCTTTTTTTGTCTTTTTTTTTTTGTTTTTTTTTTTGTTTACATGTTTAATGGTAATCCTTGCTTTCTTGGTCCTAAAATCACCAAAAATTTAGATTGCCAGAAATCATCACTGGATGGCTAAAAATGGCAAGATTTTTCTCATTTTTTTTTTTTTCATTTCTTGCTTATTTAGAAGTGGTTTAGTGGAGTACTGATGCCAATTTTCATGTTTGTAGACAAAATGGTTTGGTCAGGAGCACTTGAACATATAAACAAATATATGTACTTATAGAATATAAAAAAAAGGATAAAACCTTTCTCCATCTTTGATGACTACTGTTGGTCAATTATCAAATTCATTATTAATGTTTGAAACATGCTAACTATTGTAATTCTTTATACAGTGTTCACTGATGAAAATAGATTTTATAATAAAACATTATCAGGTAAATTTTTAATGAAAAATATCTGACAAGTTTGTAAAACCATTGACTACAAAAAAATCAATTAGACAACTTGCTAGAAAACTGAACAACTTTTAAAAAAAACTATAATTTTTGGTTATTTGGTATGTCAGAAGTTATCCTTCTTGATAGCTAAAATAGCTAGTTTTTTCATTCGAAAAAAATTGTAGCTAACTTTATTGTTAAAACTGTTATATATGCTCTAAAATTTATGCGAAGTATCAAGGTTGGAATTTCGTGAATATGTTCGATTTGAAGAACGCTGTCTTATAGCAAGAATGTTATTAAAATTATATATCAAATTATTAGCCATGAAGTTAGCCCTGTTGATAGCTATATGGCTAGATTAAAAAAATTCTGGTTAACTTTAGAGGTTAAACTGTTATGTATGCTCTGAAATTCATGCAAGGATCAGGTTGGAATTTTGAGGATTTCTTTGATTTGAAGATATTTGGAAATGTATAATCTGGCCATTTTCAGCCATCAAGGGGGTCTGGCCATTTTCAGCCATCAAGGAGGTAAGTTTTGAGGCCAAGGTTCAATACCAGTCAGGAAGCAGAGGTCTGATACATGGAAGGATGATGATGAAGCTTGGATTATCTCCACCATGTTGCCTAATTTGGCCACCTGGAGGGAATTAGCTTTTATAATAATAATGGGGAATGGGTAGGAATGATCATTCTCTTTTCAGTTTCTTTTTGCTCTTGCAGACATTCTTTTCAAGGGTATTTTCCATAAGATTCAGATAAAATATTTGAACAGAATTTGTTCCCAGTATCCAAATATATTTGAGGTACACAATCTTCAAATCCCAAATTCTGAAAACTGACAATCTCCGGAAACTGAAACTGGGGAAATACAATCGTGACTTGCACTTTGAAATTGCATCCCTTGAAAAAAAAAAAAAAAAAAATGGCGGTGTATCAATTGGGAAAAAAAAAACTTTCTTTTTATTTTCTTTCAGAAGCGAGAGTGCTGCAGGTAGTGAGGATACAATTCCACGGCGGGTTGGGCAATATTCAGAGTCACCTCCTCCTGCTGTAAGTAAAATCTACATTCTTTCATCTTGGCTTTTTTCAATTTCTGCAAAATGTCTCAAATATTTCTCACCTGTTCATCTCTATTTTGTACGTATCTCTTGGCCATTATTTATCAAGATTACATCAGGGTAGATAATTGTTTTTTTTTCTCCAGCACTAATTTTTCTTGAAGTTATCAACTGGCTTCCAACGATTATTAAAGGCAAGTTGGATCATCTTGTTAATTTTTTTGGAATTGCTCCTCATATGGTTATTTCTTAGCACATCTCTCAAGCCATAGACAAGAATATAGTCTCTTCTAAAAGTTCATCTGTTGTGATAAGAGGATGGAATTTTAGTCTTTAATTTTGAGAAGAGTATTTGACGTTCCAAGTTTTGTTTAGACAATCCAATCACTTCTTCTGATCTTTGGTGTTCACACGTTTCAGATGAGCCATTCTATGGCATTCTTCAGATGTAATGGTAAATATCTGTAAGGAAAGATAGTCTTTTTTTAATGGTCTCTTCCTCTGGTGTTTTTCATTTTGCACCAATGGGATTTTAGCTGTATAAATGAATAAACACTATGTGTGTAGATATTTCTATGCAATAGCATTCTTGGTTTGGGGTGGGGGAACTCTCAAATTATGGATACTCTCCCTTTATGTTTAGAGGTTCTTCTATCTTCATCTGGTGCACAAGACTCTCATTTTAATTGGAGGGTCGATTTTTTTTTTTTTAAGCAAAAACATTGTGTAAAAGATGAACTGGTCTGGTTAGTCACTTAATAGAAACCATCATGTGACCTGTGTTTTGACAAGGAGATGTTTTCTTCTAGACATAAGAAATAAATGTTGAAATTATCAAGCCACTAGCTGTGTTGATGTGGCCTGTGTGCATGATACATACATACTCAGCCAAACCAACTTGAAAACTGGAGAAACCTGTATTGACAGTTTTGGTTAACAGTTTCATTTTGATACCCAAAATGATGAAACAAAAAAATATGCACCAAAATGAATTGATGAGGGGGAAAATTATATTGGTAGATAAAGGGAGATAATTCACAAAATTGATCTGCTAAGGGGATAAATATTGAACTTAAGAATCAACACTCTGAGATGATGAAGACCTGTTAAATCCTTTATAAGGCCCGAAAATCTATCATATAATTTTACAATGGTCGATTTTCGATTCAACCACTGCTTCTTTTTATCTAGTGCCTGCAACGGTTCCAGTTGGGCCAAGTAGGCTGTATATATATATATATATATATATATATATATATATATATATATATATATGGAAAATTCAGATAAGGTTTTCCCTTTTACAAAATAAAAAAGAAAAAAAATTCTATACACTATCAACTTGATATTAATGATCTATATTCTATAAAAGTTTGACTTGCCCAACCAAGTTAGTGTATGTATATTCAATGGACCTTGGGAAAGCTTTCAAAGTAATATATATATATATATATATATATATATATATATATATATATATATATATATATATGTCGGTGCAGTGCTATCTAATTTTCATTAGTATGATTGCACTTTAGTCCACCTTCATCTGAAGAAGCCAAATCAATTCCAGTACTACCGTATTAAAAAGATTATGATCCTCAAATGAATAATACCCCATTTAAAAGACTATGACCTTTAACTAAAAGAGTACCCCCATTAAAAAAATCATAACCATTTGATAAAACAGTAAAAAAACTATTGAATAAATAGTACCCTTCAAATAAAGATTATAACCACAAGAAAAGTTCCCTGTTGAAAAAAGATAACCATTAAAATATAATGAATTACCCCATTAAAAGAGAGATTATAACCATTATAGAAGAAAAGTACTCCCATTAAAAAAAATTGATAATATTAAATAAAATAGTACCCTAATGGATTGACCATTAAATGAAATCAACTTTTACAGGTAAGCAAGAAAAATTCTGAAAGGTTTGTAAATATGGGAAAAATGATGACTGTATGAGTTTCAAACTCAAAGTTGGAGGGGAACTTTTTATCCCAGCCACTCCTTAATATTACCAGTTCTCAAACATAAACTCCCTACCATTTCTCAATCAAATATTTTGAAGCAAAAACCTTTAAAAAAAAAGTATTGCCAGTTAAAGTAGGAAATCTTTGAAAGGTTTGTAAATATGTGTAGGGTAATGGCCATATGAGGTTGAAACAAAAGTTGATTTTTCAATAAAATCAAAGTGTATGAAAAGATATGAATGCTAGAAAACGTCAGTTGTGTTAAATAGGCCAAGAGATCTTGCAATAATCTGTGTTGAGACCTTGAGTCATGGTTGTTTGAACACTAAGAAAACAGCCTGTTTTTCTCGGAAAATGAAATGATTACTATTAGATCATATTACTCAGATATTTGTAGTTCTGTTTTCTTCAAAAAACTTCAAAGTTGTTTTCAATTTGCCATCAAAATGTGTTCTGAAGACACACACGCGTATGAATGTGTTACAAATGTTTCAATGTTTTTTGTGCATGTTGCTGGCCCCCTTATTCATTTCAAGGCTTTAATGTCTATTTTTCTTTGTTGTTACGTCTTTAGTTATTTCAACTTTAAATCCCAAATGATGGGGCTGGCCTGGATGATGGACCCACAAACATGTAGGTTTGCCGATCTCGTTGATTAGGGGTTAAGGTTGCTTAATGGTTGGTGTCCTGGCCTGGACATTATCAAGGCCAGATTAAGGTGGTGTGGGGACCCTAGCCTATGTTGAAAAAATGAAATTCAAAAAATAAAGGCAAATATTCAAAAACATATTTTATTTGTGAAGTAATTACTGTATATTTTGGCATAAAAGGCAACCCTCGGTTAAGACGAGATCCCGATTTAAGTCTGAATTTCATGGTTTTTGTTCATTGTTCACTTGTGTTTCTGTATTTGGCCTATAGAGACCTCCACCCTATTTTGGACGTGTTTTTTTTAGATACTTCAAGGATAGTCTTATACGCCGAAATATACAGAAATTTTTTCTATTTACTATACAGCCAGATAATGTGACAGATATGTCACACTTTCCAGTAATATTACTTCTTTATTTCAATCTTTTTGCAGCAGTGATGACTTCAGTTTCAAGTATCTTAGTTAGAATAATATCCCCCGAAAGTTGAAGGCAATTTAGTACTATTGTATTAGAACAAGTGCAAAATCACTGAGTTCAAAATTGACAGTTCGCAACCATTTAGCAGGGCCTTTGAAATCTAGGGCTCATGGTATATACTATTCTTGTTACATAGTTGATCCGGCATTGGCCATCATAGAAATACTGTTCAAATTCTTACAACCTGACTCTTGTTATAATTCCTCTCATTTACTCTCTTAAAAGCTTTTCTCTAATTTTCTTATTCTGTTCAAATATCCTTCTGCTTTCTCTAGACCTCCTGCTCTTGAAAATCTTACTTGGAGGATTGCTCTAATATTGTGTGCATAAAAAGATTTCTTGGAATTAACAAACTTGTTCATTTTTATTAAATCCATATTCAACATTTCAGTTAAACAGATAATAAAATTGAATACCATACCTCCAAATAAGTTTTAATGACAGCTGAATAGTGTTGTGAATCCCATATAGGGTCCACAAATCAATCTTGCCCAGCCAGGCAGACAAGCAGGGACTATCTTAATATGAAATTTATAGTTTGACTGAGTTTCTTTAGGTTGTTTCTTGAAAGTATTGATCGATTTAGAGAACATATTCTTTTCACTGAAAGTATTCCATGGTTTGTTTACGTGAGTGGTAAAGATATTCTCTCTCAGTGGACGTTTGTACTTGGAGTTTTTGACTATAACCTTGAGTTTTATTTAGAAGATAATGATGTAAATATGCACTCGTCTGGACATTAAGAGCAGTGACAGTTTTAGCCTAAGGTGTGGAAATTATTTTGGATACAGTTGATCTCCAAAAGATTGGTGCCATTATGGTGGAATTAATTATGATAAAGAAATTATATGGAAGGTTTTTGAATTATGGAGGAAGCACACTTTATGTCTGCCTGCTCTACCAATTGAAGTACTAAGACCACTCTGTTTGTTGGTGTGGGTTCAAGTCCCAACTAAGGCTTATTCTTTATTTCCTGATCAATGCTGTTTGCTCACTACCGAATGGTAATCGGTCTGAGTAAAAGTTGCAGTAAAAAGCAACTGATAAATTAAGATGAAGGTAAAAAGTAGTCATAAAAAAAATCATTTATGATGCTTCATCTAATAAAAAATGATTTTTACTGATATAAAAATTTAATCAAAGTCTATCAAAATGTTCTAGTCTTATTCATTGGTAATAATTTAAGTTCTCTTCAATATTTCTTCCTTTTTTTTCTTTAAGAATTGCTTCAACTTGATTTTTCCTTCCCAATCGCAAAAATCTTGTTTTCCACTCATTTGCGATATATCTTTTTCTGCTTGAATTAATTTCTCTGATTTCAAACAAGGTATGTGATGTTAGTGGCAAATAAACCCAATAAGAAGGAATGGATGAGAAAAAGAACAATGTCACATCTTTAAAATTCTCAAAACAAGTAGAATTCAGGGGATTTTCCTCTCGTCACATCAGTCGACTTCTTTGATGGCTCATTATTTGTGTAGAAAAAGAAAAAAAAAAAAGCTTTTCAAAAGAGGTGCATATTTCGATACTCTGAGGAAAACGAGTCCAGAGATACGTACGTGTGAGAAATAAGTTATCTCCCCTTAATGAGATGTTATTCGAAGAAAATGATAATGAAAAGAAAGCTGTGCTGTAAAAATAACAACAGTAGATATATTTCATTATCATGAATTTATGAACTCAAAAATAAAATGTCTCTAGATATTCTTCAGTGATTTATTTTCTTTAATTTATTAATAGACATTTTTAACAAATTTTGCTCTTGTAACACATCACAAATAACTTGCTTCTCAAAGTCGTCGTGTATCTCTGGATATGTCTTCTCACTAAGTATCCTTTACCATTCCAGTTCTGTACAGAAGTAGTTTTGTTTGCTTTATCATCAAATAATCATGAGCAGTGTATTTTATTGGAAATCTATTCGATGTTGGTTAGGATGTCATTGAAATTTCCAATTGAAAGTATTTGCATCATTTTTTACTGCTGATGTTTAAAAAAACAAAAGCAAAAATTCTTCTGTATCTTATCCAAAGCAGTTCTGCATGAGAGACTTTGAAATTGAAAACATTTGGGTATTCTAATATTCAAGGTATCCATATCAATTCACATTCCAATCAATCAATCAAGTCTCTCTAACTCTAAAGCTGTATCAGTACAATATAATCATAATGTGTAGTATATTTAATATTGATGAATTTGCAAGCTCGTTTAGTAGAATGAAACTTCACAAATTTCGAGTATACAAAGGGGAACAACTCTGCCTTCTTCGAAGTCGACTGAAATTGTTGGGGTTGAAATTAAGGGATTTGTGTTGAAACTTTTCTTGTATGCATTGACTGCATCTAGAAAATGTCATCCATTTTTTTTCTTCTTCAAGATTTGATATCTGCAGTACTTTTTATTCCTACCATTCTCTGCAGCTCATTAATTAAATGTTTTGATGCGAAAGCTATCCCTGTCACTTCTTGATACTTTTAATTCTTGAATGTTAGTGAAACATGTGGCAGGGAGTTGGTTTATGTTTGAAAAACTTGTGCAGTGGTTTTGAAACTGGGGCCGATTATTTAATGCATGGTGGTCCACTGCAGTGTCCCATCTAAACCTGACATAGCGAATCTTCAACCGCCCAGCTATCAAAAAAAAACATCATTGTATCGAGATCTGTACTATTTGTTGAGATCCGAATAAATGCTATCCGTTCAGGATAAATATGATTTTAAAAGTCAAAAATGTCTTTCCATTGTAGTTCATTAATTGGTCTAAAAAATGAATGCTGAAAATATGGGCTCTGCCAGAATATTTTCTCTTATAGAGGGGGCCCTTGAATTTTTGAAGTTTCAAAACCACTGAACTTGTATCAAAAGATGTCAGGGATGAAAAGTACCAGTTGATTTTAGATGCCATTATTGACTAACTGACTTCAAATCTTTAGAAATAATATCTTTTACTCTCTTTCCAATTTGACCATGGTTCAGGCACCAACCAATTTCTGCTCCCTCTATTTAAAAAAAAAATCTAATTGTTCTAATCCACCATTCTCTGTTCCTTTTTGTCTTTCTTTCTTGTCTCGTCTCTTTGTCCCTGCGTCTTTCATTACTGTTCTTTGGTTATGGGATTTTTGTCTTTTCTTCATTATTTGATCTTCATAAACTAAAAAGAATAACGTACTAAAGCTCAGCAGTAAGAGAATAAAGAAAATACTGAACCGTTTTTAATTTCTTTGATCAAGCATTTGATGAAGTCAGTCAATTTTTTCAACTAGTATTTCTTTTATCTTAAGATCATTTGCATTTATTGCAATTCTTTGGTGAAAGAAATACTAGTCAAAAAATAACAACTGTCAATGCTTCATCTGAGGAAAATAGAAAAAATGGCAAAGTTTAGAGTCAGCCATTAAAAATGGATTTTATCATTGTGTTACGTAATGACTACCAAGGTGAATGATGCAGTAGTTAAAAGGTTGGTCCGCGTGTCTGCAGTAAAGGTGAAAAGTATCGTAGATGAAAATTAGAAAAAAATGCTGTGGTAACAATTTAGTGTTTTTTTTTTCATTTCTCCTTTTCTCAACCTTGGGGTTCTGTGGCTTATATATAATGTCAGAAAATGCAAGCCGGCAAATACAAAGCACAAGGTGAGGAAAACAGACAGAAGGCAGGGAAAGTCACCTGGGATGTGAGAAAAAAGTTGATGACTCTCTTCCTCTCTGGGTGAAAGTAACGACTACTGCCCCCAACTGTCGGTGTATTCTCATTGACCACGGCTCTGAATGGCCTTTTATGGGAAAGGCCTCTTGATTAGGATGTATGTAGATGAAATATGTTGTGTGTCTAAGTTAATCCATGAAAATAGACACCACTTGAAGAGAATCATTTTGTCCGGAAGGATTTGCGGGTTAGCAAAAAGGTTATCATTCTCTGAAGTACCCTTCATTGATATGTTTCAAATAAAGCAGTTTGTTCTCTGCTGACAAATCACTTGACTTGTGCAGTCTGCAAAAACTATTATCATTCAACAATGGCCGGTCATCTTTGACCATCCTAAATCTACTCAGTGCACGCCTGCATCTTCCTACATATGTTCGATCTGACTCATCAGTGTAAAACAAGCTTCAATTTGTTAGTTTTGTGATTAGCATGTTTACTTTAGTACAATGTGATCACAAATATAATTTCTATGACTAAAAATCAGTAATATATCTGTACCTTGCATAAATGAATCAACATAACCCATGCCTCAACCAAAACTAGATATCAAACTGATTTTTTAACAAAATGGATCTTCTGTCTATATTTATCAAAAAAAAAAAAAATTCTAGCACAAGATTTTGAATGACCATAGAGACCTCAAAAAGCACTTTTTTTGAGAAGACAAAAATAACAAAAAAAAAATGATTTTAGATGGTACCTAGTGGTGAAATTTTCTCGGTCACAGTCCCAAAAATGTGACCAGGAGTGCTCGGAGACATACAAACAAGCAAAGAGAAGAATATGTAGCTAAATTGGCTGGTTGGTCAAGTGAGGCATTTGTGGGGCTATGGTGATTCAGTATTATGTTACCATTTTCTTTACCCTTGAGAATAATGTTATGCACCAATTTTGACCCTGATTTTTTAATATTTAATTACTCGCATTATACACAAGTAATGGATCACATCTGTCCTAATGATACAATCCATATTGGATGGCTGACTCGTTAAAATTTGCCAAAAAATATTACTCCTAATGCTACAAGGGTCGGGGGGGGAAAAAAAAAAAAGATGAGGTATTAAGTGTCAGGAAAGATAAGTGGATGGCTATATGGTTTGAGTTTGAATGAATGCTGCTGGAAGGCTCTATGGCCTAATTGGTAAGGCAGCTGTCACATTGAAAGAGATTTCTTTGGGAAAGGAGTAAGAGTTTAACCGGAGACTTATTCTTTATTTTTGATTTGCATTGTGGACTAGTGGCTATAGAATGAGAGTTGGGATAAAAAGCAACTGAAATTAAGATGAAAAGAATACTAGTCAAAAAATCAATGTCTTAACTTTATAATAATCTTATAATAGTGTAGAAAATATCTGAATTAATGTGAAGACATCAAAAATAAAACTAACTCACCATTACAGTCAATAACTGAACAACCATTGCATCAAAATTTGAAATCATTTATAAAAAAAACACCTACATTTTGGAGAATCTAGATGGTTATAATGAACCTGCCAGTATAAGGCTTAAAAAAGGTTTTACACTCCACCTCTTTCTAGAAGGGTTTAAGTGGAGTACTGATGCCAATTTTCACAGTGCTGGAACACTAAAAAGGGAAAGGACCTTTAGCCACCTTTTGATGGCTATGGTTGTTCAATTAAAAGCTCTTTATTCATTAATTAATGTTAATTGTAGACTTTGCATATTGATCCAATGAAATGAATCTTGAATTATTTTCAAATGTTATTACTTATTGAGATTCCTATGGAGAATTAAATCTTATGATTGAGGGACCTTTCTGCCAATCCTCACCTTATTGAGCCATGGTGAATAACACTTGCGTTTAAATGTGCAAACTACCCTCTCCCTTGAAACTTCATTTCCCTGGCATGGGGCTTTTCACGGACCCAGTCTTTTATGTTTGTGGGGAAAAAAATCACTGGTGGAAGCTGTTGTCGCAATCCTACATGTGACCAGCTTGGAGATAAGTGATCGCTCAAAGATGAATCTAGCCATGACTGCATCAAGAAAAAACTGCTCGGGTAACTTGGAGTTGCACATTGCATCATAAATCAACATATTGAAAAAAAAAAAGGTTTACTTGAATTCTGCTCTTTTTTTTAATTCTGAAAGATTAAACTCTCTATCTGTGTGGAAGAGCGATTGTATTGTAGTCTAAGCCGAAGATAGGCAAAACTATTCTCTTCTTGGAGATGCTTTTTAGAACATTTTATCCAGAATATGAAACCTTGTGAATAGCGTAACTAGTCCTGTTTCACTCCTTTGATGTGATTTTTCATTCATCTATTTTATTTTTGATAGATTTTAAAATTTGAATGCCTTAAACTAGGAACAAATTTGACCATTCTAACTCGATCTAAATCATCAGAATTATATATTATATTATACCAAGTTGGGTACAATTGTAATAGTCAGTTCCAGAATATAATACGAGTGAAACACTAGAAGTTATTCCTCTTGCAAGATTTTTTTTATCTGAGAGTCCAGATATACACGAGAAAAATCCTTTTTTAGACAAAATCCTTTAAAAAAACCAAAAAAAAACCACGCTAAACAATTCATCTTAATACAAAACAATTTGATATCAATAATGTGATGTGCAATTTTATAGAAAGTTATTTAATGATTTATTTCAATAATATATTTTGAAAGATTGTTGGAAGGGGAATAACTCTTAGTCCTTTCCCTCCATTTATGGCCTGGACCCCAATATTACAACAGTACCAAAAGTTATTTAGCAGTTATAAATGACTATTTTCCGTTAGCAGATCGTACAATATTTCATGAACTAACTGCAAGTAGATATAACACGAACATTGAGTTTGAAGTTACATTATGCTTTCTAAATTTCACATTTCATTTTTATTTTTGAATTTGACAACTATATGAAAATGGGCAATTTTTTCACAACCTCATTGCTTTAAGATTTATATACACATAATTTTATAAAATAAACAAAATCCATTAAAGTACAAAGTGATGAACCAAATTTGGTAGTTTGACTACATTATAGATATATTATCATTAACTTTTGACTCCTCATTTTTTGATATTTCTATTGGTCTTTACTGGAATCCTGATTTATATTCTTTGACCCTTAATGTCAGCATTTAGAAATAATGGGTAAACCTCCGGTGAAATTCAAACTCATGTTTTGTCCCAGGGAGCCTGTCTTTCCATAACAACTCCATTACCAGTTTGTCTATAAAGGTTTCACTGCCAGGAATTACTGAAATAAGCCATAAAGCTATTCCTTACTTCTCTGATAACTACTTTGCCACCATCTTGTTATTGTTGCAATAAAAAAACAAGGCAAATTTGATGAAATAAAAATTAGAAGTTGATAATTGACTCTGCTTCATCTAAGAAATTATAGACAGTTTTTTAGTTTTTGTCCCTAATTTTTCAAACTGTTCTTACAGCTAAAGTATCTGTTGTTTTCATTCCATTTTTGGAGACTTTTAGAAAAATAAATCATCTGGATATTTTTTTAACCATTACCAAAATAAATAATCCAAGTTTTAGCATTTATTTTTGCTTAAAGTGGCTGTTTTTTTTCCCTTTACAATTAAATGAAATGTTGTTAGACAAAATTTTGTATTTTTCTTAAAAAAGAATAGAAAAAATAAACTACTAGAAACAGGGATATGAAATTGCCTTAAAACTGTTCAGAATTTTCTCCATTTGAGGGTGTTGATTCCTTCATCTGGAAGAATTCTCAACATAGCTTTGCTTTAGTATTTAACTTCACTATTGGGATTGACTGTGGTCATGTTCTTAAACAGGGCAGCCCCAGACGCCTATTTTCTGATTAAGTCATTCTTGAATCAAATACATCATTTAGAAAAAAACAAAACAAAAATCACCATGTCTTCATTCGCAAAAAAAAAAAAAAAAAATAATTTACAACATAAATTGCTGGTTTGAAAATGTTTATCTCTCCCTTAATGACACCTTGAAAATTGACTGTTATCTATGAAAAAAAAACAAAAACAAAAAACTTTTTTCCCCCCTAAAACAGAAGCAAATAGTGAAATTCTAAAAATACCAATTTTTGTTTAAAAAAAAACAACCCTAAATTGATTGTTTATTTGTAGTGTACTTTGTAAAGATTTCATTCATGTGTATTTGTTCTGTTTACACCTTGAAAACAAATATATATTTGAATTAATGTGTGCGTGTATGTGTGTCTGTATATATTACAAATGACAATGTTGAGAGAAACTTAAATTGTTTGTAAAAAATGAACAATTTATTTCATTGACATGTTTTGCCAAGGATGGGTTTCATCAGAATGAGTAAATTAAATTTCTTTCGACATTGTCATTTCTAATATAATAATGATAATAATGATTCTTATCCAATATATATATGACACTTTAATCTTGAGATTTATATTTTTTGTGAAGCCAGAAATATCTTGGAACTTTATTCCAAAAAAATGTGACAAATGTTTTATATTTCACTTGTTGTTTCAATCTTTGTTGTTGTGTTGTACAATCTAGCTTTTGTGTATGTAATTGTTGATCCTTGTGTGTATTGTACACTTTGGCCTGTGTATATCCAATGTATTAACATTACTATCACGGTTCTCTCAGTCTTTCTTATATTCATTGATGTCGTAATGGTTGGATCATTATAATTTTGATGTTCTTAGCCTTGGTGCTGTTTTACGCTTCATGTTTCTTCCCTGTATAAGCTCTGTTGTTTTGCTAAATATACTTTATTGTGCACTTAGATTGATATAGCCTTCATTGTTGTGTGATGTGTTTGGCTCTGTTTTTCCTAATGAAGTAAAAAGAACTAGCTTAAAATCTTGATGGTTCTCTCACTGGATATTATAATACTTCAATAATGTAAATTGAAAATTGAAGAATTGGATCCGCCATTTTTATTCCAGGGAGGTAACTCTTCCTTACATACAGAATACTTCTGAGTTGTCTGCATATGAACTTCTCCATTATGGCAACGATATCGTCTTGTTAGACAGATGAATATTGATCTTTTTCATTCAATGTTTTAGAAAAGAAATAGTTTGAAATTTTTATTTCAATGAAAATGGATATTGGCAATGAGGTAAAATTTAAACTCTTTTAATGAAAGTGGAAAAGTCTCTCATTGTCCCATATCTGTGATGGCTGACATTTCATAGTTAGGACATATCTGTATACATACCTTGTTTAAAAAAAAACAAAAAACAAAAAAAAACTGAAAATTGAGATGAAGGTAAAAAGAGAAAAACATTCATACAATATTGGGTTACAATACTTTGTCAAATAATTTATCATATGATAGCATTGTCTCTTCTGTTTTGAACTTACAACCATTTGATATTCGTACTAGACAAGATTTTCAACTTTCAAATATTGACAGCATTTTCAATGAATTATCTTGAAAGTATATGAAATCTTTCGGCTGAATTCTTCTGTACTGTGTAAGGAAGGCAAGAAAAGTACAACTATTTCTCCAGATGTCAGTAAGCCATTAAGAAAATGATACATCTTTGTGCTGTTCTTTGGTTTATGTATGTATGACATGTCCTGGCAGTGTATGTCTATCATACTTGTCCTCTCACAGCATACACAGCTCTTGTTTTATTTATATAAGCCTTTGTAATTTATTATATTCCTCTGAATATGCCTACTGTTGTCTCTGTGGTATAGCTACATTTAGCTTACTAATTATTCCAATTATTTACGGGGCTTCTAATTTTTAAAATTCGTTTCAAATACTTTCTGGAACATTTTCATTATTGCACTTTTACCAAATATGTCAAGATTTTGGTCTACGTGAATCTGATATTAGTTTTGTTAAAGTTAAAACATTTTGTTCTCAGTTTCAAATTATCTAAACCATTCTGCATCTACTATATTGTGTAATGTTCAAAACTAGATACATCAAATGTCTGTCAAAAGATAAATCTACATCTTCTAAATTGTGGGATATTCAGAACTAAATCCATCAAGTATTATTTAAAAGGCTATTCTGCGTCTACTATAGTATGGGATGTTCAAAACTAAATCCATCAAATGTCTGTCAAAAGATAAATCTACATCTTCTAAATTGTGGGATGTTCAGAACTAAATCCATCAAGTATTATTTAAAAGGCTATTCTGCGTCTACTGTATTGTGGGATGTTCAAAGCTAGATACATCAAATGTTTTTATATCTATCTAAAAATTGCTTCCTTGTGTTTGTTGATCCACTGAGATGCACCTCGTATAAGTATGTCCAATATGTACACTTGATTATTGCAGTATATATCGTCTGAGTCTACTTGATGTTGGCTGATTGTTGACCCCCCTGCAGGCTTGGGTGTGTTTGATGTTTACCCATTTGTTGTGATATGTGCAGGCCTTAGTGTACCTGTTTTCCAAATTATTGACCCCCATAGGCTTCTGTGTATCTGATTTGTTAACCCTTGTGTTGTGTTGCAGTACAGCCTTTACCGCTATGAGATGACCCCATTGCATGAACCGTCATCTGGTGTCATGTCCAGTGAATCCTGAACACTAAACCCTGGCCACCCAAGTATGTTGTCACTTGGGTCTTAACTTAGTTAACCTGCAACCCACCTCCTTTGTACAAACGGGTTTGGCCTTTTGTTGTCTCTGTTTTTGCGGCTTTTCTCTTTTCTTGCACACTTAATGGCGTTATGTTTTTTTCAAACAAATCTTTATTTCTGATTTTTGTCAACATCAACTTCGCAACTAACTTTTTTCTGCTTTTTTTTTTCTATTAGTTTTTTGAATTTGTTTTTCCAATGAACATGTTAGGCCTGCATTGACATGAATTACAAGATTTTTTATTTGCATTGGTTTTTTTTTTTATCATGAACATTTTATGGTGTTTTCTCTAATGACTTGTTTGAAATTACAAATATTGAATAAATTGAAGAGAAACATTACGAAATCCCTTGAATGAATGCAATACATGAACTTATAGTTTCCTGCTGAGAATTTCATATTTCTGTCTGTTATTTTTGAGTTCACGAAGACTATATTACAAAAATCGGTAATGTCAGAGAATGCACACTTAGAAATAAAAATGAGTTATCTCCCCGTTGAAACGAAATCAAAATCAAAAACGATTATCTCCCCCTTTTAAAAAACTTTTCACAAAATAAGTCAAACAATTTGAAAAAAACGAAAACAAAGATTTCAACACTTCAAACTCACTCACATAATGTTAAGAATGGCGAACAAATGAAATTAAATTTGACAATTGTTGTTTTTCTTCAAAAGGGGAGATTATTCATTTTAATTCTTATGAAGTTACCTCGATTTTTGGTGCGCGTTCTTAGATATTACCCCCAAATTATTCTTCCTTAAACTGACCGTTCTTAGTTTTCAACTTCAAATTTATTGCTTTAGACAGTCAACAGGATATTCTTCTAATGACTGAAATATTTTAAGAATGATTTTTATAACTCTATCCTTTTACATAATTTTAAATTTTTCTCTTAGTTTTTGAATTTAAAAATTTCTTATGGCCACAAAAAATGATCCTTATGGTTTTAGGTAATAAAAATATTGATTGAACTTTATGTAGAGTATATTGAAAACCTATATTGATTTGTAAAATAAAATGAACCCCCACCTACGATATCAAATAGCTATGAAATGCAGACTCTAGCAGGTCTTTCTATGGAATATTTTACTGTGGAAATTATGACAAGATTAATTTTATCTTTGTTTAATATGAAAATCCTATGAATGGTATTGAAAAGATGCAATTTTGTACTGAGATGACATTTTTTTTTTTCTATCTCAAATATTTTTCTATTCTTGGGCTGGAAATGATGATTTTAGTTCCAGGTTTTATTTAGCAGAAAGCGCTTTCAATTGTCCTGACTCATGGTAGGTAGGAAAAGTGTGAATCATATGTAACAAAGACAGTTCGTAAAATAAGGAAAAATTCCAAGATCTTGGTTTTGCATTTACCAATTTTGATCCAGTGATGAAGATGAATGCAGTGATTGTTTAAGATTTCTAGGATGAATTTTTGATTATATTCAGCATGCCGAATATAAAACTTTTTTTAATATTAAGATTTTTTTTCTTCTGTTGTATTCATAGTTGAAATTACTCCGCTAATAAGGCTGTCTCAGTTCTATTGTTTGCCCCATTAATACCAAGACTGTTTACATCTTGTGAGGGTGTAAACCTAAAATTTTTTTAAATTGTTCGAAAACTTTTATTTTTGATTAGTCTTTAAGTTGTCTTTCGTTAAGAATAATAATTATTATTATTATTGTTATGATAGTCTTAATTTCTAAATTCATGGACCACTTGTATCTGTTTGTATCGACAGTAGAATTCTTAAAATGATATTACTCTCTTGGGAATTAAAAAGAAAAAAAAAATCACCTAATAGTCAAAGGGAGGTAATTTCCATGATGACATACAAGTATTTTTTCTAATGAATTTAAGAATTAAGTTGTGTATTCTAGATGAAGCATTGTCAATTATTAATTTTTTTACTCGAATTTCTTCATTCTGCTTTATGGAAAAATCAAGGTATTTTTACAATTATTCTATGATTATTAAATAAACAGCATATATGGGAAGTAAAGAATAATCTTCTGAACTTGCTTTCTTTATCGTCAGCTGTCTATCGGAGCCTTTCATAGTCCAATCAATATACCACTATCCTAATCTGATAATCTCCCTAAGATAAATCTTGTTAGAAGCTTGGTGGAAACAGTCAAACAAAACTATCAACATAGGTTTCATCAGTTTTTAAGTGATTCTGCCTGGCTGGCTATTTATCTCTCTATGTATGTATTATGTGCACAAGCAGAACCAATGATTATAAATTGATTTCAATTAACCAGAAATGGCATAAATGGGATCAATATTATTTGCTTATGGTTGATAGAAGCGGTCGCAAAATTAGTCAATATCAACCCCTGTGGGTCAGTTGTACTATCCGAGGGGTCGATGAATGCAAAGAGGGGTCAATTGAATATTTGGGATGTTTTACCTCTTTTTGACGTATATCCTTGTTTACTTTATCAATATTGATTTTTTTAATTACTCTCCCAATTTTGATGATTTATTATATACTATGAATTTAGAATGTTTTTGAAAGAATTGGTACATTTTAGGATGTGTTATTGATACGTTTGTTGTATTCCTTTTGGTAGCCCTGTCTGGGGGTTGATTAAGGGTAAATGATAGACTAAAAGGTTTTGAGATCCCTGACTGTTAATGACAATCTACCCCAACTGGAATTAAAAGTAACATTTTACATAAAGTTGACACTTTTTTTCCATGTTTTTTGTTTGAAAGGAAGTAATATTTTCTATCCAATATCCAAAACTTGAATTCACGCTTACTTTCTTTGGCTCCTTTTATAGTTGGAATTTTCATTGCAGAAATAAATTTAATGTCTTTAGGAAACACTTCTGTACTTGGTCTAATGTTCTTACAAGGAGAATTTTTTGAACAGGCTTGGTGTTAATGAGGTGACATTTTCAGATTTTGCCTTATTTCTGGAATAATGGCATCAGGAGGCTGAAATTATTTCAGTCAATAATTAACACTTACTTTATAATCTCATAAGTGTGAAACTAATTTGTCGTGAGTAATCAATACATTATATATATATATATATATATATATATATATATATATATTAACAATTTCTTTGTTTCTTTGTGAGAGGGGGAAAAAAGCAAAAAAAAATTCTGCTTATTTTTATATATCTCCTCCCTCACTGAATCCTCATTTTCCTGCTCTTCTGTCATCCATATATATATCCATATATATATATATATATATATATATATATATATATATATATATATATATATATATATATATATATATATTTATATATAATATATGATATTTTTTATGTTGTGCTTTGTACATACATATGAACTTACCAATGTAGATACTGTAAACAAACACAAAATTTTATTTCCTTGTTTGTCTTTTTGCTTTCTGTATTGTGATTTGTAAAAATAAAAAAAAAAGGCTTTGTTAGTGAATGTATTGTTTTTTGATGTAACAACCAACCTGGGTTCCCCCTTTCTTTTGCTCCCTCCTAATTATTTAATTGCTAAATCTGTGGCCTAGAGGGCAGCAATCCAGTTACCCTTTTTTTTGTAATAAAAAGAAAAAAGCAACTAAAACTTATTTCTGCAGGGATTTATCTGTTAAACTTCTCCAGTCTCTCTTACTTATTGTTAAAAATTTTGACTGTATAATTAGCTTCGATACTTACTTTAGCTCTGTCTAGTAGCAGCAGTAGAAGTAGTTACTGGGTAGTTATCAAATCAATGTTAGCACACTGCTAACTAAAGCACGACATGATGACTGGTTTTGGCTACATATCTTCATATTATGATCATTTTTTTTATAGAAAGGATGAATATATTAGTGCCGTTATTTGTGAACTCTTGTAGAATCACTGAAAATTTTCACTCCCATATGTATGAAATGTCTTAATTCTACATTTCTCCTTTTTATTTTTTTCTTAATCCAATAACAAACAAATGTTCAGTTTTGATAATATTCTGTTTTCTCTGAGGCAGCTCAAAAAATTCAGTAATCATAGATCATATATCTAAGTTTGGATTTTGAGTCATTTTAGCTCAAGATCTTTCCTTCTAGAATATAAAATACAAGGTGTATGAGAAAAAATGCGACACTTTTGAGGGAAATAGGGGAAGTTTGGTATTGCCTCCTTAGAACTTACAGCCTATCAGCTGACTGTAAATTTAAGGAAGGCAACTACAAACTTTCTTCTAGAGAGTTATTTTCCTTTTAAACATTGCACTTTTTCTTATACACTGTGTAGTTGCAACTTTTGAAGATGATTACTCAAGACTCAACAGTGCAACCATTCAAATTGTCAGATATTTTAACTGTCTTTTATTTGCCATTAATATATCCTAAAATGAATGAATTTCTTGAATTTATCGCAATGTCAAAATTATAATTCTAATAGATATATTGAGAATATAATGTGATAATTTTTAATGTGCAAGTTTTTTTTTTATGTCACTACATACCTTGTTTCATGGTAAGGAAAAACATCTTTGATTATTTGTATTTTGTCATTTTGGGATTTTTCACACAGTTAAATAACTTCTGCATTGTTTTAAATATTTAAAAAAAATCAGAAAACTTATATTAACTTGTATTTATTTATTTTTTTAACAAAAAATATTCAAATCTCTTTTCCGTGCATTTGATATACTTGATAGATTTTGTCAGATGAAATGTTTGAATCATTGTCTAATTGGTTTGGATTAATATTCATATCTTTGGTTTCATTTTCTTACAACTTTTTGGCTATGTACTGTCAGTGGTCTATTGTGTGTTGTTACAACACTGCAGAACATGACTGACACCCTATAAAGGTAGGAGAGTACACATCCAAAATGCTATGGGAGAAAAAAAACCCCCTAAAATTCTACCCCAAAACAGACAAGGAAATTAGTCTGTCTCAGCCACACAAGGAGCCGTTATGGTTTGATTTGGGTAGTATAGATTAAATCATAGTAAAATTTTCTTTTTTACTGTAGTGGAAAAGACTGAACTTTACTTTTGGGTTCTATCGAAAAAGTATTCTAATTTTAGTTTTTTTCTTTCGAAACAAACCTATTTAATTTGATAATTGCTATCGAGCACTCTATGAAATAAATCCATTACATTTCAGAAGTGGCTTTATATCATTGATATATTATTATATTATGTTATACTGCTAGCCTTATTTGAACCACATATACTGTGTGTATATATATATATATATATATATATATATATATATATATATATGTTGAAAATGTTGTGCTATGGTGTAACTTTTATGCTTCATTAAAATCTAAAAGAAAAACTAAACTGAATTTATTTTTCGATGCAATACTATTCCATAACTCTGTGTCTCATTTCAACTCCCCTATTAGTAATTCCTGTAAATGGGAATTGCAAACTTTGACAAAATAAGTTGACATGAGTTGGGCTTTGATGTGGTCATTATTATCTCCATTGTTGTTACATATGAAAGTAATGTCAAAACTTATAACTCAACAGTAACAATTTGACAAAAACTGAAATTATTAACTTAAAGTCAATGACACAGTCTCATCAAATAGGTGTAATGTATAACTCACTAAATCAGAAAAACAAAGACTTCTACTTATTCACACTCTTTTTTTGTGATGTTTCAAAGATTTCACTGATGATTAAAAAAAAAACAAAAAAAAACTATAAAATGTCAAAATAGAAAATAACATTTTATTATTTATGTCATAGTATAATTTCAAGTGCGTTTTGATATTCAAGGAAAAATATTTTTGGAAAAGTAACAAGTTGCTTTATTTGATTTTGAAGTCTTTATTCAAGTTTTGGTTGCCAGATTGGATTACAAGGTGAGATAATTTGTTTTGCCTCTGAGACTTGCCCAATTTGAACAGTTGAATTTGGAAATTGAGAGAGCCTGGAGATAGAGGTTCAATAACAGCCTCTTCGGGTTGTTATTGAGTCTTTGCAGTGAGTCAGGTGCAAAGGTTCAATTATGGCCACTCCAGGCAGCCATTGATGCTCTGCCGCCAGACTTACTCAATTTCCAAGTGCCTGTGTTGTGCAAGTCTCAGAGATGAAACTCAATATTCCAATCTTGCAACCTTGATTGATTGCAATGAGGATAAGTATTATATGCCTTCATTCATTTTTTCATGAACTTATTTCAAAAACCCAAGTTGATTGTCAGTTTTGTTGTTGGCTATACTTGTTTTTATTTTTTTTTTCTCTCAACTTTAAAATTTTTTTTCTCTTTTTTTGTTTTTTTTTTTCTTTTGCAAGATTTCACAAAAGCTTCTCGATGTTTTTATTTTTCCTTTTTAACAATTCTGTTGTTGCTCTAGAGGACCTTTTTTCTTTTTTGCATTTCAGTACGCTGACTGGTTCCACCGTGAACGTATGTCCGCGTCAAATAAGGTTGGATAAACGTATCTCGGCCAGCAGCCGTGCATGGTAGATTAGTTGTGGAGATTTTGGACTGAGAACATGCAGCCCCTCCCTAATTTGCCTCCTTCTTTTTTGATTTCTTTTTATTTTTCTATTTATTTTTTCATCTTTATATTTTTTTGTTATTGTTAAATCTCCCCTTTTTTGTCTGTTTATATTGTTATGTTCATGTTTGGCCTTGGCGCGATGGGGGGGTGCATGATAGCCATATTTCTGTAACCTGATATATACTCCTTAGGGTGGGAGGGTTTAGGGGGTTAAAAAGATAAAATTTATATAATAAATAATTAAAAAAAAAAGTTGGAACAGAATTATAAAACTTGTAACCCAAGATTGTAAAGATTATCTCCCTTTTGAAAAAAAAAAATTAAAAAAAAACTTTGTGCCAAAATGGCCGCCTGTACAGTTTGTGTTAATCAAAGAAATGACTCTTAAAACATGTGCATTCTTGTTTTCTATGCACGTGCGCATCCTCTTGCATATGCGTGTGCGCGCACGCACACATAACACTCAGAAAAATCGTAAAATTACATTTATTGCTTTCTCTCTTTTGACATTTCAATTTTTTAAAAACTTTTATTTGTGCAATGAGACGTTCATTGTTGCCCTATCAATTAAAAATTTTTTTCTGTCTTTTATCTTTGATGCTGTTTTTGTTTCCATAGTATTTCACTTGTTATACATTTTCCTCAAATCAAGTGACTGCCTAACTGATTTGCCTTTATTTTTTATATTTTAACTCTTAATTTAATAAACCACAAAATTCCACACCTAATTGTCAGTGGAACTCTTCCATGAATAGAATTAAAAAAAAAAATAAAGGAATTCTTCTGTGAGTAGAATAAAAAAATAACGGAACTCTTCTGTGAATAGAATAAAAAAATAACGGAACTCTTCTGTGAATAGAATAAAAAAAATAACGGAACTCTTCTGTGAATAGAATTTAAAAAAAAACAAAAAAGACAGGAACTATTCTGTGAGTAGAATAAAAAAAATTAAAGGAACTCTTCTGTGAGTAGAATAAGAAAAATTAAAGGAACTCTTCTGTGTGTTGATAAAAAAAAATTGTGGAACTCTTTTGCAAGAAGAATAAAAAAAAATAATTGAACTTCTCTGCGACTACGATAAAAAATAATGGAACTTTTCTGTGACTAGAAACAAATAAAATAACTGTGTGGCCACACACTATAAGTGCTTATTTTTTAAAAAAAAGTTGCTATTTTCATACCTTTCTGAGCTACAGTACTTAGTATTTTTTACTTTGAAGTTTAAACTCTCTATACTCTCATAATGCAGAGTGTTTAAGCTTCAAAATGAAAGATGGATGAGTATTGCAACCCTGAAAATGACAAAAATATCAACTTTAAAAAAATGGTTAATTGTACACATACCATCATAACCATTCTATTACCTACAGCTAGAAGGGAGGTAACTTTGATCTGTATATATCATATGTATAATATCAACATTTTTTATATGAATTTAAGAGTTAGTTGTTATACTTGATCAAATGATGCTTGGAAACTAAACAGCTCTAGAAACATGACCAGTCCAGAGCAGGATATTAGTCTGGAAAAAAAAAATCATACATTAAAAAAAAATAAATTTAAAGAAACAAATATTTGGTTGTTTTATGAGTTTTTTCTTTTTTGCTTTGTTTTGTTTTCATTTTGTTTATTTTTAATCCAAGGTGGTAGAGAAAATGTCTGATTCATCTTCTCAGCATTTTTTGTTCTCACACACCCAAATATAAAACCATTTTTACCAGTACAAGTAAATCCCTTTATATAAATCAATACAGTAATGTGTATACATATATACCTATGTTATGTTAGACAGGAGTATATATGTATTTTGTTTATTTTAATCCATTCTACCCAAGAAACAACAAACTATCAATTACTTAAAAAGGTAGGTTTTCTAGACCATCTGAAATAATTTTTGAGAGAGTTCCAAGGGAGGTAATTCATAATACTTGAGCTCTTTTCGAAAAAAAAAAAAATCTGTTAAATGATGCTGTTAATTACTTTTTGGGTATAATGGGTTAAAGACATTGAATTCTTTCTTTCAGAACTAAAACCTTTTTTAATGTGTCTGTTTGAGGGGGTGGAGGTTCTTTGGCGCTTAAAGAATTGGTTTGCTAAGATTTCTCTATCTCTTTCCTCTCTTCTCTCTTACCTTATTTCTCCATGTGTGCGACCTCTCTACAGCATGCAGCACACCAGTGGATGGCACACTCGAATGGCGTAACCACCAAAGCCTATGCACAAACGGCTGCTTATTGGGTAAAATGTCATTCTCCTTTTTGCTAAAACCTTACCCCCTTATTCATTCACTTGAACATGTCAAGACGTTTTTCTCATTTTTTAAAATTATATTTTGATTTTTGAAACCTTAAAAAAAATTCTTCTTTTAAAAAAGAAAAAAATGTTATTGTTGCTACTCATTCACTTGCATCTTATATTATATACACTTATGTCTTAGCGTATATATGTCATTCTTATGTTGAACTTATGTATCCTCATTTGAATGCTTTAGTTAATTTTAACCCTTTTGATACCATTCCGACTCCTGAAGAGTCTTTATATTATAAATCATGTTATAAAGACATTTACAAGGGTGGATCAACGAGTCCATAGCCTGACAAATATTCATTTTTGAACATAATCTCCTTCATTATCGATCCATTTAATTCAGTGGTGAACATTAATCCCATTAATAGATAAGTCTACAACCTGACACATGGTTATTTAGTGAGATATGACCTGAAATTTTCACTGCATTATATTAGATCTAAGTGCATTGGTAAGGGAAGAGATTGTTGAAAATGAATATTTGTGTAAAATAATTCCCTCAGACTTCGGACTCACTGATATACCTACGTACATAAACATACTATCTTGTTAACACAAGTCTTAACTGAAGAAATTTTATAAGATCAGTTAATGTCTATCATTATTTGATAAGACTCTCTTGTGTTCAAGAATTTTAAATATCTTCTCATCTTTGTTTAATCTTTGATTTTAAATTGTTAATGAAATCAAAATTGTATATACAGAGTCTTTCCAAGGTTATGGCACACATGATGCCTGAAAATGATTTTATTCTTTTAGAAACAGTGTGAAAATCACAAAGATGAGTGTTTTAGTCTAAATTAAATTCTTGAATAAAATTTTCCAGACTTAATTATTTGGAGCTCGAATTTGTCGTTCATTAATATAAAAACCAGTTTAACTTAATTCTTCACTTTTAAGAGTAGATCCATTTTTGCATCACAGCTTCCTGTGACTTTGAACTCTACACTCACAGAGATGGGTATTATATAATGTCTTTGAATAGAGTAACATTAAAATCTATGGAATTGGTCCTGCTAATTCCACATCAATATTTATGAAAAAATAACATGATGAATTGTCTTAACAGAAATAATAGTCATGTGTATTTGTGTCTGAATTTTGTTAGATGAGGTGTATTAATCATTGTGCATGATATGGAAAGACAGTATTCCTAATCAATATGTTTGTTTATTCACGATGTTCCGGCTGTGTACTCTCTGGCCTTTGTTTGGTGTTCTTGGTTCTAAAATGTAGAATCACTTACTAGACTGTCTGTTTTTTTTCTCTGGGAACCTCCTATCAAAAATGCCAATTCTGGAAAAGTATACAGGTCGCCCAATCAAAGGGAAGCAATTTGGAATCAATCATTGAAATCATGTGTAGGAATATATATATATATATATATATATATATATATATGTAATGGTTGTGACTTGTCTTGTCCAATGAGCATGTTCTGGGAAGTGATTCTACATTATAGAATTTTAGAGGATACTCAGCGGAAACATTATGAATAAATGAACATATAGATGAGGAAAATAGTCCTACCACATCATACTCAATAGTCATGGATATTCTTTGAATGTTATAGAACGTGCATTTTATTCTGCGTATCTCAAGTTAGCTATATTGAAATCCTGAACTATCTTATCTTATTATCATCATGCATAATTATAAGTATCTAAACATTTTTAACAAATGTTATTTTTAGTATCTCCAGTGTTATACAAAATGAAGTTAGTTTACTTTAGTTACATACAAGTGTATTACAAGGGGCTTTCAGTGAGGACTGAACTCAATATCAACAGCTTTTGAGGCAATAGCATTATGTATAATTGTTTAAACGAGAATGCAGCGCAAGGCTATGCTCTTCAGGAATTTACCAAAGGATTAAATGCTGAGCAAATGGTATTCAATCCGAACATTAAATGTTGAGGCTTGAGGTAAGCTTTTTAGAATCGTACTCACCAAGGCAGGGTTGCCATGTTGGGCTATATGAGGAAATAGTCCGAACTTTCTCTCCAAGACTTACTCCACACAGGCATTGGAATAGAATCGAATTCGGCAATCAAGTCAGTTTGGAGGCAAAGGTTCACTTCCAGTGCTAAACTTTTTGGCATCGGAATAACTTGATTTCCAAATTTGACATTATTCCAATGCCTGTGTTGGGTGAGTCAGAGAAAAAGTTTGAATTATTACCCTTAGTAGTCCTCTTTGGCAACCCTATACCAAAATCTCGTATACAACAGTAAGGTTATTGTATAACAAGATTGCTATCAGATAATTGTACAAATTGAGTTGATATCGAACTATCAAGTTGTTGGTGATAATTTTGGACTTTTGACCAAAGGTTAATTGGTGCAGTGACCAATTTTTATTCAAAACTTATTTGGTTATTGGATCTTTCTCAAGCCAAGCTGACTTGAGACTATTGACAATGATAACCATGTAAGAAGAATGTTCAAGAACAGTATTTGATACCAAATATTGTTTTTTTTTGTTCTTCTAAAATCCAAACACTTACAATGTGTAGGAGTTGTAATATAGAACTAATGTGTTAATGGGATTGCTTGTAATGTCTTTTCTTGAAGATTATGGAATGAACTTGGCTACTGAGTTTAAGTTTTGCATCCCTGTTGTAGATAAGTCTGGCTTGTAAGAAAGAAAAGTATTTGATTTGCCACTCGTAGAACTGTGTGACATGAATTCTGTTCCTGGGTTGTGAGTGTTATTTTTTAGTTGCTCGAGGGTAAAAAGTATAGAAAATGACTATTATTCATTCAAACTTTGTGACTAGAACAATGGTTTTTACATGTTTAACTCTTAAATTCATAAACAGCTTTCTATATGTAATTAGAAATGTGAAAATTTGCTTGTTGCCCAATTGAAAATTAGATTTAAAATTATCAATGTCCCTGTCATAAAAGCAAAGTTTGAATAGAATAAGATTTTGTATACTTTTAAGGCATTATCAATTAGGAAATAACACTTATTGCCCAGGAACAAAAGAAAAATATCTTGCACTATGTAGTTGCAACATTTTTAGATTTTTATTTTTTTTTTATTTTTTGAAAATTGCTAAAAACTCAAGATTGCTTTTCTTTGTATTGAGTACATTCCACAGTTTTATGTGAAAATGTTACTAGACAGTTGCTAAGGGTTGTAATTTATCTGAATTAGAAGTGTAAGAAGAATTTAACTCTTAAATTCATAGACAGCTTGAAACTGATTGTAACAGAACTCCTGTGTGAATTGAATTGAAGAAAAAAGAATTCACTAAATGGTCCAAGGGAAATAAATCATTTCCCTTGAAATTGATGTTCTGTTTTCTTTGTATGAATTTGAGAGTCAATATGATGAATCTTTTCGATGATTTATAAGTTTTAGATATCTACTCTTGATGGATGTTGGAAGAAGTATTTCTGCTCAGTTTTAAACTGAGCCACTTTCATTCTGATAACTGTCACACAGAACTGAAAAAAATATCAAAAATGATGCTAGTCTTTAAAAAAAAAACAATTTCATTTTTTTTCAAGTTAGAGCAATTTTTATAATAATCATTGTACTATTATTAAGATTTCTTAGATAAAGCATTATCGATGCTTCATCTCAAAAATCTAGCTTTGCGTTTAATGCTATTAGTATGTAAAGAAAAGGTGATAGCATGTCTTATATGCTGGGGGTCGAGAAATGAGAAAACTAGCTATATGACTAGATTTGAATGAATGACAGCTACCAGTTGGTAGCCTAACATGATATGGCTGCAGTTACATTAAGATAGACTAAGGGTAATATGCAAGTTGGAATCCCACTGGACGTTCGTGTCCAATCCATACAGCATTCTTATAATCAAGGAATGATAATCTAGAAGTTGCAATGAAAAGCAACAGAAATTAAGATGAACAATATACTAATAAAAAAATTGTACAATTTTGCAATTCTCATAATCAAGTCAAAGTTGCTCAGTTTACATCTCTTTCATTCGAAGAGCTTTAATTTTTCCATAGTGTCCCAAGCATAAGGAAAAATGTTTATCTGTTTATAACATAGCAATGAAAAGTACTGTATATTTTTTAATATAAGTCTACCATGAATATAAGATGAGATAAGACAAGACAAGACAAGATCAGATTAGATTTGAAAAGCCAAGTAATTTGGGTGACTTGAAAATAAGTTGAGCCCAAACCCTAATCTTGACGTTTGATATTGCTTCTGTGAGGAGAAAAAAAAAAAACGAAACAAACTCACAAGTTGGCTTCATATTGAACATAAATATAGATAAATGATAATCTGTAAATGTAGTTTCTATATATTTGGAAAGTAGCAAAGAAAAATGACCAACCAATGTAGAAATTCATTCAATATGAACATACGTCAAATCTTCCTCCTGCTGTGACATGAATGTGGAAATGATTTCATATTCGGTGTTAATTTATCAGCCAATAACATTACCTGGTAAATCGAGTTACAGTGGAAGTATTAATATGTTGGTTTAAATAACTGAGTGTGAATTGACTCACAGTTGCTGGTATTATCGCTCCCTTGGACATTTGTCCACCGCTAAGCTTTGTTCTTTCTTCATGACTGACCATTTTAAGTCAAGGGTTAATTTTAGGCTACTTTTTAGGTTAAAGAAACCTCAACTTATATTGAAAATATACAGTGATTGCCTCTCCATTGAGTTGGGTTTGATGTGGGCCTCTACATATGAATAGGGGCAAAAATTGCCCTGCCCCTGTGGACTCTGCCACAAAGCTGTAGGGGCAGCCCTCAACTTTCTCCTTTTAGTGCAATGGGGAAGTGTTGCCCTGTCTTTATTGAAGACAAAAACAAGGCTGATCTGAACAATAACTGGAAAAATTGAATATATCTCCAAGAAAACAGAATTTCTTTTTGAATAATACATTGTAAAAAGTACTTTCAAACTGTTTGGCAAAGATTAATTAGTTGTTCATTATTTCATTAAAAAAACTTTGTTTATTGATAGATTTGGTAGGTGTGCTGAAAAAATCTTTTAAAGAGCCCCAATTTATATCAAAATTTTCCAAATATATATGCTACGTCAACTACTTATCTTACATCGAAATATTTTCCTTGAAGAGCCTGTACCACTTACTTTTTCAACCATATATATAATTCTATTTAAACTACCAAAATATATTCTTTTAATGCCATATCAATCATAAAAATAGATATCAAAAATTGAAATAATCAAACAAAATACTTGAACTTAAAACTGCAAATTTTTTTGTACCTTTTGTAGAGTTAGAATTTCTAATTAGTGTATAAAAATGTTAATCAATTTGTATTGTATATGTAGCTACATAAGTTAACTCCAGAAGCCTAGAAAAAAATCCCTGCAAGACAAGAGGTCAACTTTTACATCAAGTATAAGATGCAGACCTTTTATCACAGAGTGGTCAATAAGTGGAATAGCCTGTGTAACACTCACGATGAACTACTCCTCATCACTACCATGGCCCACCACAAATATTTCCATCTGAAATTCATGCTCGGTAGAATTTATTTACCATAGAAACAGTGCTAAAATAGGAACAAGTTACAATATAGTTGATGATTTAATAGGAATGATTATGCTGAATATAGGCTTATACCTAAATTGACACCTCAATATTAGGGGTTGACTTGTATGCCCTGTCAATTTATAGGTTGACATACGATATACTGGATCATTTTGTAAACTTTTACTCACAGAGAAATACAAACTCTCCCTATCAAGCATACAATGAATTTGAATTCAAAAAAAATTTTTCCACACTTGTAGATCTTATTTGAATGTTGGTAATCCTTGGATATTTCACCCTAAAATATGACAGCATGAGTTTCGTCGGGAGTTATCTCCCTTGATGAATAAGAATGGCTAGATTTTTCATTTTTTTCCATTTCCAGTTAACTAAAACTAACAATGTTAAGTATGCTCAAAAATTCCTAAAAATGGTTAGGGTATGATTTTGAGATTGATATCTTGGATTTGAAAAATGATATCTTAGAGCAAGATCAAATGTTATTTTAAGCATACATTTTAGCTCTGATGTTTGCTAGAAATGAAAAATCTAACCATTTTTAGCCATTTAGGGGGATAACTTTTATGATTCTTTATAGTATCGTATTTCAAGACAAAATAACCGAGGATTATTTGAAGGTTCATGTATTCATCTGATTAGTTCGTAGTCTAAATCACTTAGCTACTTCTGTTACCAGTTTCATAGTCCAAAGTATTTTAGTTTTTAGAAATTTTAATTCTTTCAGCATTATAACCAATTAAAATTTCACCATTTCAATAAGATTCTAAAGAACCATACAAATAAATATGTAATTGTAAAATTTAGGATATCAATTCAAACTTATCAAACATTTAAAAAATCTATTTAATCCTATAAAATGTACCTTTCATTAATCATAATTTATATCAAAACTTTGAGAGCTCCAATATATCTCGGCCTTTTACATTACAAATTGAATTTCTTATTACTAAAGACTAAGTTAAAATGCAAAAGGGTTAATGCATGTTTCCTTAATGAACTGAAGTGATTTTTGTGAAGCATTTTTCTAACATTCCTCCTGTATTTTATATAAATGTATAAAAAAAAAACCTGTAACAAAGTTCCTTACTCATTCTGCCTTAATACTTTTGTTCTTATAATATTTGATATTAATTTAATAAAATAATATTAAATTCTTGGAATTGTTCATTCCATTTATTTATATTGGTTTGTACAAGACAATATTCTGATAATGTTTACATGATAATGTATTATTGTTTGGTCAATACAGAAAATGGTGTTCAAATCAAGTTCATTATACTAACATGTTTCACCTTTTAGCTTTGTCAAAGTAGTAACTTTTAAATGATATAATATTGAAAAGTTTTTTGGGTTTTTTTTCCCAAGTAAATGTTATTCAAACCAAAAGCTATGTAACATGCACATGAGAGAATCATGCTTAACCTCACTTAAAGAGATCACAAAACAGCACAGTATAGTAGAGAAAAGACAGGAGTCTGAGATGTTACAGAAGCCATAAGAAAACCTGAATGGCAATAAGCTGGTCTTGTTGCAAAAATGGCTGACAACGGCTGGATATCATGACTCATAAGGTAGATCCTCAGAGATCACATAAGAAGCTGGGCTGACAAAATATAAGATGGCATGACAAACTCAATAAGTTCAGAAAGTACTTGCTCTGTGATGCCCATGATAGAGAGGTCTTACGAATATTGGGGAAGATTAATCTCCAACGATGAATGCTAAAACGCTGATGATGAATATCTCTTGAAAAAACTGAACTTTTCAATATTATGTTATGTAAAATTAGTACTTTGATTAAGCTAAAAGATGAAAGATATAAGTATGATAAACTTGATTTAAATACTATTTTCTGTATTGTCCACTCAATGATATTGTTGGATATATTATCCGATATATTATCCACATACTCATCATGATAATCTATTTTAAAAAAAAAATATTTCATAATAATGTTTGTTTATGTTATGTAATCTGGGCCTTTCCTCATCCCCGGGGTATTTGAAAACAAGCACGTTATTTTAACCTTTGTTTTAGGATTAAGGCATAGTATGTTATTTACTGTTTTCTAGATGGACAGAGAACTTTGAGAAAGTGGGAGGTAGAAATTGAATTAATAGACAATTTTTTAACTTACCTATATTTTTAGTTTGGAATCTGATTTTTAAAGAATAACTGATTTTCATACGTACTTACCTTTTGTCGTGAATATACATTATAAACACAAGCTGAAAATACCTGCCTTCTAGATGTTTATACCTTATAATATGGGGCCCATGGTTGTAAAACCTTGTGTTTAGTGATTATTCAATGTTTTGTAGCTGTAGACTCGATATGACTGGAAAATTTAATGTGGCCTTTGTTACTTTTTCTTTACTCTAAATCTCAATTTTTTTTCTTCAAACTTAATTCTTTGATGGCAGGTATCCTAATATTTGAATATCAAATAAGTAATTTGATGTGATTTATGAAGGTAAATAGTATGGTAAAGTGTCCGTCACCGAAGAAACGACTCATATTTGAGTATAAGTAACCATAGACAAAGTTCTGGTTTTCTTTGTTTGTGTCAGGTTAGTGATCCTTGCAAATCTCAAGCCTGGGATACCTCCACCCTAATCATACTGCTTAGAGTGTACTCAATTAGCTGCTGAGTGCACAGGGAAATTTGCCCTAATGAAGAGTTTTCTTCACTCTTTGCTTATACTGGGATTGGAATCTGGGGACTTTTGGCATGTGAGGCAGATACGCTAACCATTACACGATCTGAATAGACTGAAGCTGAATAGTTGTTAGAATTAATATTATGGGTTTAACTCAAGAATTGGTTTAGTTTTTCTTGCAGTTTTTATAGAAAAAAAACTTCATGTATTATTTTAGGAATATTAAAACCAAAATTGAACTTTTGTCGAAATAAATACAGTGAATGTAAAAATAATTATTTTGCTTAGTTTTTAGTTATGTAAGTAAAATTTCTATCATGATATAGCCATTTCAGAAGTGTTTATTTGCTTCTAAAATCATGGAACTGTTAGGAGATTTTTGTCAAAATGATCTTGAGTGAAATATCTGAAGCCTACAACCATTCTCTTTTTTGTTTTGTAAAACGCAATTTTCTGAATGGAACTCTGTCACACTGAGTGAATCTCCATTACATTTAAGATACCTAAAAGGAAATTTTGTCCTTAAAGTTTAGAAAATATAGAAAAATTAATGATTGTATTCATCCATGAAGGAGAGACTTATATTGAGTTGTGATCACCTGATGATTATATACAACAAAAAAGAAAAATTGCCTTTACTAATCAATTAGTTTATATTTCCCAACAGGAAAACTAGTAAAACTTTTTGATATTGGTATTTCATAACTTGAAAAGATGGGTTTTTCAAAAAGCACATTTATGATATCCATTAGTGTCTTTCTATACTTGTATGCTGCTGGTATATCTATGATATAGGATGCTTTGTATCTTTGATGTGCTGTATGCTATGGATGCACAAATATGTTTCAGTGTCTGTAAAACGCAATGGATTGTCAAAGCCTTTTTGTTACAATGTAGGGAAGATAATCTCGATTGTAAATTTTAATCTTTCACACCCTCACCCATTTGTTGTAAAAAAAAAAAAAGAAATAAGAGAATTAATGAATGAAAAACAAAATTTGGAATAGATGTGATTATATACTGGTAATAGTGCCTAGTTCAAATTTTGTTTTTCCATTTATTCTCTGATTTCTACAATCGGGACCACCTTTCTTATATTATGCCAAAAAGGCTTCAACTGCTTTTTAAAGACACTAAAATATTTTCTTTTTTTTTTTTTTGCATCTGTATCACACAGAACACCCAAGATACAAAGCACCATATGCCACTGCAGTATATTTACACTGCCAGAAAATATACATCTGAGAAAAATAAGTTTAATTCTATGAAGATGGATGATAATTATCTGAAACCTTGATGCACAAGCTTTAGATATTTATTTTACAATGTATAATATCAGTAATGAATCCTAGACAAGATATGGAGTTTCTTTAATAGAAACCCTATGAAAGTAGTTACCGTAACAGGCAAATATAATTACAATGACCCATGTAGTCATTGCCTGCATAGACTAATAAAAAACAAAGTTCTATAAAAAAAACATTTTTATGAAGCTAAAATTTAGTCTCAAGTTGTGTGAATTTTCTCAGATGGAGCATATCTATCATTAGTTTTGGACTATTCAAAGAGTTCTTCGGATGATTGAACTACTGAATGATCTTTTGGCTGATCCATTCTACAGTCTTCTTCAGGTACATTATCTGAATGTGATGGTGGTAAAGAGAAATTTTTCTCCCAACTAGTGGCAATGCTTACGATGAAGGATTTGGCTGTTTTCGATCCCTTTCCTTGTTAGGCATAGATTTCCATATCTTGTTTCTGTTGAGATACGGAAGTCACATAGAGTGGGACTCTGCACTTCTCTGATTCACACTCAGCCAACATGTTGATGTATGCTGCTTCTTTTATCTTTCCCAGTTTCCAATGGCTTTCCCTGTGTTTAATATGGAGTTCTTCCCTAAGAGGATAATGCTCACCCTTCTCACTCCAGACATGGTCAGCCATTCCAGAGTTTCCTATCTTGCCTTTGATTATGGCTTTTTTATGTTCCTCAAATCTGACATTGATAGGCCTACTAGTTACTCCTTTATAATTTTTAACACCTTTCCTGGGATTATTGGTCTAACTTGTATCTCATAGTAGAATTACCCTGGTGAGTAACTTTTGAAGAGTGTGAATACTACTAAAAATAACCTGTATGTTGTGATGACTACAAGCTCTTCATATTCTCTCTCCGATTCCCTTCACATATGTAATGTGGAAGGTTGGAACAAAGCTGATGCCCATCATGGTGTCTTTAGTGCTCCAAAGGCCATAGAATGGATAGTCTAAAATGTCCTTTTAACAACATAAACAACAAGTTCAATTGTCTGAAAAACTCTTTGAATGTCAATAGCCCTTTTCAAAACTATAGATAGTTTTAAACTAGTCCATCATCTAGTTTTTGTTGCTTTTTTATTACTATGCTCTGATCGTTTTACCTTATACAGCCATTACATAATTCCTTTTTTTGATCTATGCAGCTTACTTAATCACCGTAGAATGTAGAATGACTTTAGTGCTGTGATAAAAATACATCCAAAATATGATGTGAGATAGACTAGTCAAGGATGAATAAAACAATTTAGACAGAATTTAACATTTTTATCTAAACTCAATATTTTCTTTATCCACTCGAATAGGTTTTATTTGAATTCACATTGTTTTTTTGTTTTTTTTGTTTTTTTTGACCATGAATGCAAATATATAAGCCAAACATTGAATTAAAAAAAACAAACTATGTATATATTACACTGTATCCAATTTGATAATGATATGACTAGGAGTTTAGCCAGGTTTTAAAGCTGGGGGAGTGATTACAAAAAGGTGCCAGGACATGTACGAAATGATTTTCAATTTATTCCACGTTTTCATGTTGTATCAAAATTTAAAATGGAGGAAGATACAATTTTAAAGGAAGTACACAATTATTGTTTTTATTTTATCAAATCAAAACAAGTTTTGCGGTATCCTCATGAATATATATTTCATTTAGAATCTACTCATAAAAAACGAGTTATTTAATGATTTTACATTTTAAACATAAAATCAAAATAAAGCATAACCATCAGAAGAATGTATACAGCTCAAAATACTGGCTTGTTGACCGAATAAAGTAATGAGTCTAGAAAGTTCTTCCAAGACCTTGTGATAAAAAAAATAAATGCCAATTAAAAATTAATGAGATTTGATTTTAATTGCACAAGGGAACGAAAGATCTAAAAAAAATTGTTGGAAAGGTGCCAATCTTGAAGAATGTGCTTAGAGGGAGCAACTGTTCTCCCTGCTCTCCGCTCTAGCTACGCTGATTAAGTCTAGGGAGCTGTCTATTGGAACTTGATAAGGACAATTATGGGGCTTGAATGAGTTGCTGTGTTTAGAAGTCTTCTAAATATCCTTATAGTTCGGCATTTAAGGTAATTATAATTTTGCAAATTTACTTCTTAAAAAATTGTTTTGCACTATCAGATAGGGATATGCTTATCATGAATTCCTACTTGTTAAAATTTAACGTTTTAACACTGTTTTGTATGTCAAAAAGACAGTTAATCCATACAATAATGAGAACACCGGAGGTCATTGGAAACTATCAACCAAAACCGTTGATATAGGTTTCTTCAGTTTTAAAGTTGGTTTGGTTACTTATCTATTCTGTGTACAGGCAGCACCAATGGAGTTAGAGGGCTGAAATTTGAATATTCACTCATTAGTATGTTTAGAAAAAAAAATCTTTTTTTTTCTCCCATAATTCCCCTAAAAACGTTTTGTCAGATGTTCAATTTACAATGTAAGTATATGCTAAATTGATCCCTAGTTTGTGCCCAGGTGCATTAAAGCTTGCTTTTTTTTTTTTTTTTTTTTTTTTTTTTAACTTGGACTTTAAAGTGATCAAACAAAAAGTGAAAAGTTATTCATTGAGCACCCCCAACACGCCATGCTGCTAAAAAGCATTGGTTACATAACGGTTTCTATTGAATGACTAACCACACTCATTCAGTTTTCTTATTATTGAGGCACATGATTTAAGTATGTCAGGATCACAATTCTTTAACTATAAAAACACACACACAGACATATATATATATATATATATATATATATATATAGTGACCATTTAGCTTTAGTGGAGAGATTTCGCATTCAGACTATTTGAAACTAGGTATCATCATCCTTAGTGTAATCTATCTGCAACTAATATTCTAAATAAAGTGAGAACCCGACCTCAATAACTGAAGTCCAAGTTGTACTCAAATTTATGAAAATTTTGAGACCAGAAAGCAGCAACTAATTTTCTAGTATTTATTTAGTGTCTTATTGGAGTGTCATTTTTTTAATACTTAATGAAGAATGATATAAACAACAAAAGCAGTAAATATCTCATCAAAATATGATTCATTTGAAGCCATAACCTTTTCCAACAACCTTTAATAATAAAATGACATCTCTGTAATATTCTTTAGTTTTGAGTCATTAACTCAATAACACAAACTATGGCTTCCTTATAGTTGAACCTTATATCATGATATAGGATATGAGGTGCAAAATACTTGAACAGATAATTACCTGTTGGAGATATGTCAGATGAATATGGAGAATGCTGTAAGACTTAGTGCCCCAATTTTTCAAGCTTAGACTCAGTCAGCTGAGAGGTGTGAGATCTGGCACTGTCAAGGAGCATTTCATTATCCAAATTTCATAACCTTTCCTATTGCCTTGAGATGTCATGATATGATTGATGTTGTTATTAGTCATTGATAATTCTTCATCATCAGGAATATGTCCAGGCCTCCCTCAAGGTTTATTATTGGTGACTGTATTTCCAGATCTAAACCTATTGAACCAACGCAGAACAGTTCACACTGTAGTAGTGCTCACTCCGAATGCTTTGTTGACTCTATCAGCAGCTTGAGCAGTATTGTCTTAATTTGAAATCGTTCTTGAAAATTAATCTATCTTCTTGGGTTGACACCGTTGCAAAAAAAAACCCTCTGATAATAATGAATTATACCTCTATTTACATAGAACCTGTGATAAAATGCAATTACATTAGAAACTCTTTCACTTTTAGCATAATTCTCTGTGATATAAAAAAGAAAAAAACATTTTTGTTTAACAACGTAAATGATTTTAATTTATGTGACTTACACTGATATTCAACTGGTGTAAACATATTTTATTTTCAATTGTCAGTTTACATATCTAACAAAAGCATATTACGTGCCGGTAATTTAATAGCTACATATATAAAAATCACCCCACCTATTCCTCTCTAACTATTTTTAGACTGATTTTAAACAGATTTCCATAATTATGTAAATCTCAAGTGACAGCTCATCTAGAGTTTCTTCCAAGAGTTTTGGGCTTAATGTTGCTTTGTTTATTTTTGCTTTCCAAAATTATCTGAGAAACTTTTCTGTAGATTGTTCTCGACATATTGTAATCATTCCCGGTAGACAGCTCTTCAGATAAACTTAGGATACTAGTGTTTATATGCATTAATTCTTATTTCAAACTAATTTTACTCATGCTGTCAAGAAATGATGGCAGTATTTAAGTAGTTTTGCAATTGTAATTATTAGAGTTTCTATTATTATTCAGACTATCCTCATCTTGGTTGTTTTTCATACAACGTTTCGGCTGTTGTACTCTACAGCCTTCATCAGGTATCATCTGGTAGGTGTGGGGAAGTAACGAACCGAACCCGTTATCTAACCTAAGGGGATATATTGACCGCACTCCACTCTTAGCATTAGTAGTATTATTATTGTCTCACACTGGGATTGAACCTAGAACCATCAGATAACTTGCAGTAATTTTGTCCGATTCTGTTACCACTACGCTATGTGTCCATGTATGAAAAACAACCAAGATGAGGATAGTCCGAATAATAATAGAAATAATAATAATAATAATAATAATACTTCATCTCAAAAATTCAGAGATATACTAATTATTAGAGCTTTGAATATGAGGTGTAGGTGTGAAGGTAATTCAATTTATCAAACTGTCACAATTCAAATATTGAGTACAATCATCTTTCTCTTATGAATAACAAAATAGTCTTCTAGTGTAAGTAACTGTTGTGTAAAAATATGAAAGTTATCTTCTTTGGGTGTTACAGACAAAAAACATAGACATACATTTGGTGTATCACATAGGTAGATTTACCTTTCCTGCATCAGTCTAATTGGAACTGATTTTTAGAGCAAGATTTTAAAAATATTATCTTGAATTTTTCATTATTAATAGATTAAGTATTGTCAACCATTATTAATTTTTGACTAGTATTTCTTATTTTTTTTATATGTAGTTGCTTTGCTGTTGTTCTCTGTTTCCAATTTATACTGTTAGCCATTCGTGGTAGAATAACGGTCTCAGAGTAGTTGCGATGAAAGTAATACTAGTCAAAAATTAATAATAGCTGACAGTGCTTCATCTAATGATAACAAAAACTAAGGTTCTAATACTTTTAGTATGTAAACAAAACATCAAATTTGAAACTGGGCAAAGTAAGAAATAAGTCTATATGATTACATTTGAACTACTGTATCATCGGCACTCGTAGCTCAAGCAGTACTGAAGCTATCACAGTAAGATAGGCTTCCGGAAAGAAAATGGGTACGAGTTCAAGTCTCACTTGAGGTTTGTTCTTTTTTTTAACAATCCATGCTGTTTACTCACAGCCATAGAATGATAATCTGAGTAATCATAATGAAAGGTAGCTGAAATTAAGATAGAAGAATTATTAGTAGAAAAAATGAAATAGAGGTTTTTGTCGTAACAGTAAAGCACATTCTGGTGAGTTGTGGCTGAATTATTAGAAGTCGTTCTTATATACCAACTTCAGTTCACATAATTTAATTTATGTTTAATGTTGACAATGTTTTGGCTGATTCATTCTATGGCCTTCTTCAGGTGTAAAATGAATATCCTTAAGGATATCTTCTGTGGTGCAAAGCAACCCCCCCCCGTAAAAAAACAAAAAAAAAAACCCACTGAAGTAAGAGATTGATTTTCAAGAACCATTTTTTTTTTTCAACAAAAAGAATAAATATCTGCTTGTTATGTCTTTTTAAACCATACACAGTAGACAATCCGACCCTATATTACTCATTCAAACTCTTTATAGGAGTTCCTTTATGTATTTTTTTCAATAACTCCACCTTTCCTAGCATGAATAATGTTTTCTGCTTACTAGCACCCTCTTCTATATGAAATTAACACAACTGTGTCCCCAAGAAACTCACTGGCAATGTAAACAAAGTTTGTTGCCTTAGTGCCGCCAACAGCGCCGCCCTTGTGGCAGATTCACAAACTAATGATGGCATATTCTAAACCTGCCAGATCAAAGAGACTCAACCTGTACAAGTAGAAAAAAAATAATGATGAATATTTCAAAATTGAAAACAAACGTTATTCTATTCTTGTTTTATTCCTCACATCTTGATGCCATGTAAATTGCTCTGGGACCATGAATAATGGATTTCAAAGAACCAGATGTATGAGGGATAGTTAAAATAATTTTCCTCCCTGTAAATGTGCATTCCTTAAATTTATATAGTGACCTTGCTGTTACCAGTCTTCTGCTTTATCCCTGAGCCTAACCAATAATTGCTGCTTCTTGGTGTATGATTTATTTTAACTGTTAGTTAGAGAAGAATAATTTGAAAACTAACATTTAGTTCATTTAATACAGGAGTCCCTTGATATAATGTGACTTGCAATTTAAGATGGATAATGGACTCTGATATTTTTGCATTTATTGATGCTATTTTCTCATCCAGAGAACCACAAATAAGAACAGAATTTCGTCAAAGGCTTCCTTGATATGACTAAAATATTAAATTTGCAATTAAGATATAATTGATAATTTTTGATTTTGTGATGTAAACAAAACATTCGTTCTCCGGTGAACATGTTTGGCACTTGTAATTGACTCTTGATTACCTGCATCTAGTTATAATATGGTCGTCTTTCTTGGATCCCAACACCCATATTTTAATGAAAGACTGCTATAGTTGAAAAGAATTTCATCATAGTAGCTAAATTCTTCATCTCTTTCCTATAAGACAGGTGTTAAAATTTAAAAAATCAACTTCATAATAGAGTAAACAACACTTATCAAATTCATGGCAGAACGGTTTCTGATTCTGGGTAAACAGTCACAAACTCTGCCTATTAGACCCCATATCCATTAATCACATGTAGGGGGTATTTAGGTAATCCAAGTGGGAATAAGGCTACCAGGTAAAAATAGAAATTATGGTTAATGTTTTTGGCTTAAGGATAGTGGGGATGTGTAATGGAGGTTATATCTGTGCAACCAAAGATCCAAATTCTCCTTACCAGTGTTGTTTATTAAAATCATTTTTAATTTAGTCTATTGCGTTAGCTATTTGTCATTGTTTTAATTGTGTTTGATTTTATTAACTTCGATAAAATCTATATTCGTCAACAACTGCGACATTCGCTTCCCAGAATGTACAATTATAAAATTAAACTAATTCTCATTATAAAGATGTCTGTACGCAAAATAGAAAAATTACTTGAAATTATTCTTTCTTGTAACTTAATAGTAATCTTGTTGACAAAAGTGTGGGATAACCTTTATGTAGAGATAAACTGCTATAGTGACTATGCAGTGCCTTTTTGTCTACACAACATGGGTATTGCATCTTGGAGCCCTCTATCTCAAAGTTGACGAGGGATGTGGCTAATAAATCATCTTTCTACTTCCGACATTTGTGAAAGACATCCACTTATTGTTATGGACAATGATTTAAAAATTAAAATCTTGAAAGTATAAAGGTCCCTAGCAGAAATGAAATATATATACATATATATGAGAGAGAGAGAGCAAAATCAGTCCAAATATAGATTTTCCCAACTGTGAACAAAAACGATTTTTTTTTCCATAAAATGTAAATAAACAATAGGATCAGCCATAACTCACCATACTCTGGATAAAATCTCTCCAAGACCCTAAAGTACAAAATTTCATTGAAATATATTTAAGAAAAGTGAAGTTACCCAATTGAGAAAAATGACATAACAATGAAACCTGTATTGAATTATAGTCATTGGCCTTTTTTCTGTTAAAGACAAAGATAAAACTACAAATTTGAAAATGAATTGTGACACAGGGAAGCCAGATAAACCTCTAATTTTCTGATCTAGTGCATTACAGTTTGTGACTTTGAGAAAAAAATCTTTTTAGAATTGTTTCGAAAGAGTTTATTCTGAAAATATTTCATTCTAATCTTTGCCTATTGAGTGGAAAATGATTTAGAGTAAAAATTATTGATAAAATAGTAATAAAGACAATAGAGTGTTCATTTTTTTTTCATAATGCGTGGCATCTAACTATAATCAAAGCAATCTTTGTCTGTATATATGATTACCCGACAACTTGATATTGTACGGTTGACATTCGCCAGATATATTAGTCAGCACACAAGGTATTGTAGTGTTGAGTTTGAAGTTTTTTTTTAGATCTCTGGTCCTTGAGATATCTAATAAAAATAAATAACTGATTATAGATCTTTTATTCAAAATTATAAATCTATATTTACTTATAAAATATGTATTAAGAAATGGACATAGTAGGTCCAACAGTATGAATTATAGATTGCATTATATTATACAGAATCTTATTCAAAATGATCTTCTGCCATTACACAATTAATATATCTCTCAAGACAATGTAGATAGAATAAACAATTAAAGAAAATGGGACTGCAGCAGGAATCGAACTGATAGGGTAGGTCTTCAACATAGCGATGCTCTTACCATTGAGCTAAACAGTCAGTGGGAGTTCAAAGGCCAAATAACTGCCTCCAACCCCAAATCACATCTTTATTATTCTTTAGTCTTTTCTGTCTCTTTCAATGCAATAGTTATGTATTCAAAAAAAATGGACATATTTGGTCCGACAGATTGGATTATAAATTGTCATATTATAAAGAAACTTATTTGAAATGATCTCCTGTTGTTACACGGTTAATATATCCCTCAATTTAGACAACATAAATATGAAATATCAAAATTAGCAACACTGAAAAGAAGTAATCGAAGTACTTGGAAGCCATAGTTTCGTATGATGGACGGATGATTTATGTACATGACTGTTATGGTAGGCTGCTTAACACTCCATAAAGTCTGGCCCCCTTTCCAAACATACACCTTTGGAATGGGCACCATCCTAGTATATATAATGACTGATTTTATTATACAAAATAAGCTTAACTAATCTTTACTAGTATTTAATAAAATGATTTTAGAGCTGAATTCTAACTGATTGGGAGGGTGGTAGGATGCCTTAATTCCGTGGACTTTTTAGAAAATTCCAGAAACTTCAGTTAGTGTGCTTGTCTCCTGCCCCACCCTTCCCGATTTATTCCCCCACCCTGTGTCCAGTGATTTTTCTTCAATTAAGATCCAGGAAGTTTCTTCTGAATGCCTTGTTTATCTTATGTAGATTTGTATGTTTCAGTTTGTCTTCCATAAGTTCATCTAATATAAATATTTATATTCAATTCATAACTGGAAAATCACAGGTGATTCAAATTTAGAGCAATGTTTAACGAGATGGCTGTCAAAAACAGATTGGATCATTAGGCCTGATTTGACTGATCACCCTTAAACAAGCTAACATATTTAGTCTTGTTGTTACTGTATTTATTTGAGTGCAATGCGATCTCGAATAAATGATTGATTGAATAGATTTATTATCTTGTAAATAAGTGATTTATCATCCGACATTTTGTATTATTATGGTGCACTTTTCTTCTTTTTTTTTTATTAGAATACTAAAGAAAAATTTTTTTTCACCAGAAGATTACCATATTTACTAGTATACCATGCAAGAAATTTAATATAAAAGATCTCAGTCGAAACTGAAGGGTAATATTATACTCAATTGTAAAAATACAAAAACAAAACAGATATGTCTGATTTTTAGCTACAAAAATTATAGTCGAGATTTCATTGTGCTCGAGTAAATATGGTAAGTATGAAACTAAAAAATGTTAGCTTACTTGTTGGTGATCAATAAAATCGGTCTAAATTAAATTATCCAGTCAATTTCTTTTATTGTTGAATCGTTAAACTTTGCCAGATTTAGTATTCAAATCAAATTGTAAGCTTTTATTGTGAGCTGGTTGTTTAATATCAGGCAGTGTCAAGTGATTGGTAAAAGTTGAATAAAAAAGTTTTAAAAAAATTATAGTTTTAGATTTTCGAAAAAATTTTCATTTTTGGTAATGTCCTTGCTTCATGAAATGGAATTTAGGGTGATAATTTTATCTTGAGATTTAGAAATGAGTCTGGGTTTCCCATACCTTAGAAAACTGAACTTAATGAGAAAGAAGTCTCCTAATGAATTTATGGAGTTGATTACTTGATGGACTATTTCGGTCCTTGTTACATCTTGCTAGTGAACAATTTTGTCAACCTCGAAATCAGTGCTTCTTAAACTGGAGATTGGTTTAACCAGAGGTGATTGAAACCGGAAGAGTGAATGACTTAATTTACTCAGATATTTAAAGTGGGAGCAATTGAATTTGATACTAGAAGTCTCCCTATACGAATTTTCTTTAATTGATTCGAATATGAAACTTTATTATAATGTTAATGATATAAGTAAATGATCCATATCTCTGATTATTTCTTTTTTAAAATTTATTATGCTGGCTACTTTACAGATACTTTTGTATAAAAAGCCCTTGTTATTTTTTGTTAAGTTTATTAGTGCTCATCTGATGAAATAAATTATGTGCAGAATTAATTATACACCCAGGAGAATAAGATGAAAATTACCAAACTCAATGAATGAAACTGACTGATAAAGATGCCAGGGGGAATAGTGCTGAAATAGTTAAACTCTTAAATTCATGGACTACTTTTAACCACTTGTATTTACAGTGGAACTCTTGGATGATTAGAATAAGGAATAATGAGACTCTCCTGGGAATAGGATGAAAAAATATATCACCTAATGGTCAAAGGGAGGCGATTCTAATCAGGCGTTATTTCCCTTGATATTGACATTTTTTCCTGATATGATGGAGATAAGAAGCTCTGCAGATGTACATATAGGATGTTTCTCTCTTCATCTATCTCATTTGCTTATGGTTTTTTTAAACAATCACTTGACATATTCATTCATAAGATAACTGTTTGACTTGAGAATTTGCTCACAATAAAGTTAGTTTTGAATCATCTAAGTATTCAATAGTAAAAATACTCTGCTTATACAACTTTAAAATTCAGATTACTTATGTTATGTATTTCAGTTTAAGCCATTTTGTAACCAATCTAAATTTGCAAATATATTGTCATTGAAAATAACAATCATTTCTGAAATGGTAAATTTTGAATTAAAGTGTATTTATTTTTAGTTTAAAAAAAAAATTGAAATTAAAGATTTTTCAAATCATCTCTCTCACAAATGAAACATGATTGGAGGGAAATAAGCAATGAATTCGAAATAAAAGTTTAAGTATGTTTCAGTCGATTGTAGTTGAATGGGAATAATTCACTGAGTGATTTAATTTTCTTCGAAAATTCATTCATGCAAACTTTCAAGTTATTTTCGAATACATTTATAGTTGTTGATGAAGTTCTGATTTTGAAATTGCTTCTATACTCATATTTGATATTTTAAAAGTTTAAACTTCAATAAAAAGATATTGGAATAGTTGCCATTACTGGACCCTCATATAACTCTATTTTTAACTTATTAAAATCACTGTGCAACATATTTTTAAGCTTTTTGTTCCTGGGTAATGAGTGTTATTTTTTTAATTGATTGTGTCTAAAATGTCCGACAGAAAATATGTCTTAAGTATTTCCTTTATACTATGCTTTTGTGACTAGGCCTGTTATATATTGAAATACACTTATTTCAAATTGGACAACGGGCAAATTTGCACATTTTCAATCACATAATGTGAGAAAAAACTCCATATCGATCTCACTATCCTGGTCACAAAGACCAACTGATTTTTCCTCTTGGAGATTTTGAAATACTGGAATAGTTAAGCTATTTATGTAATAGATGGTACAAGGGTAAATGCTTTTAAGAAATACTTGGTCAAGTTTAGATCATCTAGGATAGAAAATAAATTAACTGGGTTATTCTGGGCGTTATCTGCTGAAATATATAGAAGAATTTAAGGAAGAAACTAGAATAACTAAAATGTGCTTGGTAAAAGTTTATCAGTAGTGATAAGCTTGTAATTTTTTCATTATGATTCATACGTATATTATCAATTGAATTAATGTGTATCTTAATGTTGAATAAGTCTTTTTAATATGAATCATATACGGAGATGCCCATAGAGGCATTTAATTCATTAAATGAATAGATTAGATAAAGTTTTGAGTGAATTATTGCTATTTTCTATACTTTTTACACATGAACAATTAGAAAATAACACTCAGTATCTTTATAACAAAAATTACGTTGCACAATATAATCTATGTGGAAAAAGAAAGTGTTAGTGAAAGGATGTGGTTAGGTTTGAAGAAACTTTCTAGCTCTTGATCATATCACTCTCCCTAAATGTAGTCTACCCTTGTTGACTTATGTGCGAGTCCATCCAGTTATTATAAGAGCTCTATCTAATTCCAGGGTGGACCAGGTTACAATGCAGCATATTGGTGAAACCTACCGAAGTTGGCTGGCTACATTTTTCTTAAAGTGGACAAAAATTTACAATCTTGAAACGAAAAAAAAGAAAAAAAAAAAAAATCTTTCTTTTTCTTTTTTTTATTTTTTATGCCGTGCTGACTCTCTACAAAATACAAGCCGGCTGGCCTGTGAGAATGAAGAAAAAAATATTTGAAAAAAAAAAAAAAGAAGAAGAAAACAAATACCACTTTAGAGTTCACTTGGGAATCGAGTATTAAAGCCAGTAAAAAAAAACAAAAAAAAAAATACAACCAAAGATTATAGAATGATTTTCTTTATTTCATTTTTTTCTAAATTTCAGCATTGTCAAGTGATTTTTCTAAAACTTAATTAACTTTTGAATTTTTCAAAGAATAAGTTTCTGAAGAATTTTCTCATCATTGTGATGATGTCGTCAAAATTCTGATTCAAATTAAGTTTTCAATTTACTGAAAAAAAACAACAAAAAAAACGTCTTTTTCTAATTTTTTATTTTAAATTCAAATGATAGAAAATTTTCCGTTTTCTTATTAAAATATTCTTAGTTTTGTAAATTCATTCAGAAAGTTTTTCAGACTATTGGACTCATTTGTTGCGATGCTTTAGTAGTCCGAAGAACTCTTGAATGATTAGTACACTTCTCCAAATTATAGATGGTAGCTTTTTGTAAATATTTGGGTTTTTCTGGGTTTTTTTCTCTAAGGAGAACTATGATTAGTTTTATTTTCATAAGAAAAAAAAAATTTTAATTTTCCAACAATTTTTTTTTTCTCTTAAAATGAATTCTGAATTAGAAAATGTGATTCACTTATTGATATTTTAACTTTTGTTTCCTGTAAGTCATTTTCAGATAACCTCCCCTAAAAAAATATTTAAATGATTGTGATATTTATTAACTGAAGTGTATCTAATTTTTATGTGTGAGTGTGTCAAGCCAAAACAGATGATTGAATGTTTCAAAAACCAATTCGTGGGAAGACAAAAAGAAAAAAATATTTGACAGCCTTTACCTTCAGACTCTGTGTTTTATTTTTATGGTTATGCATTAGTCTTTTCAATGATTTTTTTGGCTAAATTCTACCAAGAACTCTTTGTCTGTTAAAAGCATTTAGGACTGTTCAGTTGTTCAAGAATTTTTTTCTAGTTTTTAGTCCTATACATGATCGACCACTTTCATATTTTTAAAGATAAATTTCAGTTTTTTGTCTTAAATCTGAAACATTACTACGCATTTTCTGCCAGTTTTTTTGTTTTTTTTTTACTCGGAAAGAATAATGTCTGTTTGAAGAAGTATCTTTAAAGGGTGTGCCTCCAAAATGTGATAAGCACCATTTAAAAAAACGTGTTTAATTGAATTAAATATCAAAGTCGAGATTTGAATTTTCTTGTTAAAATCTTACAAACTGCATATATATATATATATATAATATATATATATATATATATATATATGACAATAGGAAAGTCAAGAGAAAATCCCAAGAGATTAGTGATACATTTTGAAATTTTTTTATTATTCTATTGGTGTATTTTGATGTCTTCTGATTGGGGCCATTCATCTCTTGCAGAGAAAAGATGTTTCAAGCGGTTCATAGAGAGAAAAAAAAAATGCTGTTTTTGGTACTTTTTCTCTGAAAAAGATGGCTGGTCCCAGTCAAAATTGATCAAACTATGCCCACAGAATAATAAGAAAAATTTCGAGATGTAACACTTATCTCCCAAGTTTTTCTCTTCACCTTCCTTTTGTCATTTTCATCAATATTCTGTTGGATTGCCTCACATCCACAATAAAAACATATATACATATATATATATATATATATATATATATATATATATACATAAATGTATTATAAAGATTGTGGTAAGATAACATTCAAATAAAAAATTGGATTTTCAATTTAATTAAACACATTTATTTTCGAATGGCTCCTATCACGTTTTGGAACCACACTCTTCATTTATTAGTTGATAAACTATTTGCATAAGAAAAAAAAATTCTTTAATATTTTTGTAGCTATGTGTAAAATGGATATGGTTTTAAAATTCATTATCAGATAATTTAAATGTATATGGAAATAATTTTGAAAACATACTTATCGGTAATTGGTATTTATTATTAACAGTATTTTATTGGTAATCTACAAATGTATTTGGAAGTATCTCGTAATAAATTCTAATAACTCTCTCATAAAATATAATACAACTATACATCTGATACATTTTTAAACAATTTTGTATTCGAATAAAATAGTTTTTGCACATGATAAAATTTGTTTTTATAAGAATTTAATTTCATAAAATTATTTCCAAGTAAGAGTTTCTTTATAACAAAATTTGAATCATTACTGAAATAGTTACAAGTATCTAAATAATGCACTCTTTTGAACCTTATTTGATTTTTAAGGGATTCTGATAGTTTCCAACTTTTGCATTAAATTCAAATAATTCATAAGTATTTGATTCCATGTATAATTCTTTGATATCATTTTAATCAATCTGTATGAATAAAACTATAAGTTCATCTTTTATCTATTAAATATATATTTCAGAGATTTATACTTTATGTAAATTTGTTTTCCTTTCAAATATTTTACTTGGGTCATTTTCTTAGAAAAAAAAAGATTAACTAACTACTATTCACTATGATTGACTATGAAGAAAAATTGTCATGTTTACCACTTTAAACAAAAAAAACCTCTTGTACATAACCTCGTAAACCCTGTGTTATATTCCCCTAATTTGCCAAAGTCATTGTGGAATATGATTTTTCTGTGTGCATAACCATTTAAATAGACAGAAACTGGATTCTGTATTCCCAGAAAGAAAAATTTTGTTGAAAAGAAAAATGTCATTGTGATGAACTCTGAGTTTTGAGATCTGTGGAGAAATTTGTATTATTAAAATTCTCCTTGGCAACTTGTTTATGGTACAAAATAAGTACTTTTTCTTTGTATAGAACTGGTAAAGCAGGGATTTGGGTACACTTATTTATTATCAATACCAGATTTTTTAAAAATCTATATACCTTTTTATTTAAAAAAAAAAAAAAAAAATGATTCTCACAATTTTGTTTTTATTTCTGTGATTATCAGAAAGTTTGAGGGAGAAGAGCCTCAGTAATGGCCTTCTCTTTCACTCTTAATCTTTTAAAGTTTGTTTTTACAGAAGGACTGTGAGCAAAGAATCCACTTTGTTATTCTTTAAAAACTTCTGTGATTCCCCGAGAGATTTTCATCAAAGATCCCAACGTGGATTTTCATTTAACCCTTCCCCTCCTGTGAACGTTTTTGTGGTTCCCAAGAGAATTTTGTGTGAAGGACCTAAATTTGCACTATTCTTTTTGGTTTCTCACACAGGAGAGCTCTCTTTCTCTCCTTATCATTTTTTTTCCCCTGGAGAGTGGATATCTCTTTATTTTCATGCTGCTGAAGATGGTTTACCATTTTCCAGAACACCAGGAGATATTTTCTGCTCTTTCCCATTTGTAAAGATCATCATCTAGTTGATATATTAAACTTAGCATCATATCATCCTCATCATCTGATATTTCATCCACACTTCGGCATATCTTCCAGCTCCAACTTTCATCTCTCTTTTTCTACCGTCATTCTGGTCATTTTATGGTCATTGACCGTTCGATTCATTTTAGTTACTCTAAAACCTTTTCAACTTGCAGGACTGCATCACTTTAAGCACTGCACTGCAACTAAGAAATATCTAAATCTAATTATTCCGTTTTTAGTTTATCATATCAACATTTTTGTAGCCAGATCACCTTCCTGACACTTTTTTCCTAATTGTAGGCTGTGGGTTCTTTTTAGCATGAGCCCTTCTTTTAGTCACCATTTCAATATACATAAAATCTGACTGGTATTTGTACCTTACCAAATGAAGCATGGTTTCTGACTAACAACCATTTTTTAATATTTATTGTTAACTATTAATAAAGTGTTTTTTTTTTTTGTTTTCTTTTGTGGTTCATTGGAAAAATTTTGTTCTTATACTAATAACAGGCATGAATACATTGGTCAAAATTTTGCATCCATTATTATAGTTATCATTATATTGACTTTACTCATCTATAAAGAATATTCCTTATCAAAATTCCAGTCATAAGATATCCACCTAGGAATTGTTGCTAGCTTCACAGGCAATACAATAGATTTACGGTATATTATTTACCTATATTTACTATATATATTTCAGATCACCATTTTATTTTCCAACCAGTTAAATGTAAAAAGTGACATGATTAGAAAAAAGTTAGGATTGGAATGAGTAGCAAGAACTAAACGATATATACCTTAATCTTCAAAAACTAAGTGGTTCTGTGATAATTAATTAGTTACTTATTATACACTCTAAAAAATGGTCTTAAGTTGTCTGAATTACTTAAATGAAGCATTTTCATTATGAATTTTTGATTATCATCATTAGTTTTTATTTCATCTCATTTTTGTTGCTTTTTATACCAACTCTCCGGTCATGACTATATTTGTTCTAGAACCGTTAGGTGACATGGATCAGAAATAATGAATAATCCTTTGTTGAGATTAGAGATAGAAATCCTTTATATTCTGGAACCTGTCTTACTGTGAGCTTGTAAGAGCCCTTGACTGATTAGGCTACGAAAGCTAACGATCCACCATCATTCAAATATAACTAAATGGGTAATCTTATTTCCCATCCATGTCATTTAATTAACTTTTAGATTCATAGACAACTGTGAGTATAAGACAAGGTTAAATTGACTCGAATCCCAAAACAATAAAGGCATTTGAGGATTTCACCTTACCAAAAAAAAAAAAAAGCCAAAACCTACTCACAAGTTGACTCTATATATATATATATATTTTTTTTTTGAATGCCGACTAAATATAAATAGACAATAACTCGTAAATGTAACCTTTATTCATTCAAAAAGTAAAGAAAAATGAGATAGCTCACTTAGACAAACATCTACTACTACGTTTTGTCTTTTCTTCATGACTAAATCAACAATAAGTCAAGAGGTTAGATTTAACCTACTTAGTAGGTAAAAAATTCTCAGACATTTATCTAGAAAAATGCTGTTCTTAAGGATTGTAGAAAATGTAAAGATGACCTGAGAGTTGCAATAAAAAACTACAAAAAATAAGATGAGAAAAACTATCAAAAAATGAATAATGCTTTAGAAGATTTCTACAGTAAAATATACTATGTTGATCCGACAAATATAATTGTGCACGTTTACATTTTGTCTATAGATTCATTCTTTTTTCATACATATATATATATATATAAAATATATAATCAGAATGGTTTATACTTATATATACTTATCGTATCTATCTATCCATATATATATACGTACATACATATTTCTCACCAATATGCCTCACTCTTACTTTAATTACTCTATATGACCTTATAGATTGGAATACCTGTGAGACTGCCTCAAACAACCTGGATGGTCTGACATCTGGCTTTAAGATGCTCAGGCCAATATGCGGATCAAACTTTTTCTTAGATTGCATACAAAAAACTATTCTTTAAAGAAAAATAAATGTACAAATATCGAGCCAAAAAAGAAATTGACTTCTTGAATCTCAAGAACAACTGCCATTTCATTATATTAGTAACTTTACTGTATTTTGAAGAGTTTTTTGGACAACCGAACTCCTTCTTGGTGTTTATGTTGTTCATATAATGTTTTGGCCCATCCATTCTACAGCCTTCAGGTGTACTATCCACATGTAATGTTAGTAAAAAGAAATTCTTTCTTTCTTTTCTGCTATGCTTCTTTTGCTCCTGTCTTTGAGGGTTGGCTTATATGATGAATATAGGCCTAAACCTGAATCAATTCCTCAAAATTTGAAGGTTGACTTGAATGCCTCTGTCAACTCAAAGGCCGGCATATATGATAGCTTAAGACATTTTTGGGCTCAATTTAGCTGCTTTTCTCCAATTTAGCCAATAAAAATCTGTAATAGCCAAAAATCTGGCCATTAAAAAACACAATAAGTTTAATACCAGTAAATCTACAATTTTTTTGTCATTTGTTTTGAAGTCTTAGTGTGTAGTTATTGTATTCGATATGTGGGCTGTAAATGAGTGTATATAACATTTTTAGCTGTAAAGTAAGCAGGAAATAGAAGAGATTTAACTGATTTTAGCCATTTATGAGTTTTAGCTATCAATAACAAACCATACTTGCTGCAATGAAATAGAATTTTTTCAAAGTGTGTTTTTAAAACTTGAAATTTTCTAATTGTCTGTTGTAGTCTTTAAGAATTCATGAGCCATTGGTATTAAATCCCCTAAAGCTCATCTGCTCATCATTCGATGATACTGCCCTGCTTTGCCTTGACTTTCGGTCATATTGATGGTCTCTGTCCTCAAAAAGATGGATCCAAAGTGTACGATCATGTCAATAAGAATATTCACCTTTTTTTTTTTTATTCAGCAGTAATCCCCTCGGACATTTTAAGCCTTAGCAGTTTCCGTCATCAAACTGTGAACATGTAATAAAGAATTAATTCTAATATAGGATGTCCCTAGGGTAACTACATATAGTGTCCTCTTTATGGCTGCCTAATGTTTGGATAATAAGAATTATATCAAGTGATGAAATTACTGAAGAGTTAGTTTAAAATGCTGAGATCTTTTCGAAGTTTTTATATTTTTTCTATCCATTTATAACACCATAATCAAGATGAGGCTACTATTTCTCTTGTCAGTTTCTATAAAGATCTTCTAATTTCTAATGTGTGATAATTTTATAGTTTTTTTTATTTCCCTTCAAAGTGACTGCAAAGAATGCAGCTTTGTTAAATAATGTCGATCAAATATTTTTATATAGTTTTAATGATAAGTGTAAGGATATGGATTATCTGACAGAATGATATTAGTAGTTGAAAATATGAAAATAAAAACTGAAATTGATTTTAGTACATATAAACAGTTTATTGCAGTTCCTACTTGTTTTGGTTTTGTGCAAGCATCATCAGGAAAAATAGAAAACCAGATGAAATAAGCTGATCCATACACGGATTCCCGGATGTTAATGAGGTGTTTTTATCCATTTTTCCTGATGATGCTTGTACTGGAGCGAAACATTTTGGATCTGTAATGAATCGTTTATATGTGCTAGAAACAATTTCAGTTTTGATTTCCATATTGTCATCTACTAATAGCATAGTTTTAGTGGTAAATTCTACCAAGTGTGATAATTGGTGGTCATAGACTCTATCGAATTGTGAATTTGTATCATAAATAAAAAAAAAATGGAAAATTGTTTTATAAGATTTCAATATTTTCCTCTTAGGTTTCCGATAGAAAATCAGTTTTGCAACTTCTTCCACTTTTCTATTTTACGAGTTTGAATTTTGATTTTTGCTAAAACTTGATGAAGAATCAGGGTTCAGGCAATTTAACCATCAGAAATGTTTTTTTATACTGTCAACCAATGTTACTAGTTTTGGTCAGAAAGGGAGATAATCCAAACTTTATCTCTGGGACTTACCTTACACAGGCAGTGGAAAAGTATCGAATTTGGACATTGAGTAAGTTTGAAAATAGAGGTTCAATACCAATCTCTTTAAGCTATCTCAGCCAATATAAGCAATGAAATAGCCTCAAGAGCCTGGTATTGACCCTCAGCCTCTAGATTCATTTGATTCCCAAATTTAATGTTATTCCAATCCTTGTGTTGGGTAAGTTTATACTATAGAGTTTGGATTATCTCCCCTTTTGGCCAAATTTAGCAACTCTACTGTCAACTGCTAGCTCTTTAAAAGTTCCTGGACTGCCATTTCCTGTGCAAATATCAAATTTAATTCAAATCACTTTGATCTTTAGATGACCATGAAATTCAGTTGAGCCTTTCTCACAGGAGTGTGCTGGTTTTGTACAGGTGTATTGTCTCCGGAAGGATTATATCACACACTTCTATATCTATATATACATATATACTTTAAATTTTTGTCTTTTAAAGAATTAAAAGGAAAAAAAAATACACAAAAAATGCACCTCCACCTGCTTCACGACTTTCTTCCCCAATTCAGAAATATATCTCAGGATTTCATGCATGGACTGCCCAAGTATATGAACAGGTTTTATTGTTCAATGCCTGTGTAGTCAACATTAAATTCTTTGCTCTTATAAACTTTTGCTTATCTATAGTTCTGCTTACAAATTTAATTTTAATTTGATTTTTTTTCTCTGAAATATGCTTGAATGTCCTCTGCTTTGTTCAGTGTCCTTCAAAATTGCTTCTTGGGAGATTGGTTTTATTTTGTGTCCATTGCTTTGTCTCCGATATCAGTCTTCAAAGATATGTTTTTTTGGTAATTTCATAAGTTTACGTACATAAAATAGTTTTCCTAGAAAAACATTTTTACCTTTCAATTTTAGGTGCTTTTAATCCATTAGACCAGCAGTATTCAAACTGTTTTTTTGTGATATTTTTGCAGTATATTTAATGATTCTTCCATGGCTAATGAATATCTTTATTTCATTTCTTTAACAGTACTTTTCATATAAGAAAACAAACAACATTTTGCCTTTTTAATTGAAAAAAAAAAAGACAAAAAGCAAAATTGGTTATTTACGTGATATCAACGTTGTTCAGTCAGTGGTCATTCATATCTCTGTTCTCTCAGTAAGCTTTGTTCTTTCTCTTTCATTTGAATGTGTATTTTCTATTTTGGTTTAAACACATTCAGGTGATTCCTTAAACGAGCCCAAAATCCAATAGTTACATGTGTAGATATATATATATATATATATATATGTGTGTGTGTAGAAGGGGAAGTCATTTTTTTGAAGGGGTTATCTAGATGATTTATTTCATCATGTACTTGAAGTTTGAAGACCACTGCATTAGACCTTTGAACCATCTGAAAATTTGTTATTTTTATGAAATAAACATTTTGGGGAAGGCTTTGGGGTGTTTTTTTTATTTACAATTTAACTATATTGCTAAACTTGGCACTTACTCTCTACTATTTTTATAGAAGTATGGATAGAGGTATAGTTCAATTTTTTAAAATTCTGTATAAATTCTCTCATTTCTTTTTAATTTTCGAACATGTGTACTGTGCCATCTCTGACATGAGGTCATGTAAGCTGTACTTCTGTAAAAATGGTGGACAATAATTGCCCTGTTTAGCATTATAGTTACATTGTAAACTGAACTCCTATTCTAAAGCCTTTGAAAGTTATTTTCCAAAAATTAACAAATTTTTTAATGGTTTGAAGGTCTAATGGATTGAAAGCATTTGGAATCGAAAGGAAAAAAAAATTCTCGGAGAACTACTTTATGTAGATTAACTAGAAAATTAACGTTTTTTTTTCTTAAATTCTCACCAGGCAATGTTTTCAGGAAGTGTTTAATTGTGCGTGTGTCATTTCTTAATCTTCTTGGTCAATTTACTTTGGGGTTGCATCTATATTTCCCATCGTCAACATCTGGCAACACTTTAGCATTCAAGTATTCAATTAGTACTGGGTGTCCACAAAGTCTCTACCTATTTTGTTCTACTGTTTAAACAAAAATAGATTGAAACTTTATGGACACCCTGAATTTAACGCTTTTCATGAGGAGAAAATTTGGTTTCTTCAGTATGTTAGCATTCATTATGAATTCACCACTTTACAATATGTTCTCTTTCTAAATTAAAAAGTCTATTTTCATTATCAGGAATTGGGTATTAAAGTTGATGTTTTCATTTTGATTGTGGTATTTTTTGATCAAGAATGAATCAGTTTCTATGATCAATACATGATGAATAAATCATCTTTCACAAACAAGACGTCGGTTTTTGAAATAAAACTTGTGGTTTCCATTAACAAGATTCTTAAGAACATAAGAAGATGGCTTTTTGTAGATTCACTTCACCATGTCCGAACAAGATTAGGAATACTAATGATTCCTCTGAAAGTTATAGATAATCTTTCCACTGATATTCTACTATCTGACTTGATTTTGATTCAGAGTTCAAGATACTTCCTATGTACTAAAAACTGATTTTTAATAACTGATAGATCTATAAACTGCTTGTAACTGTTGTGGAGTGATTCATTGAATAGGATGAAAAAATGGAACTCCTTTGTGAGTTGAACTGAAGAAAAATGAAAAAAAAATGCAGAAAAGTGTAAGGGAGATAACTTTTGTCTGAAGTTACTTCCTTGAATAACTTCGCTACAATGAATTTAAGAGTTAAACAATGAGCAACCATCCCTCTGTGATCATATAAGTTATTCATACTGACACACAGAAAAATGTCTTGTTTAGTGAAAAGTGACTTTGAAAGAGTGTTGCCAGATTGGTCTACAAGGGGAGATAATCAGAGCTCTATCCCTGAGACTTACACAAAGCAGGCATTGGAATAGCGTTGAATTTGGAAATTGAGTGAGTTTAGAGACAGAGGTTCAGTTTGAGGCCTTGAGGGGTTGGTATTAAATCTCTACCTCCAAATGCTATACCAATACCTGTGTTGGGCAAGTCTTAGAGAAGATGCTCTGGAGATCAAGTAAGTCTGGAGGCAGATGCTCAACACTAGTCTCTTATTCTAATGCCTTTGTTGGGTAAGTATCAGAGATATAGCTCTGATTATCTCCCCTTGCAGCTCAATCTGGCAACCCTGCTTTGAAAGTTGATCAATAGCACCTGAAATCTGATTCAATTTTCAATTCGCTTTTAATAAAACTTTTTCATTCTGAAGGGCGAAAGGACAGTGACTTGAAATTCTATCAAAGCTCTATCATGACTAATGTACAGTGGCCCATAGGCTGGGCTTTTGCATCTCATGCCTTCTGCAGCCAAGTACATTTAAGTACTTGTAAAATCGTTCTGGTAATAATCGTCTGTTTGTTTTGAATTCATTTTAACCCATTTCTGTTGTTGGCTTCATTGATAAACAGCCATTTTGTTGTTGTTTTTGTATTTAGTGACTCTTTCTCTCTCTGATCCTGATCATTGTTGTTTTTGTATTCAGTGACTCTCTCTCAATCTCTCTCTGATCCTGATCATTGTTGTTTATATTCTTCCTTCTCTTTCAGCAAGGATTTGTTCTTCGTTTTCTCATTCTATTTTGGTGTCTTTGATGATTTTTGGTTTCATGCCTTTCAAACAATTTTCTTCTTCTCCTGTTTCCTCATTCATTTCTTTTTTATCATCTTCATTAAACAAATACCAACATCCAGCAGCAGTAAAACTTTTTAAATATTGAAAAAAAAAATCATTTTCTTTTTTTTTTCATTTGGTCTGACAATTTGAGTAATCTTCGTAATAACACACTGGGAGAAAGGCTATTTTTGATTTGGTCATTTTGAATGGCTAAAACTGACTAGATTTCTAGAAAAATGGCTATAATTGTGTAGATTTCATTTTCAGGTAATTGTAAATGTTCAAAAATTTCATGCAGAGGCTTGAAAAAAATATAAAGATATGACGTATTGATCTGATATTAATGTTCAAATAATGTTACTCTCGATCTAAACGTTCAAATTATGTTCTCAATCTAAACATACCATTCTTTATATTTATATAGAAATATTTATTTATACTACTACTGCTACTACTTTTACTAAAATACCAAATATCAGCCATTTAGAAATAGAATCTAGCCACTTTCAGCCATTTGAAAATAACCATTCTCCCTGTGTGTTATTGCAAAGATGGCCATTTTGTCAATATAGTCCCTTCTAATTTTGATTAGATTAAGTATTATAAATCGTTATTTTTGATTATTAAGCGAATAATAAATTATAGTAAAGGTAAAAAGTAGCCATGGAATTAAGAATAATGATTTTGTAAATACATTTGAAAGTCTTCCAGTAAATTTAATCATTTAAAAAAAAATCTTCTTTTTCAAATATCGAAAAAAATTTGATAAAGCCAAAGAAAATAAATATTGAAGAAAAAAGGGATCATAATATAGAGAAGATATTCATTCAGGGTCATCCACTGCAAGTTTTCCCTCTAGGGGAAGGGGTCAAAAAGATCAATCTAGATGTCTGTTATCAGGTAAGGCACTATGGAGTGCCTAAGCTGTTCATAGTGACCTCTTGATCCCCAGCCTCCATAAGGTTCCAACTTTCAAATCCCCTCGCCGAGGGTGAGAATGCCTGATCAAGAGAGGAGCAAATAACCTGTTTGCATCCTTACCCTCTAGCGGACACCGATGGATATACATCCAGATTTTTTTACTGAATGATTTTCTACTTCTATGATTTTTATTCAGTAATTCTCACACATCGATACCCTAGTTTTTATTTCTTTTTCCCCCGAATCCAGTCATCATTCAGGATTTCATCTCGCATGCTTGCCTTTTATGGATCCCGATTGGATCTGCTACAATCTTTTATGGATCTAGAATGGACTTCTAGAGTTGTCTGTTTCAAAACAGGTAACAGTTACAGCAAAGATTTTGTATTGGAAGAAATGTTGAAACGTTATTGAACCTTGAATATTTGAGCTGGGGGATCATCAGTATATATAGATCTTTTTTTGATTGATGTCCCCATTTAGGTTCATCTTTTGAACGCGATATTTTGACCTGTGTATCTTACAGTCTTCTTCAGGTGGTTGTTGTAAATGAAATGCTGGGATGTGTGGGCTCCCTTTCGAAAGGTGGGGGCAGGATGTCCTCATTCCGATCTCTGTTTTTGGGTGTGATTATGACCTAGGAAACTCTCCCATCCAAAAATAGACACCAGAATAAGGACATCCTGCCTTCATGCTTTGAAGAGGACCTCTCATCTCAATGTTCCATACTATCCTCATTTGCCACACTCCCTTTTGGAAGCCCATGGGGTGCAAAGATGAAAGATGAACCAAGGTGAGGACAATGATCCGAGAATATTTATTCATAATAATGAAACCTTCAATTGTCTCTTCAACTCCTCTCATGTTTAAGATTTTTTAAAAATTTTGGATCCTGATGACTGCAGAAGCATTTGAGACAACATCAACTGTGTTTTTTTTAATATTTGTTTTCTGTGGCAACTGAAAGGCTATTGTTTCTTAAAGTTTATAAAAAGTACCCCATTTTCTGCGTAAATATTTTAGCTACACCTATGATATAATTCTGCTCATCTTTACTTACACATATACATTGAGGTATCACTTTTTGACCGCAATTGTTAATAGTCTGGGAACTTGGCAATTTCTGGAAGATACATTTCTTGTTAAAGCTAAGTATTTAGAGGGAAGTTTTGCATGATTAAGGGTAAGTAAAGTTTAAAATATTAATCCTTGATAGAGGGGAAAAAAAAAAGAGAAATATCTTTTGCCTGCTCATGGAAATATTGAGGTTGATGAGCGAAATAAGTGAAAAAATAGAAGGGAAAGTAGATTGGTGGGGGTAATGGAGAATGGATTTTGGAACCATTTTCACTTAGGGTTGATAAAATACCAAATGATTTTAAAAAAGGAGAAAGACTTATTTCTGAACTCAAACTGCTGCTGGCTGTGGTAGGAGCCGACCCCACATTTGAAAACCTGTCCCTTATGTTTCAGTATACGACGATGCAAGCAGAAAAACAATTGGATCCCCTTCCTGTCGTCCAAGAGGTTGATACTCTACCACCACCGCCACCACCTCTCCCTCCTATTCCGCCGCCGCTGCCACCTATCAATTTTTAAAAAATATGAACAATTTAAAAGAAAAAAAAAAAGAAAATTTTTTATTGATTTGAAAAAAAAAAAAGAAACCATTTTCTTTGCTCACGACATTAAAATCTGTCATAGGGGTTTTTTGTCATTGATCCGATTTAAATTTTTGTTGATTTTTCGAAGTTTTTTTTTCCCCTCAAAAGTATCCTCTCTACCTGTGAAACTCTCGAAACACTTAATTTTTTTGTTTTATTTTTTTATATACTTGAAAAGAGAATAAGAATGGCAGAGTCCATTGTCGACTGAAATCACAAAATGTTTTTCCGAATGATAGGATATTGAATTGTATGTTTTCTGATCTGAAATTTTTTTTTTTTTCCAAGCAAACAACCATTTTTTTTTTTAAGGAAACAACCGTTTTCCCCTCAGTCAAGAGAAAAAAAAACATGAAAATATAACTATATATAAAAAAAATTTCCCAAATGAACAAAGGCTGATTTTCTTGGATTTCTATAAGACCTTGTAGAAACATACCTGCACATCAACGTACATACATTCAAGCATCAATATATACAAACCATATACACTCGCAAATTATTATCCACACATTTTAAACATAAACATGTTCTAATTCATATGTTAGGTCTTAATAGTTTTTATACTGCAATATTGCTTTAGATAATTCATACGTATTTTATTTTTGTTCTTAAATGTATTCATATATAAAAATAATTGCAGTAATTATAGGTATACATATACACTTAATGGGTGGGTATATCTGTATTGTTTCTTATATACATTTGTCTACTTCTGTTTGTATAATCTTCTCATTCTATTTCTCTTAATTTTCGATGGTGAAAAATAGAAAGTACACTTGCCCCCTATCCAGGATTACCAATTTTGGCTAGAAGGGGAGATAATTCAAGCTTTTTCTTAACACAGGTGTGGAATTGCTTCATATTTGGAAATCAAGTAAGTCTGGAGGCAGAGGTTGATTTTAAACCTCTATCTCCAGACTTGTCCAATTTCCAAATTCGACTCTATTCCAATGTCTGTTTTGGGTAAATCTCCGAGATAAAGCTTGGATTATCTCCCCTACTGGACAAATTTGGCAGCCCTGCTTCCTACATGAGTGATAATTCTCTTATTACTTATTATTATAAAAGTTTCTCAAGAGCATCTACACACTATGTCACACATCCAAGAAAACGCGTAAGTTCAAACTGTGCATGTTATTTCTCTATGTTGCCTGAGAAAAAAACAAAAAACAAAATCACCCTTTAACCCTTACTTGATAATTCAAGTTCAAAAGAGCTAATTTGAACATTGTAGAAGAACAGAATTGGAAATGTATACCAGTCCAGACACCTACATATATATATACTGTGTTAATTTTTTTTTTAATTTGAAGATCAACCCATTAACTGCAAATAACTGAAATTTCATTGCAGTAATAATTGTATTAACTATTACTTTTCGCCACCTGCTGCAGTAAAGGGGTTAACGAGCAATCCTGGAAGTTTGAATGTGAAACCCATGAAATGGTAAATTTAAAAACCTGACCCAATTTCTCATCCCTCATGATCGTAATAAATTGTCTTTAATACAGGGTGGTTGAAAGAAACTCCGTATTGGAAATAACTTGGTTGACTATAGTCAAATTAATATCAATTTTAATTCTGGTCCTTCGAGTGGTAGTGCTTGATTTAAGATTTTTGATTCTAGATATCAGTTAAGAAAGGGGTCCACAAAGGTGCATTGTCTTACTCAAAGCAGCGTTAGGCTGTATGCAATTCTGAATCACTCTCTTTGCTTTTAACAGAAATTGTAAATCATAAATGAAATTCTACCACTCGAAGGATAAAAATAAAATTTTGTTTCTTGAAAATAGAGCAATATTTACGGAGCTAATTCTCCTCCACCCTGTATATAAATATATGAAGAAACAACTTTAATTAGGATCTCTACATTCTTTGGGTATTGGTATTTTTAAAAACTATTAATGATAAATGAAACAAAAGTCAATCCATACAGAAGTATGATTATGCAGATAACTCTCTGGTTGACATAACAGGGAATTATTTATAGGTATCAATACTGATGTGGGCCCAGCTAGTCTGTAGCCTGTTTCAGTGATATAGCCCATTTATGTTAAAAAGCAGAGAACCCAACCAAGAGTTATTTTATGAATGCATGACCACTGTTTTTTTTTTGTCATTTTATAGTTTTTTAGTACGAGTAAGATAAATCCCTATGTACATATTTCTTATAATTAAAATAGTGATTTATTGGTACTCGTATCAGCGGTTGGTTTGTAATGTTTCAAAATATATTTGGACAAAACATTACTTTTCCACCTGCTATGATTGAGGCATGTTTTTTTTTAATATCCTACGTGCCATAGGCTTGTACAGATCCTGTGCTTGTCAAAGTCTTTGTAATGTGTCTGAAGCTAAACTTGTAGACGTTTTGACTCTTAAATTCAAACTCCACTTTAAACCATTTCCAATTGACAGCAAAGGTCTTTTGTGGAGGGAAAAGGTTCCATTAAATTCATCATGTCAGATGGAATAAAATAAAATGAAATAAAATATTATTTAAAAGTTCACCCAAGCTGGAAGGGAGGTAACTTTGATCAATAGTTATTCCCCCTCGGTATTAACTCGAATTTTCTTATATGAATTTAAGAGTTGATATACATTTCCCAAGTCTGATCTCTGGGCCTTCCTTATCAGTTTTTGTGAAATACCTTTTTCAAAAGATCCTACGTGTATTACATACTGAACTTTATCACTGGAACTGAATACAGCATATAAAATTGAAGCCATTTTTATAATCAAGATGGAACTCTGAATGTAGATGTAATATTATTTTATTTCCACACAAATTTAAAAACTCTAATGAAATCAAAACTAGTTTGTGCTTCATGTTCAGTGTGATACAATATAACTACAATAAATTTCTTTGTATGTTGCCAGGGGTTGCAATCGTATTTTGTTTCAGTTGCAAAAGGGTCTTGTCTTTAAATTTGTATTAGGACAAAAACCTAATCATAAATTTGGTTATTTTTCAATCCTGTATCATTCAAATTAACTAACGATGATTAACAATGAGGTTGGTAGGAAGGAAAAAAATAGGATTGCTGTTCAGATCAGGAAGGGTTTTTCTGGAATGGTGTCATGATTTTTCAAAATTGTTTTTTTTTTAGAATTTTGAAATTCCAGTTAGACATTTACTCAAATTTCCCTAATATAAGATGGCTGAAAAAATATTAGCCAATCAAAACATTGAGATGCAAAGAACTAACAAAAAAAAAATTGTCTGGAAAAAGAACCCTCAAGTTATGATTACACTGTATTGAGAAAAAAAAAAAGAAGACTGCAGGGATTCGTTGGTTTCTCTCCCATCTGTCAACCACACCCAAACTTGAGTAAAATTTTGTTCTTCAATTCAGGGTTGCTAGACTTGTCCAGAAGGGGGGATAATCCAAGTTTCATTTCAGACTCATTCAATACTAGGTTCAATACCAACTTCCTGAGAACCTCGAGAGTCTGGTATTCAGTCTCTGTCTCTTGATTTGTTTGATTTCCAAAGATTCCTGGCCAAATCTGGCAACCCTGCTTCAATTCCATGCCATCTTGTGCGTCCGTGTGTATGTGGTATGTGTGCTGGTTTTTGACTCGCTTATTTCCTTTGATGACTTCCCCAAACATTTTTTTACCTGTTCTGGCCACATTTAATGACACTTTATTTACAGAATGCAGGCAGGTGGAAAAAAAAAATTCTTTAAAAAGCATTTTTTATACGTATACCTTAAGAATGGAGAAATTTTATTAACCGCATTGTTTTTCTAAAATCCTTTCTTCTTATCTCTCTATTCACTTCCTATTTTTTTGGTTGGACTAATTTTTTAAACCTTTTATTAGATTTTAAAAACGAAATCTGGAACTCAATAAAAAAAATCTGTTATATATAATAGCAGATGATTTTGTATTCTTTTGCTTTTATGAAATATTTTTTCTAGATTTTTTAATTGAATGTTTGAAAAAAGGTTCTGTTTGAAATTTTTTAATTTTTCATACACTTGAAGACATATTTCCTATTTTTTTAGTTTAGGCTCAACAAAAAATGAATTTACTTCATTTTATTGGTTGAAATTGATTTTGTTGACAATATAGAACATTTTCAGTCAATTCCCTTCATCTTTATGAAATTCCTCTTTAGCAGCTCAAGATGGCTTCTGTGCAGACTTTTTAAACCTGAAAAAAATCCTACTGACTTAAAAAATCAGTATATCTTCCAAGTGATCCATTTTTCATTTCTCATCACGAAAAATCCGCTCAATATTCTCACCAGTTTTGCATTTGTATATGAATGTGAATTTCCTTTTTTTTTTCACTTGACCCACTATCCTGACAATTTTATTTTTAAGACTTTCAACATAGTCTTTTCTGTATTCTAGAAACTATTACAAGAATTCCATGTAGGTGGATTTTCATAAAAAGAGTAAGAATCTTAAAAAGACTTAATGATGGCATTGGCGTTATTCTCTGTAGTTGAAATCTGTGCATGGGGTACAGAATTTTAAAAACTTGTAAACGTTTTTATTTATATGCATTTGATATTGAAGAAATATTTTTCTATTTTTTAAAGTTGAATTAAATTTTGTAAATATCTTAGATTAAATTTGTAACATTTAATACTTTTTCTTGGATCCTTAAAGCCTTTTCTTTTCATGGATCTTATGAAAGATATTTTTCCAGTTTTATCAGGGGAGTAGGTGGATTGAGGCTGGTCATAGTTTTTCCATGTAGAAAATGCAAAAAAAACTTAGATTGTTTCTCAGATTTTGATTTATTCTTGCTCTATGAAAATTCACCTATGTATTTTTTGTTCCGATTTTTTATTTTTCATCTAATTTTTTTATAGTTATGAAAAGACTGTTAAAGTTGTTGAAAGATTTTTTAAAAATCTGTTTTCAAAATATGAGGCCAAGTTTTAAAAAAAATCTCTTGAAAAAAACTGTAAAAAATGACAAAAATATTATAAATATCTTGTATTGGACCAAATTCTCTTTAAATGTGTATAATTCATGAAACATTGCTTTTCCACAACTAACTCCTTAATTTAAAAAAAAAAAAAAATACTGTTACGTTCCCACTGAATTTCTGTTGGTCTGTCCAACGTAATTGTTTCCCTCTAAAAAGACTTACATATAGATGTATATACATATATGATATGCTGAATTGATGAAATTACTTAATTGGCAAAATTTCAATTTTATTCACAAAAAATAAATAGTTTTAATTTTTTCAAAAGTTTTTTTTTATCAAGACTAGAATATGAAACAATTTTTTACTATCAAAAGTTTACTTAATCAAAGTTAAATCATTTTTTTTCCATGAAAAATGAATGTAAATTTTGCCAATTAAGTAATTTCAAAGATTTGGCATAATATATATCTAAAATCTCTAGCAAATTCTTCACCTCATATTTAAAATTCATAAATAATGTAATAGATTTGCTTAGAAAGTGGTAAAAATATCTTTAGGATGGGAACTATATTCATTGAAACTTTTTCAGAAAATATGCATATATATATATATATACACACACATACAAAATTATGTTATTAAGAAATGGATATATGATCCAACAGAATGATTATAGATTGCATTATATTACATAGAAAACTCTCATTTGGAATGATCTCCTGTTGTCACACTGAACGTATCATTAAGCCTAGACAATGTAAATAGAATAAACAAATTAAATAAAATGGTGCTGCCATTGGAATCAAACTTGCGACCAATCGTTTAGTCACCAGTGTAGTTTTTTGAAGCAGCTAAACTATCAGTCGCAGGTTCTATTTCTGTAGCAGCCTTATTTTCTTTAATTTCTTTATTCTATTTACGTTTTCTAGACCCAATGGTACATTCATTGTGTAATAACGGGTGATCATTTCAAATGAGTTTCTAAATAATATAATGCAATTTATAATTATATATAAATATATATTTAAAAAGAAAAAAAAACATTCTAGAAACCAATGTTAACCTTCGCTGCCAATTGTTTCCTACTTGGTGGTAGACATTACGTTAAATGTATATTTTATTCCTCTCCATTTATATACAGTTGAATATGTTTCGGAGCTAACATGTTTTTATCTTGTCTCTGCGTTTTTTTGTTTCTGTACATAGACTGATAAATTTTTTAATGTATTCTGTTATTGGCCTTGTACCCAAATGGAAGGTAATTCTTTTTAAAATTGAAAACCAGTCACTGTAGCAGTTGTTAAATAATGTGTATTTTTGGAAACAAGGAATTGAGAGCCAGGAAGTTTCTTCAAACTTTTCTGTTTGTATCTCAGTTTGTAAATCACAATGTTTCTATGGTTCATTTTTAATCTTCCTTGGAAAACAATCTATCTCTGTATATATATGTATTATATATACTCAGGGTGAGTCCAATAGAAACTCCCTATTGGGTAATAAATAATAACTATAGTATTTATTGGCCGATTATGTTCAGTTTGGATCATACAATTAATTAAATTCTACCACTCTAAGGACAGAAATAAACCTTATTTCATAAAAAATAGAGTAATATTTATAAATGTTACATGTACTTTCTAATAGGGAGTTAATTTTCACTCACCCTGGATAGTAATATCTGACGATGATAAAGAAATGGCAGTTTTGGTACCAAATTCTTGCTTGAACTGATTTTACTTTTGGTTGTAAGTGTTTTATAAAAGAATAAGTCTTAGGGTGTAAGATCAGATCCTACCTTCTGCTTATTTCTTCAATTCAAAATCATACACCATTCACTCACTGCTAAAAGTAAAAATCGGTCTGAGCCAAAACTTAGTCCCCAAATTGTCACTTATTTATCACATATATAATGTAAACTAATTTCTTGTTATACAAATATTAATCAAAATGTTCTCATTATCCTATCTGTATACACTCAAAATATCTAAGCAGTTTTTTCTCACTTTGTAGCATTACACATATTCATCTGTGGTAGCAAATCCAAGAATCTGAGATATCAGCGACTGTTGATTTAATTTGATTGAGCAAGGAAAGACAACCTTATTCCTCCTTTTGATTCTCTCTATTGTGAACAGTTTTCTACTTCAGATTATTGATTTTCTTCTAATATCACATCTCCTTATAGCAATTATCTGCTGGCTAATATGGGTTTAAATGTTTGATCTGATCTCCGTAAGGTTTACACGTAACACTATCAAACACATCATTTTGCTTCAAATTTTTCCCTTTCCGTAATCTTAAGAATTCTGCGCAGATAGTTTAATGGTTAGCACGTCTGCCTCATTTGTAAAGGTTCCTGGTTCAATAGCTGGTATGTGAAAAGTAGAAAACTCATCATTAAGACTAATTTCCGTAAGCACTCTGCAGCTAATTGAGTACACTCTAAGCTCTGTGATCAGAATGAGGTATCCCTGCCAAGGGGCTGCTCATGAAAAACTTGTGAGAATAAAGTCCTGGTCTTGACCAGACTTAAAACTTGCAAGGATCACTGAGCTGATGCATGCAACGGAAACCAGGATTTCATCACGGGCCATATAATTCGATGAGAGTTGTCTCTAAAGAGACGGATGCTTTACCTTTTATGATCTTTAGAATCTAATTCACTGTCATAATTTTAGGGCTTTTTAAAAAAATTCTGTGGAAGATTAAGAAGGAGCTGTTTAAAACTTTGTGCTTAATAAATACAATAAAGATTAGTAGAAAAGTCTGAAGGAAGATCCTGGTTTTCCAGAACATCTTTGACATGAAAATAATTTGGTGATTTTATTGGTTCAGAGGTCCTACCTTCTTACAAGATTCCATAGAAAGATGGTTTTGGGGGGCAGCTGTTGCAATTTTGTGAGGTTTCTTTGAACTTAGCTACAAGACCCGTCTGAGGCCATGATACCAAATTTATTTTCAATCCTTTAACTGAAAACTACAGAAAAAAAAAACACCTTGTTTTCTGGTTTCGTAAAAAAGGTTGAAAATGAAACCAAACTAGCATTCCAAAGGAAATTATGAATCACCACTACCATGTATGCTGTGTTTGAGGTGATCAATTAAAAAGTTGGAAAAAGAGGTGATTAATTAAAAACTGCTCTCACCTTTTGTTGGGCTGTGATCACTAAAGGTCTGAATTTTCAAAAAATCAAGCAAACAAAAAAAAATATCCAGAGGAGTGTGTGCGGAAAATTCCAAGTTTTTAGTATGAACGTTAAGGGCTGGGTGAAGTCCAGATAAATAGATACATAGATATAAATGGCAGAACACGTAAAAACCCTAAACTAAGCAACAGTGCTTGAACTCGTCTGTTATGGGTAGCAGTGATTGATACTAACTAAAACTAATAGTTTTGAATGTTAAGCTTTCTACTACAAATTACGTATGTATCACTATTCTTGGCTTATATCCCAATTGAGGGTGTTATGGGGTTAGGTACGCATGAGCAATTCTTCGTAAGACCCACCTTAAGCTGGCCAGGCTTGTTGAAATTTCATTCTGCTTATGGCACCAGGTTTCACCCCCAATGGTCACCCATCTAGGTACTGACCAGGCTTGATGTCGCTTAACCAGTGTTTCTGTGAGAACTGGTGTATCCAGTGTGATTTTGCCGTTATCTCATTGAGTGGTTACTCAATACTAGTCCTTGTGCTGATTGATTATTGGATTGGCATTGAGTACCATTTTTAAGTCATTGGTATGACTTGGTGGTGGATTGATCAATAGCCGACTGAACTTGATGCGAGCACTCTGCCTCTGGGCCACGGTAATTGGTCTGACTACAAATTAACAAAAGAAAAGTCATTTCACATTAGGGGTTGTCTTCCCCTCAAGAAACAGACTATACTTGTAAAATTCCTGATGCCTCTGGCCTGAATATATGCTTTGATTATTTTTGTGGCTTATAGTGCTAGGTCTGACAGCACACCCCAACAAATATTTTTAGATTAGAAAATTAATTTTTTTTATATTTGATTTTTCAAGATTTTTTTTAAATAGATTTTTGAGGGTTTTTTCAGACATATTGTACCCCCCTTAATTCTTGTAGGATTTGTGGGTTCCATGTGCTGCCTCTGGGGTTTGCTTGAAGAATGTTGAATACCAAAATGTCCCAGTTTGAATTAGGAATTATTGAAAAGAATGAAGAAATCTGATTTCTGATTTGGTTGAAATGCTTTTTACTCTCCAGTTGCTTGTTGGATTTGACATTTATGGTACAAACAGCTGATTGTTTTGATTCCAGCTCAAATGGTTTGCTTGAGTAGACAAGTAAATATCTGAACTGACGTGGAAAACCCTGGAAAGTCTTGCCTATTGCAGTCCTAAATCTCTATATAGATTATTACACTGGGAAAGAGTCCTAAATTAACTCTTAAATTCATGGACTGCAAGTAACTGCATGTATTGACGGTGGAATTTTTCCATGAATAGATTTAAACCCTAATGGAATGGGGACCCCCTAAATGATTTGAGTAGTAATTCGGATACTTCATTTCTCCTAACATTATATTATAACAAAACTAACTGAATGTTGGAGGGACCCCTGAAGGAGCCAAGTCCCCTGAGCCCCCTAATCTCCAGCTATGCCCCTGTTTGAGAGATCTTGTTTGTTAATTATTCTGGGCAATATTTCCACAGCTGAGTGGATATGGAGTTGGTTTTAAGAAATGTTTACTATAAAAGATGACAATGAAAATAAAGGATAGCGATGTGCTGTTTGATAAGCTAGACATGTCTTTTTACCTCTCTGGAGATTTGATTTGAGTAAAAGAAGAGAAAATAGATAAAGGTTTCTCCTTCTCCTTTTCTAACATCTTCTTCTCCTTCTTTCCTTTGGTCTTCCCTTGTCCTTTTCAAAATTAAACAAGATTTTTTACTTTTCATTTGGTCATCCCATAATGGTACAAATAAAGTCTCTCTTTCCAGTGCAACTGAGCACTTTACTTTTTGTGTTTACAATTGTGAATTTGTACTTTGTTTATGTGGGAGACTGTCTCTCTCTCCATAAAAAAAAAACAATTGGTCTGTACATTCTAATGTGTATATAAAGTAAAGATACAGTTAAAAAAAAGCATTCATTTGTTTGTTTTCTTTCTCTTTATTTTTGATGTGTTCTTGGCTTTGTCCTGTGTAAGACCAAGGTTCATTTATGCTACTCTAAGTTGGTGGTCAAAAGAACAACAGATGAAGAAACTTGAACCATGTTGGTAGACGTTTCCGAGATTGATGGTCAAGGATGGTTATAAACGTAAACCAGATGACCCTGAGAAAACCTGATTATTTTGCCTTTCCCCTTACAAACAAGGATGTGAAAAATATCAAAACTCTCTCTCAGAGACTTGATGAATGCCTAATATCTCAAGTATATTACACAGTCGAGTCTTTCCTTTGTTCCTGTCCAAAAATATTACAGCAATTGCTGAATAAGGAAATTGTAGGACATTGGCTATATATCACCTGAACAATCCAAATGAGAAACACAATTGAGGGCTGGTTTCCCCAGCCTCTCAAACAGAATTTTCAAGCTGAGAAACTAATGTCTCATTGATATTAGACTATTAAGAGTTTGACTTAGAAAGGTAAAAACCTTTGTGAGTACTAACCCAGTACCATGAGCTACAACTACAGAAGTACAGTCTTCCAAAAAAATGTAACCCACTTTTTGACAATTTGTATTAAAAGCATTTTTCAAAGAACTATATTACAGATTACTACCATAAAATGCTTAATGTAGAAAGATTTCAACTTCAGAAGTGATGTTGTAAGTGATTTCCTTAATCTGATGTAGGTTCATACCTGTTCATTTACATAAACATAAGAGAAAAACATAGCTGACACAACACAATGGAATGGAAGCTCACATGAGGCTAGTGCAAGTTACAAGTCCTAAATACCTTTGTGGGCCAAATATTTTACACCGTCCTTTTTTAACCTTTCTAGTCTGGTAGAACCCTGGAAATAACTTTCACAACTCCAGGATCTCTTGCATAAGAATGCTGCATGTAAAATTATTAACACATCAGTGTGTTCAAAATATATATGTATCATGTATTATATCATTTACTCCTGACAATGAAAACTGATGGAAATTGACACTTAGAGAATGTCTAGAACCTTAATGAGTATTTCATTATATTATCAATAGTCTTTGGTTTATTGTACAAGAGCCTATGATGGTAGGATACAAAAACTTCAAAAGTCATACGAAGGCTTTTTTAATAAAATGGTATCATTTTTTTAAATTAGTATGATTCAGCAGTATAGTTTCCTGAAGTAAATACAGTCACGAAATTAAAAGCCTGCCTTATTTGTTTTTTTATTAGATATCAGTTTGGTGTGTTCGATGTACTATTTTTGTTGTACTTTAACTAATACATGGTGTGCAATCTGTTAAAGAACTGTAAATGAGTGTTTAATTTTACCATTGCATTAATTTCTAATGAATATGCTGTTTGATTATACTTAATGAAAAATCATATTCTTTGTAGCATTTGTATGAGTTATAGAGTCTCTTTATGCAGTTTTAACACCTCCATAGCTTTACGTGCTTCAAACTAAAGATTACAATATTATTCAAGATTGTAGGTTTTTAAGAATTTTTCCTTTTGAAAAAAAAACTGTAATATTTAACAATTGTAAAAAAAATAAAAGCTGCTATTTTTTTCAGATATGTAAAAAATTCTAGCGCTTCTTTTGTCAAAGGTTATCATGACATGGACTGCTAAGCTTTATGTATGAGAAAATCTCCGATGAAGCAAAAGGTGCTTTTTTTCCATCTATAGTTGAAATTTTTGCGGAACACCAAGCTGTTCTTACACTGAAAATGAGATATTTTGATTGATTATTTAACTCATTCAGGTCAGTAGCACACATGTGTGCGCTTCAAGTTTCGTGGTTATTTTGAATATATAATGAGGTCACATGAACATTGTGTTTGCTATAAATGAAATCTATATTCTATAACCTTTGAGATTTCATAACTTCCTAGGTTTTCTTAGGAAATATAAGAACTTTAATCGATCCATTAAGTCTTTGCTTTGTAACTCTTAACGCCAAAGGTTAGACATGTTTAAAAAAAAAACAACAGCATAACCCTGTTACTGCAGTGGACTGGAATTTCAGTCATTGCAGGCTGAACGGCAAATGAAAGGGGTTTTCATTAATCAAACAATGAACTCTTCCACTTGAAGTTACAGATGATTTTTTCTGGTTGTTGAGCTTATTTTGCACCATCCTGTATGATTGAAATTACTGCAATGTTTAGAAGTCATCATCTGAGATGCTCCTGCCACAGTTGAGGATTTTCTGAAATTGGAAGGTAAGTCCTCTTTTTCTTATTTTCTCTCTCTCTTTCTTTTCTGCTCTCTCTCCCCCTCTTTCTTCTCCTCTTTCTTTTTTCTTTCTCTCTCTCTCTCCTCTCTTCTTTCTCCTCTCTCTCTCTTTCTTTTCTCCTCTCTCTCTCTTTCTTTTCTCCTCTCTCTTTCCGCCTCTCCTCTTTCTCTCTGCTTCTTTACTCCTCTTCCTCTTTCTTTTATTTCGTTTCTCGTCTCTCTTTTCCTTTTTTTCTCTCTTTTTTCTTTTCCTCTATTCCCTATTCTATTTCTCTCTCTTTCTATTTTCTCTCTTTCCTTTCTGTCTCTTTCTTCTTATTCCCTCCCTTTCTAATCACTTTCTTTTCTCTTCTTCTCCTTCTTCTCTCTTTTCTTTTTTCACTTTCCCCTATTCTCTATTTCTATTTTCCTTTTCTTTTCTCTCTTTTCTATCCTCTCTATTTCTCTTTCTCTCTCTTCCAATTCCCTCCCTTTCTAATCCCTCCTTTCTTCTTCCTCTCTCCCCATCTCTCCTCTTTCTCTCTCTTCAATTTGTTCAAACTGTAATTTCTATTTGCATTGGGAAGATGGCATCCATTTTCCTCATTTCAACAAATGTTCTTTGTTTACCAATTTGAACGTTCCTCCTGCAAACATTGAATGAGTTGACTTTCATTTGGATGGTGATATGACAATTCTATCATATTTGTAATATTGATATATCCAATGAAAAGCCCCAGTATCTCTGACTGACTTTTTCCTTTCTTTTAATTTTCTCCTCCAGTTTTTTAGATCTTTATTACAGCTAAATCTTCCACCTTGAAAACAGACATGAGCCGTTTATTTTTGTAAAAGAAATAGTTCCGATAAAGTTATTTCTGTTTTGATGAAATTATAACTACCTTTTCATTTATTAAAGAAATAAGATTCAGCTAAAAATAAAGATGGGTTGAGATAAAATAATGTGAAATTAGTTTACTTTACAGCTAAATTCCCGATGTACAAGGTGATTTCATTGGGTGTAAACTCAGGATTTGATCTTTTCAGTCCTTTCAAATCTGGGGTGCCTATTCTACATATGATCCCAGGTAGTTGCATAATGTCTATGTGCAGGAAGGAAAAATAAAGAGAATGTATTAGGAAAGGCAAAAAAACAAAAAAAAATCTTGTTGGTTTTGTTGATAGAAATGTTCTAAGCCAACTTCTGTGTTTTTGTTTGTGTGTGGGTATTGTCAGCTACCATTACTTATAGCATCTTATATTCTTGATATCTATCAGCCATCAAAAGAGATGATTTTAATGAATCTAAGGGAGTTAATCTTCTAATTCGGCTTGAAATCAAATTTAAATCATATTGCATCAAACTATTGGTTAGGGTTTGGTGTTAACATTGTTTGTTCCAATAGATTATTGTTTTAAATTTGTTCTAAAGAATTTTTGAAAATTTTGCATGTTCCAATGATTTTAAGATTTTATTTGTTCCAATAGATTATTTAAAATTTCTGTTTAAATTTTCTTTGTTTCAATGAAATAGAATATCAAGGGAGGTAATCATCAAGTTTATTATTATTTTCAGTGCCCCCTTAATTGATGAATAATGATATAAAAAGCTAAAAGTAATGATTACCGTGGTTGTTTTCCTAATCTGGTCTTTCTATCTAATATGTTTGGGATGCTGGTTGCATGACCAAAGTGCCCTTCTGCTGGCTTTGACATCAGCCGTCCCTGCCAAGGCCTCCAATATCACAAGTTTTTCTTATTAAGACTTGGGATATGTGAAATAGACTAAAAGGCTACAAACACCCAAAGTGGCGTCACTCACTACACCATTCTGGCTTATGGCAATCACCTATGTAAGCACTGACCAGGTTCAACTTCAGTGATCCCAAGAGGTTTGACCATAAGCAGCCTGACTTAAGTGTTAAAAAAGAGAAAAATGTGATTCCTTTTACTTGGTGATTCATCACTGTCAAGGTTGACAAAGGAGGCAGCAACTTTTTACTACTACCTGAGCAGGTAGAATACTTATTGGAGACTCATCTGCTAAACTGCTTTTTCACCATTCTCTTTCAAGCTATCATGGCATGTCAGTGACAAGACATTCTTGTCAAGAATAGCTCGTCATTAATTTTATAAATCTACATTGTTGAAACCGTTTTGATTTTTTGAATCCATTTACTGCAGGAGGAACAGCTCATTTGCCGTTTTCTAAATGGAAGGGTCCACTGTGTGATTGATAGAAATTCCCCGCCATCTTCTGTTAGTGGATTAATATCAAACACTAACATGATTGGATTGTACTTCTCCCAAAATAATACTTGAGTTCTCCAAGTATTCCTCATCATAATGACCGATACTTCATTACTGAATTCAAATAACAATTAATTCAACAATGTTTTGTTTATAAAGAAAGTTCTGTGAAAGGACTCATCGGTAATGTACATTCACAAGAAAATGCATTGGATGCAATATGTATGGGAAGGAAATGACTCCTAACGGATTATTATTTGACAATCTGAAATATGGAAAACACCTACAACGATATCCTCTCTACGTTTTTGGGTAGGTCTCACCCAACCGATCTCATTCTCTGCCCACGTTGTGTTTTTATTCAGTTAGGACATAAACGTCTTATAAACTTTTCCAGCTTTCTCAGTTACGACCAGTTATCTACGAGGCTATATGCCTTGAGACACGAACCTATAGCAGCGAAGGAAAGCTGAGTTGGAATTGTCAGAGAACAGTGGTATCAGACTTTCACTCAAGAAACATTGATTCATATTAGTCGAGATCTCTTCAGTCGGAGTTTTGATCACCTGCAAAGTCCCCTCACCGATCTTCAGTCTCAAAGTGTGTGACGTGCCATTCACAGTCCCTGGTATAACTACTGCTAATGGTCTAATACGAGCTATAAGAGGTGTTGGTGCATGGTGTCGCCGGGTTGTATGATTAATGAGATTCAAGCTCAGCAAATCACTTCCCACATAATCTCCCATATTTGGCTGGTCACTTTCGGACCAGCCTCTTCGATTGCTACTTCGTGTTCTGATTGGCCCTAGGTCTCTTAACATTACTCAATTATGGTAGGCCTATTTGTCTATTCGACCCAGCCAATCAGCGGTCCCTGTCCAAACTCCGCTTCGTCAACAACTTCTCCATCAACAAATAATGGATGACCATAAACAGTCTCCTGTCACTAGCGTCTTTCTATCGGCCTAGGATTAAGTTAACGAGTTACATATTCGTTTCTGTACGTCTGCTTTCTATGCTACTTGTCGGAGGTGTTTCCATATTTCGGATTGTCAAATCTTAATCTGGTAGGAGTCATTTCCTTCCCATACATATCGCATCCAATGCATTTTCTTGTGAATGCACATTACCAATAGATTCTCCCACAGAACTTACTTTAAAAACAAAACATTGTTGAATGAATTTTTTTAATTTGAATTCAGTAATGGAGTATTGGTCATTATAATGAGGAATACTTGGATAACTCAAGTATGATTTTGGCAGAAGTACAATCCAATCCTGCCAGTGTTTGATATTAATCCATTAACCGAAGATGGTGGGAATTTACGTTTATAACCCTGAAAGAGATTTTATTTTTGTAGTATAAAAATGTTTTCTAACTTCATACCATACTCACATGATACTTAATGTACATTTTACTGGCTTGTAAAATCCAAACTATCAAAATGGCTTTCTGGGTCTCCACATCGAACCGTTCTCTCGGCCAGCCGTCTACACTAGCCACAGTGTTAAGCACCCAAGGGAGGCTAGCGAGTAGAGTTATTGAAACATTGGGATCAAATACTTTCCCTTGGGATAAAATAGACGAGTACATAAAGACGTTGGTTAGGCGTATTTAGTAACCTGCTTGGCAGTTGCGAGTTCAATCCTCAAGTCAGGTTGTGGGTTCAGTCGATGAGATGCTCAAAAGACAATGTAAAGACGGATTCACCAGGAAGAACTATCAATACATGATATCTGGCAAGGACAGTGGAATGAGAACAATCTACTCCTTGGATTGAATAAAGTGTTCGATTCGGATTTTCTAGGGGGTTACATACTATGAATAACACCCGTAGCAGGCCAGGGGATACAGTAGCTAACACGTCGTGGGGAGAACAACCAAGACCAGCATACTAGTCTGAATAAATCAGTGAATAATAATGACTTCACAAAACTTTGGTTGACGTTTCTTTTAGCGTCGGAAACTCCTTTATCAAGGGAGGTAACCTTTCGATGCTAAATTTGAAGATTTGATAATTCCACTACGGATACTCACACCATCCGCTCCTTGCTCTGCATCTCACTCCCAACACTTTTTGATCTCTATCCCTCTAAATAAATAATGAATGCACAATTTGAACGAATAATCAGATGATTGATTACGAAGGTTGATTACAGTGGTCAACGTTTTTTATTCCTTGGTTATACCGTATATCTTGTTGTATAAGTCGACCATGAGTATAAATGAGTCACGTTAGAATAGAAAAGTAAGACAAAGATCATGTGCAACAACCACATCGGAGATAAAAGCACTAAGATCAAAATCGAGGACACAGAACTGGAGAGAGTATATCACTACATCTACCTAGGACAACGAATCTCCATTAGACCCTCAAAAGAAGAAATCAAGCGAAGAAATACACTAGGGTGGCAAGCCTTTGGCAGAGCAAGCTCAACCATCAAAAATAAGAAGATCCCATTAATCCCGAAGAGAAGGGTATACAACCAATGCATCCTCCCTATAGTCACTTATGGAGCTGAAACATAGAACCTGACCAAGAGACAGACCCTCAAACTGAGAAGCATGCAACGTGCACATGAAAGAATTTTGCTCAACTCCATATGGAGAGACCACAGGACAGCACAATACATTTGGGAGAAGACATGAGTCAGGGACATCATGGAATCCATTGGAAAAATCAATTGGCAATGGGCTGGCCATGTTTCAAGAATTGCAGACAACCTGTGAACATTGCGACTCACGACATGGATCCCCAGAGATCACATGCGCAACCGAGGTCGGCAGAGTATTAGATGGAGAGACGAACTTGACGAATTCAGAAAGTACTGGTTCAGTGACGCCCACGATAGAGAAATGTGGCGAATCTTGGGTAAGGTCTATGTCCAACGACGGATGTCAAGAGTTCTGATGATGATGAAATTGGAAGACTAGAACATAAGTGGAATTTAAAACAATTGTCACTTTTTTCAACTTGATGGTGGCTTTATAGGAACATCGATTCCGTCTTGAACCTGTCATTTTTAGGGGTTCATGCATGCAACTTGTTGCCCCACGTTATAATTGGTGGAGTAAAAGGATAAGGCGACGGAGAGGGCAAGGGCAAGAGAAAAGCGCCAGTGATTCCAAATGTTGAAGGAATGAACTGTAGCCGTCATGGTAGTTACATGTAATGGGTTGTGTTAGACAGACATTCGGGCCTAGAACACTCTTGGTTGATTGGTATCTGGCCCCTTTGATTAAAATCTCCTCCCTTATATTTCTCACGGTAGGCTCTTAAGTGAGCCGAATTTTTTCATTATCTTCGCTCTCAATAGTCAATGATTCGTTAATATAGATAATTGTCATTTGTTAATTTTCAACTTTTACCGTCTTATATTGGCGGTTCTAGTTCCTAGAAGAAATCACTGTTACTTTTACTACTCTGTGAGCCTGTTTATTCCCCAGAATTTAATAGTTTTATCATTTCATTATGACTGACTTGAGTATAAGTCGAGGTGTTAATTTTAGGCTAATTTTTAGGTTAAAAAAAAAAAATCGACTTATACTCGAGATATACGGTAAGTTTTATTCTCTGATTAATTGCGTTTAAAGAGTATAGAAAATATCAATTATTCCTTTTAAACTCGCTTTTGCGACCAAGAGTGAGATAATTTGGAACCTACTTATTTTCAATCAGACAACGGGCGAATTTGGATAGGCAGTAAGAAAAACAATTACATATGGATATCACTGTCTTGGTCATAAAAGCAAAGTTTGAAGGGAATAACAGACACTTTCTATTCTTTTTACACGTAAGAAATTTAGAAAATAACTCATAACTTGCACAGTTTTATTGATTAACCAGCTCACATAACCGAACATCATTGCTTGAAAACCAAGACAATATCACTGTTTTAGTGGCATCTTAAATAGCATGGTTATAACAAATGTATATTTTTTTCTTTATGGACGTACGATTTGTTTTCATTTGTAATATTTCGATATTGTTTCATTCATTTTGAAAACGGTGTTGACTAATAATGTAGAAATATTACAAATAATAACTAACAGTACGTTTACTGCAAAGAAAAATATAGAAGATAAGGGTACAAATTTCTCTAAACATAACTGGACGTCATTGCTTTAGAACCGACGTCTTTACAGGATAAGGCTACACATTTCTCTTAACACCACTGTATGCAAATAAGTGAGTAATTTTGAAGCTGGACATCTTAGAGTTGGCCGTTGGCTGATGGAGCTCTCTGGGCAGGGTTCCCAAATTGGACACCTTCCGACCTCGACCGTCGTTATCCAAGCTAACTAGATAATGTCCTGGCAAGGAAAGCAGACACCCGGGCGTTTCTGGCATTGGCCCTTTTGACTTTATTCCTCCATGATTCCTCTATGAATGTATCTATTTATCTATCTATCCCGTTCGAAATCAGGCAAATCTGACCGGAGAGTAGCCAGTATATGCCTGCTATAAATATTTGGCCAGGGGGACCATCAACGAACCTGTAACTCAACTTTGGTTCCAAAAATATCGAAATGGAAACGAGAGCCTGGAAGATGAAGTGGGTCGTGGACGTCATTCTGTGATTGATGACCTCCTATTGACGGCCATTACTGAGGCGGACCTACGCAAAACAACTGGAGAGGTTGCAGAAGAACTATACGATGACCATTCATCAGTTCTTCGATATTTGCACCAGATTGAAAGAGCAAAAAATAAAAAGTAGCTCGACATGTCGCGCGAATGACCCTACAGAAATTGTGCAAACTAGACTACGAAACTCAACACCATCAAGCTTACTCACCAGACCTCTCCCTGACCGACTACCTTTTGACCTCTTCCTGTCAGAGAAGGTCTTTAATAACTAAGTAGTAGCTCAAAACGCTTTCAAAGAATTCATTGGTTCCAGGTCCCCGAATTCTAGGCTTCTAATATAAATTTTCAAACTGAAAAAACAAAACAAAACAACAAAAACGTGTAGATTTTGTAGGTCCTCACTTCAATTGATAATTCTTATTCTAAGCTGAGATATACTGCTTTAAAGTTGATGAGCCAATCTGATTCCTTTTTTTGAAGATAGAAAGCAGAGATTGGGAGTCAGGTTGATGTCCCTTCGACGATTCGATCCCTATCCATCTTTATATCTTTTTTTTCTTCAAGTAAGCTAGTTATTTGTCCATACTGTATAGAGAGTTCAGTTGATGGCTCTCAAAACAATGCAACGTGCATCAGGAACAGTTATGCTTAACATCATATAAAGACCACAGAAATGTGCCCCAGGGTGCTCCTGATCACATTTTCGGGTCTACAACCTTGGAAATTTGCATGAGTACACTAGATACCACCCGAAAACGTTTCTTGTTTTCTTACTTCAAAAAAGAGATTTTTTGGTCTCTATGGTCATTTGTACTGGTTTTTCATTTTAGATAATTTTTTTATAAAATACCCCTCTTTTTCCCCAATGATATTTAAAGCTGGTTCATGCGTAAGCTACGGTGATTCATTTATGCGAGGTACAGATGTATTTCTTTGATACTTGATAGCTCTGCATCTATTTGACTTTGCAGTTTCATATTTTTTATCTAGTTTTCGAGTTAATTATAATTTTGTGCAGGTGACGGAAAGCATATTCATCATCATCAGTCTTTTAGCGTCTGTCGTTGGACATAGACCTTCCCCAGGATTTGCCACACTTCTCTATCATGGGCGTCACGGAGCCAGTATTTCCTGAACTTGTCTAGCTCATCTCTCCATCTAACATTTTGCCGGCCTCGGTTGCGCATATGGTCTCGGGGAACCCATGTTGTGAGTCGTGATGTCCATCGATTGTCCGCCATTCTTGCAACATGGCCAGCCCACCGCCATTTGAGGTTTTTTATGGATTCTATGATGTCTCTAACTCTTGTCTTTTCCCGGATGTGCTGTGCTGTTTTGTGGTCTCTCCATGTGAGGCCCAGCATTATTCTTTCATGTGCACGTTGCATGGTTCTCAATTTACGGGTCTGTCTCTTGGTTAAGTTCCATGTTTCAGTAGAAGACTTTAAACAAAACCATCAACATAGGTTTCTTCAATTTTGAAGTTGGTTTAACAGTCTATGTATGTATCGCGCGTCCAGGCCCAGGCCCAGGCCACACCGATGGATCTTGAGGGTTGGGTATTTATATCTTCATTCATTATGTTCAGAAAAAAATTTTTTTTCCAAAATTCCCACCAAAAATAGATGAAAAAAAAAATTAGGGCTCAATTTACAATGTAAGTTTATGCTGAATTGGTTTATATTTTGTGTTCAGCAGCATTTAAAAAAAAATTCAGACTTTTCAGTGATCCAACAAAAGGCCAGTGCAGCAACCTATTCATAATCACCCCTTTCTCCAATTCATTAATTGATCTCCTGCTGCCAAAAGACATTGGCGACGTTTTCAATTGAGTGAGTAACCGTTTCCTTACCTCTTTGGAAGATCTAAATTGTCTGTGAAAAATCTTTTTTCTCAAATAATCAAATTGTTATATTTGAGGATCATAAATATCGAAGAAGAAAACTTATCTGATCTATCAACCGGTCTAGTTAGTCAGACAATAGAAACCGTCCCATAACTGACGTATTTTGTCAGCCTGCTGTGTTGGGTGTGATCAGTGAAATATTTACTTCTTTCGCCTTTTGCTTGGCAGTGAACACTAAAAAAGACTGAATTTATCAAACAACACGCATGGATGCCCCCAGGAACATTCTAAGGGGTCGATTCAACATCACCTTACATTGAAAGTCGAACCCACACGAAAAACCATTTTTTATGGTGAGATTTCCTAAAAAAGAAATAACGTTTTTTCCTGCACATAATAAGAAGTAATATATTCAAGTTTTCATCCCTCTACCTCCATTGACACGATCCGTACGCGTGACACTTGATATACATTGATAGCCAGTCAGTCAGCCAGGCCAGCTTAAAAACCGTAGTATCCTATGTTTACAGTTTGGTGACAGTTTTAGTTGACGGTTTCTAATTATGGACTCAATAACCGATTTTAAATTTCATTTTATAAGTGAAGACCATGACATGAACATAAATTCAAGCAATCAAATTTACAAAAAAACAACAACAAAAAAATACCCCCAAAACCCCAACTCTCTCGAGGTTCTGAATGAATTTCAATAAAAAATCTCTAGCAGTGTGGGTCGTTTGCTAAGGAGAGACTGATTCAATTTTTGGGCGGATCCATGTACAGTTATCTTCCCTGCGTCGAAGCTTCTTCATAAATTTCAATGAAATTTTGTGGAAGTATGGCCCATAGACTAAGGAGGAATCAATTCAAATTTAGGGGCTGATCTATGTACAGTTACCTCCCCTGCATAGTAGCTATATATCTGCATAACACTTACCAGCTCACAGAACGAAGGAATCGTTTTACTGTTATAATAACCAGCTAGGATCCAAATCTTGACCTCTTACCCTGTGTAGACGGGTACTCCATTTAGTATACTGAATTCACGAAGTAAAATTTCAATATTTATTTATAATATTATTATAGCTCTAATATCACAATTTCAAAAGAGATAATCGACTGTCTTCACCATTTGTGTTTAGAAATCCATAAATAGGTAAAAATAGGTACTTTGCCATTGAAGAACGCTCTTCCAAATATTTCGGAGTCTAAAATAATTGATGTCATTGTATATAGATCTTGGTAACGTGTCAAAGTAATGGCATCTTGAAAAACTCCATTAGAAAGTTCGTTTGTCATGAAAGCAGATCAATCGAGAAAGCCGGTAAGACGCGCTCGAAGATTAGTGGATTGGGTTTCAACGTTGGAGTGTTAATACGGCGCCAGGAACTGAATTAAATGACAGTGATAACAACAGATGGAGACGAGCAAATAGATATACGTATGTGTCGATGACGGTCGGCTGCGAGCAGACCCCAAAGACGAAGGATTGGGGAAAGTTAAGATCTGGCAAGAAACAGAGAGGGTTACAGACGCTCGTCAGAGAAGAGACTAAGTAGCTTGAGATGAAAGACTGAATGCCGCTGTAGGTTATTTCTACTCCTACGGCAGCTGAATACCAGTTAATCATCAAATGTCAATGAGTGAAAAAGCAGAGAGAGAATGGCGGGTAGATAGACGTACAGGTCGATGAGGGTTGTACAGAAAGATTTCTAGAGGCTTAGAAAGAGAGGACCAGAAAAAGAGTGAAAAAGGATATGAAATCTAAGCATATATATATATATATATATATATATATATATATATATATATATATATATATATATATCTCACTGACTGGACTTTCTCTCACACAGCAGGATGCCTGCAGCAGCCAGGATACACTTTTTTACTCACAAGGTAAAGCTCCTGATGGTGGATTCAGGTTCCACATAAAACTTTTAACCCCTAAAAGCACATACTCTCACAGCACACACCACTGAAGATGAGAATACATCCCAAAACATGTTTGGACCATTAACAACAAAAAAAAAAACATCTACGGATAAATAAACCTTACTTCAAAACGCTTTACTCCCGAGTCTGTCTCACTCTTTATAGTTCATATTATATACATACATATATATATATATATATATATATATACATATATATATATATATATATATATATATATATATATATATATATCTTCCAATCTAGGAATTGAGCACTCTGGTGGATGGGGAATATGTACGTGAGTTAATATATTGCTTAAAATTCAACCTTACTGACCGTTCGGTTCTGCGTGGGGCAGAGATAAGATTCTCGTCTCTGGGTCTAGAGCAAAGGTTTCAATTCTACCTCGTGGTACTAAAAGGGATAATGGATAGTCTGTAGCCTCACTGAAGAGTTGTAATACAGCGAAACAGCTATCTTAGGATGACACAATAATATAATTGAAATATATATATATATATATATATATATATATTTGTAAATTTTTTCTGGGATGAAGCATTGCAACATTATCATAAATTTTTGATACCTTTTTACGTTAGTCCTAACTTTCAGTTATTTTTTATCACAAGCTGCCGTAGAGTTACGGTCCGATTCAAAGTTACAACAAAGAGCGACTGAAAGTCAGGATCAAGGTAAAAATCTATTAAAGATTAATGATAATGTTGCAATACTTCGCCCAAGTATAAATTCACAAAGAAAAAAAAATACCGTAATAAAAGTCTCATCATCATCATCATCATCATCATCGTCAGCCTTTTAGCGTCCGTCGTTGAACATCGACCCTCCCCAGGAATAGCCAGACCTCTCTATCATTGAAGTCGAGGTGCCAATACTTTCTGAACTTGTCTAGTTTATCATGCCATCTTATATCTTGTCGGGCACTGTTTTGTATATCATCTCTGGGGATCCACGTTATGAGCCGTGGTGTCTATTGTCTGACATTGCAGCAACATGTCCAGCCCATTGCCATTTGAGTTTTCTAATGGATATCCCTGACTCATTTTTTCTTCTAATATACTGTATTGTTTTTTGACCTCTTCATGTGATGTTGAGCATGATTCTCTCTTGTGCATGTTACATGGTTCTCAGTTTGAGGGTCAATCTTTTGGTAAGGTTTCACGTTTCAGCTTCATAGTTGACTATCGGGAGGATGCATTCGTTATAGAGCCCTCTTTTTGAAATTAATGGAATTTTTTTTTGCTCTAAAAGATTGAGATCGTCCTACCGAAAGCTTGCCACCCTAGAGTAATTCTTTGCTTTATTTCTTCCTTTAAGAGTTTCATAGAGATTCGTTGTCCTAGATAGATGTGGTAGTCAACTTTTTTTCTGGTTTACGTTTTTGATTTAGATTTTCGTGTCTCTGTCCTCAACATGTTTTTACTGAAGTTCATGTGGAGACCAACTCTCTTGCTCTCATCGTTCAGTTCGTCTATCATTACTTGGAGATCGTGAAGGTTTTTTTTTTCGCTAAAAGAACGTTGCTGTCAGCAAATCTAAGGTTACTGAGGTATTCGCTGTATATTCTGATTCCTTTATTCTCCCAGTCTAGCTTTCGGAAGATCATCTCGAAGCAGGCTGGGAAGAGTTAAGGTGAGATAGTATCACCTTGTCTTTCTCCCTTTTCGAGCTGAAAGGGCTAAGAGTCTTTATATATCCTAATAAGTGAACTGCTTTGTCGGTATATATGTTGCAGGACTCTAACATATACTAGGTAGTTTCCGTTCAACTAAAAAGCCTCCGTGACTGACTGGTTAGAAGCGACTTGCCCGGTACGCTTCAAAGTTGTGATAAAAAGCATCTGAAAGTTAGGATGAAGGTAAAAAGCTAGTCAGAACTAGTGATAAAGGATATGAAGTTGTTGTTAATTGTGTATTCTTAAGGAACCATGGTTATACTTTTTCCCACACGAATCGTAAGAATAAAGCAAGCAAATTTAGAAGTATAATAACCAAATTTAAAAATACGAACAAATTTTAAAATATGCCAAGTGCATTAAAAACTACGCCGATCAAATCAAAAAAGCAACCAAATTTTTAAAATTCGGCAAAATATTTGCTTGTCTTTTCAATTTGCTTTGCGTACTTCAAAAATTCAATTTGCTTGCCGTATTTTAAATATTGGACACCGTATTTTTAAATATGGATGTCGTATTTTTTGAGATGCTTGCTTTGCATTTTTATCTGCCCGGAAAGAAGTATAGATCTGACGTTGTTGAGTGAAGAATAGATGATAAAGTTAGTAAATGATTAATTAATCGAGTCATTTCTTGTCGCTCGCAGCTAGGCTAATCAGAGAGTCTGGGTAAGTTAAGGGAGGCTTTTGGCTTGCGTTATTGAGCGTAGCGTTGAGATTGATCTTTTCTCTGGGGGAATTAACGGGGTTGGCACAGGATGTTCTCAATTAGATCCCCAGCTGCTTATGTTCACCCGTCGTCCCAAGACGGTCACCCATCTAGTTATTGACCAGGCTCGACGTTGCTTAACTTCAGTGATCGCAATGTGGCCGTAACTCGATTAAAAGAGTTAAAACGTCACTGGCAGAACGGAGGGAAGAATAAACGTCTTTTTTTTTCGACAAGAAAAAGAAAGGTTAGTCACTCAATAGAAACCGCCATGTGACCAACGTCTTTTGGTAGCATGTCATTTTTTGGGAGAGGGAGTCGATTAAAAATTGGAAAAAAGGGTTATCAATGAATGAGTTAATTCTCTAGTCTTTTTGTTGGGCAGTGATCACAAGAAAAGTTCGAATTTTCAAGAACCAAACGTGAACGTTGATCCAAACAAAGGGGCCAATTTAGTGTAAACTTACAATATGAATTGAATTTTTTTTGGGGGGGGGGATATTAAAAAACAAAAAAAATACTTTTATTTCTAGACATAATAAGGAATAAATGTTTAAATATTCAGCCCTGTAGCTCAATTGGCGCAGCTTGTATGCGTTATACATTGACAAGCCTGGCTACTGCTGGGCCAAATTCCACTCCTAATTCTATTTCGACTGAAGATGATTACCGCAACTTTTGTATTGTATATATAATAGGTAAATTATAATTTATACAAGACTCATCAGTTTAGTTCACTTGGTAAGAGAGTCGCTCCCCTATCATACAGTTGTGGTTTCAAATCACGATAGGGAAGTGATAAGTTAATATATAGGTTTGCTTTAACAGAACGTGATGTTGCGATTTTACTAAACGAAATTTGGTGAGGATTGTTGTTTTGTTACTGTGAAAAACGAAGTCAACTCCATCTCAGATTGGTGTTCGACAATAGCTAATCAGCCAGACCAACTTAAAAACTGAAGAAACCAGTGTTGATATTGACAGTTTTAGTTAACAGTTGAAAAAAAAAACTCTATTACTGATTTAACGATTCTGTTAAAATCTAAACCACACTGAAATAAGTGTTGCGTGGTAAAAATGACTCTTATTTGTTACACGTAAATTTATTACTTTATCTGAAAGTAATATCTATCATTTTTAATCATAAATTTACTTCGGGACAAACTTATACATTTAGGTTAACAATTTTTTCCCCCACAAAGTAATGTTTTTCAAGTTTGTCCCAAGAACTCATTTTTCAGTGGATAAACTTGTCGTGACCAGATGCTAGATTGGTGAAGCTTAACCTGCAAGAAAATCGTTTGCCTCTTTGGATCCAGGCCAATTTCCCAACTAATCTCCTCTCCTTGTACTTGCAGGTACATCACGAGATAAGGGATGGATTCTTAAAAAGGATATTCTACTTGAAAAAGAATGAAATCAACGGTTTATTCTGCTAATCAAGTACTTGTAAAATTCAGCAGATTTATTGGTCAAGATTCTTTTTTTGTGCCACGCAGTTCCTCAGGAGAATTTTCTTTCCCTTTGATTTTAGATGCATTCAATCATGAGACCCTAGAATCATTCGGATATTCGTTAGTTTTTAGAAAATTGTGTTCAATCTTTTACGATGGAAGTTATGTTTACACTGTAATTACAATGATAAATTGGAAATCCGGAAACTTGCTAGTCTTTAGAGAAAAATTACCGAAGGTTTACGAAAGAGGGTAACTCCCGAAAGAGGGCGATGAAGTAGACACTTATTTTCTGCCATTTTACGGAAGCTTGGCTTACGAAAAATATTGACTTTTCTTCCACTTCTTCTTCTTACTTTTTTTGATACCATCAGCCCCAATCCAAAGCCTAATCTCAACCCAAACCCTACCCCTAACATTTACCTTAATTTAAATTTATTAGAATAATTATAATTCTAAAATCTTCTGGCTATCTTTTTAAATACTATCAACCTCAGCCCTAATCCCCACCTTCAAACAAACCATAATCTTAACCCAAACTCCTACCAGGACCTCAGCCCCAACCCTGATGATTTAAAATTATTAAAAGAATCAAAATTTTAGATTCTTTTATTTTTTCATTTTTATTTTTACACCATTTTTAAAACCAAAGAGGAGATCATTCAAGTAAGTCATACCTCCGTCAGTATCTCCGTAAAAATGGCGGAAAATAAGTGCCCATTTTAACATTATAATTACCATAGATTCACCGTGGTAAAACCTTTGAATTTCTCTCAGAAAAAAAAACTTGCAAATTTCCAGATGGTTTTAGGATATAATTGATATAATGCACCTACAATTGAATGAAAAGAAATTTCTAGTGTGGTGTGTGTTGAAAAAAACAACAAAACAAGCAAACAAACAAACAAAAAATAAAAAAAAACCAAATCGAATTTCAACCGATCTATTTTTATCTGGTGTATGAGAAAGATTTTTCGTGCAACTCCACGCATGGTATAATTAGAAATGTGCGTTTGTACCCAATCACCCAAAAGGATGAAACCGGTGTAATAAAATAGAAGTTTATGTTCTGATCACGTATCAAAACTTACCAAAAATCCGTTTTTGGTCAACAGAAGACTCTTCTCGAAGCTCACTTCAATTCTAATCTCTATTATCCATGTATGTAAAAAGCAATGTGTATAGAAAGCTATTTTCTAAGCTCATTGCGATTCAAATCTCTATTATCCACGTATATAAAAGGCAATGAATATAGAAGGCTATTCTCCGAGCTCACTACAATGTAAATCTCTGTTATCCATATACATAAAATGAAATCTCTATAGAAGGCTATTCTCCATATATGTATCCATATATTTTATGTATGCAGTCATTTGTTCGTTTTCTCTTTGGAACTTATTTTGGCGTCGCTGAGCCAATACTTTCTAAACCTGTCTACTTCGTCATGCCATCTTGTATTCTGCTGGCCTTGGTTTCACATGTGATCTCTGGGGATCCATGTCGTGAGTCGTGATGTCCATTGATTGTTCACCATCCTAGCAACATGACCACCCCATTGCCATCTGAGTTTTCTAATGGATTCTACGATGTTTCCACCTAATGTATTTTGCAGTCTTGTGGTCTCTAGTATTATCCAAATGTAGCAAGGATAGCTTTTGCATCGAAATCTTTCCTTGATGTGTGGATAAGATAATTTTTGCATCAAACTATTCCATTACCATGTGGCAGTGATAGTTTTTGCATCAAAATATTTAGTTAACAAGTGGCAAAGATAAAAAGTACTGCCAATTAAGAACCACTGATTCAAAGTATAACAGAGGTTGTAGATCGTAATTAATCAGTTATTTTACCAATTCATGGCTTCAATCCTTTGTGAATCTAATCATCCATTTATTGTCCGGCTTAATAATTTTGTTGCCTTTTTGTAAATTCTGATTTTTGTGATTCCATTAATTTAGTTCAATAATCTTATTGCTCTTTCCTTAATTCTGAATTTTGATTCCATTAATTGTTCGGCTTAATAATTTTGTTGCTTTTTTGTTAATTTTAATTTTTGTGATTCCATTGTTTTGCTTAATAGTTTTGTTGTCTTTTCGTTGATTCTGATTTTTGATGGCATTTGTTTTTTGCCCCGAAAATATCCCTGTCAACATTATTGAAGTCCTATAGTTTTAGTTGTCGGTGTGCAGAAGGATAGAGTGGATGTCACTCATCAACTGGAGAAGGTCAAGAGTTACGATTTCATTGAGGAGGCTTAAGTTAAGGGTTTGTACTCTCAATTGAAGTTAGATGTTGCAGCTTCCTGGTGTTATAATCGCGATATTTATGGCAAAATATCTGTTTGGAACCCCTATAGTTGAAGGAAGTCACTAGAGTGATATTCGTGGCAGTTGAAACCAGCTCAAGATGGTCATGACTGATGAAAGCCCGCGGATGGAACCCTTCTGAAGGTGAAAAGTGATATATTATTCGCTGCTCAACTCTCGTAAAGCGTACAGGCCAAGAGGCGAAACTTTCGTGACCCTGACATATCAGCTGAAGATGCAGAACAGCGCACAAAAATGTACTGCCTCTTTTTAAACCAATGAATGTTATCAAGAAGGGAAGCGCTTTGCACCATACATCGAGTAACTACTGCGATATCTTGAAATTTAAAAAAGGACGCCAAATTTAAATATGTACGTAAAGTAATACACAAGGTTATAGATAATGTATAAAGTAAGTTTTTCCTGCTTAATAGCTCTTATAGTTCCGTTCATTATACTATTTTGCTGTCGTTATCTTCATTTTCGGTAATAGGAAATTCATAGAAATTGATAATTTTAGTGAACACTTTTAGCCTTTAGAAAGTTATCTTGTTATAAAAGATAAGGACAAAACAGGACTCTTCGAGATAAGTTTAGATTTAGAAAGATAGGACTATAGAAATATACGTTCAATTAGGCATAACTTGATTGGAAAAAGGCACCAAGCTTTGGAGCGCCAGACGTTCAAAGTTCAAACATCAGTAGTAGCAATTCTAAAAATATAACAAACTGACTTTTATTGCTATGCGCTTTATTACATTTACTGCATATGTTTTTGGTTGCAAAGCATCTTTGATGTTTATCTTACCTATACGGTGTAATAATTACTGAAAAAAAAATAAGACGTAATCTCGCAAAATCCCTTAAATCTCAGTCCTAAAATAAAAATGATGAAAAGAATACCAATCACTGCAAAACATTTAATATCGCATTTCCATATCAAACATCAAAAAACAAAAATAAATTACAAACACAGAATACAGTAAGTATATATATATATATATATATATATATATATATATTTTTTAAAAGCGTTTTTAAAATTGTTTCATTCTCTTTTCATTTTATTTCATGCAGATGCAGGCAACATGTAAGCTAATGAAACGACTTAGAGCAAACGAATTTTACTGACTTCTGAAATGTAATGCCACCTGGCAGAAAATACAGCAAGGGGAGATAATCGTTACAGTATCTTCTTCCATCATATATCCACGCACGTCAGTCGAGAGTAAAAAATACTATATTGGCTCACCCCATCCCATCTTAAAGCCACTTTGATAGACAAAAATCTAGTGCGACAACATTATCGTTAAAATAATTATTATCATTTTCACTTAATGGAGAGGATATGATAAATTATTTGTTATCTTTTACGGGCAGACATGAACATGTGCAGACACTCATTCACCTACTTATGGGTGTTAAGTCTGTTTATAGGGGTGCACCTAATGATTGTTATCGGGTGTTATTTTTGTGCTTTTCTTTAATTTTTGTTTTTCTTACTTTTTATGTATATATTTTTTCGATTGTTCTTTAAATTCAGCATTTTCACTACGTCATTAGAGCAGTCTATTTTACTTCATCAGTTTCGTCCCTTTGTGCGATAGACAAATGTCCATTGCTAATTATCATGCATGCGAATCACTGATATTTGTCGAACAACCCTAGTCATCAAAGATGGCGAAGGGTTGAACCACCGTAGCCATCAAAGATGGCAAAGTGTTCTATCCTGTCTTGTATGTGCGTGAGTTTGTTTCTGTGTTGGTATGTGTGTTCCTTCTCTTGCGGCCTCACCGTTTTGTATGTTGAATTGGCATCAGTACTCCAATAGGCCCTTCTCAAAAATGTTTTAAATTTTGGGAAAAATCTCTTTTGACCATTTTTTGGTCTTATTCTGACGGGTTTATTGATAACATCTAGATTATCCAGACTCTAGATTTCTTTTAAAATTCTATTTGCGATGTTCCCCAGTGGAAAACACCAGTGATATCATAGATAGACTTTATTCTGGCCATATTTATTCTTCAATAGAATTTCTTTACATGACTTCATATTTTGACGCTACGGTTGTTTAATTATTGACTTTAATGGCGTATCCGTTTATTCTTTCATTTTTTCTGATTCCACCAATGTTTATTTAGCAATCGATCATTGGACAGTTTCGAATATAATTTAATCTGAACTTATTGGTTTTTCCCACTCTCCATTTTTTTCTTTTCTTTTCCCAATCTACTCCTACTTATCAAGATTAAATTCGGAAACCACTCCCCGAATAATTCTGAAAATGAAATCAAATAAAACATACCGTATGTTAGAAACTGTCAACCAAAATTGTCAAAATAAGTTTTTTCAGTTTTTTAATGGGTCTTGCTGGTTGTGTATGCATGTATGTAGAAACCATCGCGCGACCAATGTCTTTTGGCGGCTTGCCATGTTGGGGGTGATCAATTAAAATAATTGGAAATGAGATGATCAATGAATAAATGATCTCTTTCGCCATTTGTTGGGCAGTGATCACTGAAAAAGCCAATTTTGAAAGGAACAAAACAAGCGTGAATGAATCCAGACACAACCCAAAGGATCAATATAGCATAAAGTTGCATTGCAAATTGATCCCCTCCCCCCAGAAAAACGTGTTTAAGAAGAAATTAAAAAGAACATTTTTAAGACATAAGAAGTAAATGTTTAAATTCTCAGCCCTCCAGTTCTACTGGTGCGGCCTGTGCACGCGACACATACATGCATGTATATCAAGCCAGACAGACCCTCTTAAAAACTGAAGAAACCTGTATTGACAGTTTTGGTTTATAGTTTTTAGTATACAGTATATTGACAGCATCCACTTGTATACAGTTCTCTGTTCACAGGATACAATAACAACAATGAAGGACGGTGTGAAATCTGAATTCCATCTAAGGAGAAAAGGCCTAATCGGCTCAAACTGTTTCAAACTGCTTATAGCTAAAACTGTCTTTTGAAATGACTAAAATCGGTTGAATTTCTATATATTTTAGACACACATAGTTTGTTTTTGTTCAAAATGCATAGTACTCCATATTTTAGAAAAAGACCATCAAAGGTAAATAACGACAAATCAATAAAACAGAGCATATTACAAATAATCTTATTATATAGGTTACAGTACAACTTGGCTTGTTGTCTCAACGCTATGGCATTTCATGTCATTGTATGGAAATAACACACCAAGTTTTAGTATAACCCATATAATAAAAACACCTTAAATCAAATGCATTACATGTAATGAAGAAATTGGCTAGAATGTGGAAATTCTTTGTATGAATGCCAGACCATGCATTAGGAACTATGTGTTAATTTACATATCTAAAATGATGTTCCAAACGTCTTAACTGTGTTATTGCCTGGGGTCCTGCAATTTTACGGGCCCTGAAATTCAATTAAGAAAAAAAAAAAATTAAATGGCTGTCACAGAGAAACCTCTCTAAACCTACACTTGTAGTACCCAATCAATCTAACATGTAAACACTACTTCAGTTTATAACTCTTAGCCTTAGTACGTGTGTTGAAAGTAGTTATTCTTTCGATATCCTAAGAAGGCATAGATTTTCAACCAATTGTAAAGCAATTATCTGCAATAAAATGCTGTAAAATTCCCAGTTACAAAAACTCAATTCAATGTGTTGGGGGCGAAGACACTTGAGGGGCAGGCTTGTGGTTCAGAAAAAAAAATCTGGAATTAATGATGGTGATTTTCAAGATTATCGACTTGACTATTAAACTATGTATTTTTAGAATGTAACTACGTCTTAAGAAATCCTGAAAGCTTATGGGAAATGGTCTATCACTAACGAAGGCTTTCTGTAGCATCATAACTCTTAAATTCATTCTAATAAAAAAGAATTTCAAACAGTCCAAGCGGAGTAACTTGATCAAAGTTACCTCCCTTGTGCCTTTAGTATTTTATTCGCTTTTTATTTAATTCAATTTATGAAAAAGTTCCATTTTAATTTATTGTATTCATTGAAGAGTTCCACAGCGATTGATGAATCTAAGAAACAAAATAAACCATGGAAGATTAATTGAAATCAGGAAATAATTGCAATCAAGAATAGACAATAACTATTGTTTCATAAATATCAATTCATGTATTCGTCCAAACCATGTCTTTCGCACCTCATGATTTTATAGGAAGTGCAGGCCTCTAATTTTCCGACAAAGTAGGTGTGCAGGTTTTCAATTCACTGGCAAAGTGAGCGTATAGGCCGATAAAATGAGGAAATCAGGGCTGTCAAGTATTGTTTGTTATTTATAGCTAAAATTGTCTTTAAAAATGAAAATCGGTTAAATCTTACGTACTTTAGACACATGCACAAGGCGCGCACACACACACACACACATATATATATATATATATATATATATATATATATATATATATATATATATTGTGGTAACTTGACAACGGATGGTGGAAAGAAATTTACGAGAAAAATAGGGATAAATCTCAAAAACTTTTAACACCAATTCTTTTCTCCTCAATTGCTCTTCCCGTTCTATTTGTCAAATTACCACCATTCTGTAGGTTCACCTCCAACATGCACACACACACACACACACGCACACACACACACACACACTATATATATATATATATATATATATATATATATATATATATATATATATATATGCGTATTTTTAGGAATACATAATGCTCCATATCTTACAATAGAATCATTTAAGGCGAATAACGATTCAATAAATCAGATCATATGATAATTAATCATTTTGTTATATGAGTTACTCAACAACTTGGCTTCTTGAAGAGATGCCATTGCATTGAAATAACTGGCCAAGTTTTGGTGTAACCCATAAAATAAAATTATATATATATATATATATATATATATATATATATATATATATATCATTTAAAGCGTATTCATCGAATAAGATAACTCTATACCAAGATTCCAGAACAAATTGTTAATTAAAATTGCACATTTTCATTACCGAACTTATCAGATTTAATTGGCTTGGATTTTTATCGACTGAGCTGGAAAAGTCAGCCAGAAGTAGCCAAATGAAAAAAAAATGGCTAACAGATTGGGCTTGCGGCACTTCCTGTACCCCTATTGGCATACCCCTGGCTAGATTTTAATAAACAAATCTTTTCTTGCATTGGTCTTAACTCCCGAACGTTGACTTTTAAATCACAGGTACACCTTGCAGTTAATTCGTTCCAAGATTTTCCGTCTTGTTCAAAACCGCACTGTTCAAGTCTCGCCATAAATTGAAGTGCCTTTTGTTCCACTCGAGCTAAGTAATATCAATTTGTACCGCATAACTTTAGCTGTTTTTCACTAAAACCAATAACTGCTCTAATTTATAACAATAAGTGTGTGCAAAAATATTGTGTCGTGCAAATTCCTTTCCTGTTTTAAAAGTATGTGCGCATTGAATGCTTGTGAAATGTAAAATTGAAATTGTTTCAAGATAATTTTGGCACATCCTAACTTTCACGATTAATAAAACTGTATTGGCATGTCTTAATATAATGCAAGTATGATAGCATTCTACGATGTACCGTATTTAGTCAAGGTATTATATTTTGGTACTGTTTGTTCCATTAGATTAAACACCGATGATTATTCATCTTTATGTGATGCAATGTAAAATTGAATCATTAGCAATAACACCCGCCAAATCACGATTCAACTACCATAGCCACCAAAGGTGGCAAAGGTTTCTATCTTTTTTTCATCGTACATATATTTGTGTGCTTTCTTGTTTACCTGTTCCAGCGCTCCTAGGCATACTGTTTTGTCTACTGACTAAAATTGGCATCGGTACCCCATTCGACATTTTCTAAAAATGCTTTTTTGATTTTTGAGGGCCTTATTCTGATGGATATAGCTAATTATTTACATTTAGATTCACCAGAATAGATGATTCTTTTTTTTCACCATTTTAGATGTTTTTCAGTGGAAATCGTCGAGAATATCATTGATAGAATTTATTTTGACCATATTTGTCTTCGATGCAATTTTTACATGACATCAAATTATGATGATACGGTTTTTCAGTTACTGACTGTGATGGTGAGTTATTATTTTCAATAAGTGTAATAATGATATATAATTATCATACTTAAAATTACAAGTACGATTGATAATTACATTATTCTATGTTACTAATTTTGAGTGCACACTTCACTTTCCTTTCTGCGTCGGTTACAAAATGTGAGCGTGCGCACGCACACGAACACAGCTTAGAGGGAACTATAATCAGAACCTGTACAATCTAAGATATTCCTTTATTTGAACCAAAGATGAAAATTGAAGAAACATTCTCAAGATTCTCAATGAATTCATCAATGGAATTGATTCATTTGTTCAATTGGTCGACAAGAATTAAAAAAAAAGATCCTATGACTCTACAGTGTTTCCTAAACTTTATCGGACCACTTTTAAAGCATGTATTCCATCAATGCCTCCAGCATGAAGTCAGTCAAAAATGATACACTAAAAATTAAATTTTTATGTAATTTTAAAATAATTCAATTTTTTGAATAAGTTAATAGAATTCCTTAAATCAGAGACACGAAAAATCTTTGAATTTCGAACAGTTTTACCGTAAAATCAGCCTTTGCAGAGATTTACAGTTTACTGATGAGTTTCACACCATAGCAGTCGACGGACGACTGTTTTTCATCCTAACTTCATTTAAATGGATTTTTTTACGTAGTTGAAAAGAGGTATATTTTTTTATTGTTTTCGAATGACTTCTTTGAATAAAAAAAGATATACTCTGTTGGTGTGTATGGGGGTTGGTGGTGTGGATGTGTGTGGTCCATCGAGTGCTAAATGGGTCTTGGCTTGGGGAGACGATAGGAAGTAATGTTATTTAGATAGGATATCAGTGTAGGTGGGGTGATCGTGTTGGGATGTAGTTGTACTATCCTAGGGGGTAGTTAGGGTGGGAAGGTGGGGTTTGGGTTGTTGGAATGGGACAGAAGGGGTACTACTATAGGATAAATGTATAATTAAAATACAATAAAATGGATTTGCATAATTCATATAAAGGATAAAGGTACAAATAAGATAATATTAAACCATATTCCTGATACGAGGGACTCTCTGAAAAATTAGATATCTTGAATATATAAGTGAGAGGTGTTTGTGTGTTTGTCTGTCACGCTGTACAACGTCCCTAAACATGAGTGAAGCTTAACCAAATTTGGCTACATTACTCAATGGACTTTGGGCGAGGTTTTAGAACAAAAAGTTGAGAAAAATATTTTTAAGGGTTTTAGAGGGGGGTTCTGTTTACAAAATAATCATCGTACCAAAGTGGAACCTACTTTCCGTCGATATATGTATATATTCTTCTTTTATAAGTTCATGTATAATTCTTTGAGGAGTGCAAAGTGAAGGGAAATTCACCCTTTAAGGGACTGAAAGTGATGGGAACTTTTCCCATGTTAAAATTAAATTGTAAATTTTGAGAAAAACAGCATTTCAGAGCGTGTTATTTGGGGAGGGGGTTCTGTTTATAACGTAACTATTATGCAAAACAGGACCCTTACGTTCCTTACAACACACACACACACACACACACACATATATATATATATATATATATATATATATATATATATATATATTATAAGAGAATTTCTTTCTGTAGGCTAAAAAATAGTACTATGAACACAAACCTTTCTACTATGTATCAAAGTTATTGAATATAAATCTATCTCCAACCAATGTGGCAATTCCTTAATTCTTACGTTTCTCCTACACTTATTGAACCCCTATGGTGGAATACATGTACATTTCTCTCTCTCTCTCTCTCTCTCTCTCTCTCTACATATCAAATAACCCGTTTCACTCAGATTACTATCATTGAGTAGTAAGTTCGATTCTCGCCGGATACCCCATGCATGCAACCTTATGCCAAACTGAGTTAAATAGATAAGTATATGTATCTAAATACCTAATAATGCTTTGTATACATATATTTACGTACTCCTTTGAGAACTTATATATACTTCCATTTTAATGTGCAGCTTCCTATCAATACACATAAGTAGTTTGTATGTGATTGAGAGTGCGCGCACGCAGATATCACAAAATATTTCCAGGTCTTTGCCAGAAAATCTTACCTGACGTTTGCCTGAAAATAGTACTAGGCGTTTATCATTTTCCTTGAATTAAATGTGGTTAAGCTAATTAAAAAATGGTGAAGCTAATTCTGGAAAGAATTTTAATTCCTCAGATTTGGGGTGGGTTAATTAATCGAAAAGGTCGACTGGAATATGGATGGATAAGTTGAAGTAATGTCCCCCATTCTAACAGCAGCAACAATGGTATCAGAGGTGGCATTTGTTGTAGACATGCTACAGTGGTAGTTGGGGATATCAGAATATAATTATATCAAGTTACATCTGAAGAGTTTGGTTCAAAAACGCGATAAGCTCCATTTAAAAACATGTGTTTTATCAATATTAAAAATCAAATTCTGGAATTGAATTTTGAAAAATCTTCTTACAACCTTATATATATATATATATATATATGCTTTTCCAACATGGGATGGAGCATTGTGGTGGATGGGGAATCTATGTGTTTATAAATATATCGCTTAAATTCAACCTTACTGACCGTCCAGTTCTGTGGAGCAGAAGGAGGATACTAGCCTCTGGGTCTAGTTCGGTTTCGATCCTACCTCGTACTGAATGGGATAATGGATAGTCTATAGCCATACTGAAGAGTTGTAATACAACGAAACAGCTGTCTATGGATTACACAATATATATATATATATATATATATATATATATATATATATATATAACAAAAATTTTTTCAAATCTAGAATTTGATTTTTGATATTGAGTGAACACATTTTTTAAAATCGGTTTTGGAAACACTCTCATCATACGTTCTTTTAGTCAACTAGTTTGATTCCAGATAATACCATTTCTTATTTTCTTGAAAATGTAACGTAGCAATCGACGGAAATGAGAAATAACTTGAAAATTGAGTGACAGCCAAATTTTCTGATTTCAATCTGAAAAAAATATCTTTGCCAATCCTTTATAGGTTTTCAATATTGCACACAACAAAAACAGGGTTAATCATATCAAGCACGTTTGAATTTATTAATTCGTTTGTTTGCTGTTGATAATACACATAGAGAAGAAGCTAGATCCACAACAAGCGACGTTTTACGGTAAAAGACAAAACATCCATTGCGTTTGGTCATGTCATAAGGATTCAGCCTCAAAACTTTCAAATGTTTTCTGCCTCATGATGCATATTGAGAAACTAAGAGAGTTTTTATGAAACAAAAGATTTTTAAAGAGTTTTCAGAACAAATCAAATAGAACTACTACAGAAATTATCTTTATTAAATGAGGGATTACAAATCATTATTCATTTCTGATTACTATTTACTTTCATTTTAATTCGTATGTTGCGTTTCTATCATTACTCTGCCCAGGACGCTGATTCAAGTTTCGCTGAAAACTCATTCAACGCTTTTTTTCACTTCTGGTCATCCTTAACCGATTCTTTCAATCACTTTCCACATCAGAACGTTAATAAAAAGGGATTTATTTAGGCCACAGAAATAAGACCATTAAATGCAAGTTAGATAGTTTGCTGATGTTGAAATTGTAAAAGTTGGAAGCACTAAAACTTGAAATGTTTAAAATGAATACTAAAAGAGTTAATATGACTTGCAAGAGATTTGAAGCAATAAGACAGCTGTAAGACACTTCAAAAGATTAACATTCGGTAATTTAGATTCGCGGCCTGGGTAGAGTTGTGATAAAAAGCCCCAGAAAAATTAAAATGAAGGCAAATAATAGTAAGTAATTACTTATAATTTAAATAGCGTCAAGAACCCAAAACACAAGACGGAAAATTTCATGAAAAATCAAATTAGCGTAAGCAAATTCTTGATGGCCGCTACAAGACCTAAACTGCGATTACTCAAACTTTCGTCAAAGTCTTCATCTTGAGATTTTAAATTCAAATAGATGTAAAGAATATCAGATTCAAGATTACTAACAGAGATAAAGACCCTTGATGTGAGGAAAATGTTCAGTCATATTGTCTTCTATGACATGAAAATAATTCTTACAAAGAAAAGGCTAGTTTGTACAGAAGGCCATAAGTTACATATGAGTTGAAAAAATCAATAGATTCACCTGGAAGAGCAGGACTTTGCGTTGAGACAGAAGGACATCATTTGAATGGGGGAAATATCCCATACTTCATTCCAAAAATACATCTAAAGCTTGAATTGTATATTGTAATTTAAAAAAAAAAATGGAATTATTAAAACTCCAATGAAACTTATGGCCGACCATATAATATATAGCTCCATACGAAAAATAACTCGACGCATTTATTAGAAGCAGTTTCAAGATATAAAAAAAAATTCGGAGAAATAAAAATATTTGGAGCTTCTATTCATTTATCGAACCAAAATTTAACTCGTTCTGAAACATCTTTTTTTAGTCTTACATCGGATGACGTTGGCCACACAATATTTATTACTAATTCATTCTTTCTATAGATCTAAATATTCCAATTTATTCAAAGCAATAACAATATAATTCTTTTATTAATTTTTGTTTTCATTTCATTGATTTCCCATATACTTTCTCACTCGATATTGAGAATATTTTTTTTAACTCAGAGTGAGCGAATGTGTTGAACCTTAAAATTTACGACCGGGACCACCTTTCCTACATTATGCCTTTTTTTTTCTCGCCCAAACAAGCAGATACGAAGTTTTCATTCAATTTGAATAATCGACGTCACCCGTTGTAATAGATAAAGAGACCTTTTGAAACGAGTCAAATCTGGGCGCAAGAAATTAAATAATCACCAAATATCTTGCGTGAGGCGCCAACGACAAAGGAGCCCTAAATGTTTTCCGTTACGAAATTAAAAAAAAATAGTCATAAATAACAATTTCATAACATTGTGGAACCGAATTATGACTGTTTAGGCCAGAGTTGCCAAATTTAGCCCGAAGAGGAGATAATCCAATATTTATCTCGGAGACACGCCTAACACAGACACCTGAATAGCGTCGAATTTAGGAATCGAGCGAGTCTGGAGGAAGACGTTCGATACTCGTCTCTTGGACTGCTGTCTCCAGACTAGCTCGATTTCCAAAATACGATGCTATTCAGATGCTAGTGTTGATGTCAGAGTCAGGTACGTCTGTGATAAAAAGCTTGGATTATCTCCCTTTCTGACCAAATCAGGCAACCCTGGTTTAGGCTTCTCTGCCAGGATATTAAAAAAAATCTAAAGTTTTGACGACAGAAACAGTAGAAAGATAACTAAAAAACAACAGAAGAATATGCCTTATTACTTTATTCTTAAAGTTTCGGTCATTTTTCTAAAACGGTTTTTCTAAGGGTTAGTTATAAAACGTCTACTCCCGTTAAACTTATGCGGTACAACACCCGTTTAATGAATAGCTTCCTTCTCACATACATAAGATTATGGTAAGAAGTATTATACCAGAAGACTTTTGTTTTTAATATAACCTTCACAGTGGATCGATATGTGATTTAGAATCATTACTCAGTCTTTCGTTCTCTCCGTTACATAATTAGACTGAAATTATGCTAGATTGGTCACGTGTTTGTTTTTTGAAAATTCAAACTTTGCAATGATTGAAATCAAATTACATTATTTCTTCTTTGGCTTGTAATAGAATTATTTTTTTCTATACACTGTCGTTTTAATTCGAGACGCATTCATATATTTTTTGTATTCTTATTATCTCTTTTCCTTATACGATACGATAAAATAAAATGAGATTCTTTAAAATAAATTATACAATTGAAATAGATCACGTTGTTTCTTTGACTGAAAATACGATTGTTTTTTCGTTCTGCAACGGTTGTTTATTTGATTGCTTTGCCTCGTTTCTTGAAATAAAATCTTTTGTAATAAAAAAAACAAAAAAGAAACTCTTCGTCCTATCCGCTTGTAAACAATACGTCATGAACGTAATCGTACCCCAACCACCAAAAAAAACAATATGTTGTCAGCCATTTTAACGAAGTTCAACGGAAGTAGACATTTTATTGCTATGCTAACCGTTTTTAAAACCCTTATAACCAAAAATAACCAAATTTTCTTATACCATTCTTAAAATTGTTCAATTCTTAGCATCATAATTCCTAGTACGAAACAATTTACCATACAGTTTATTGTAGCTACAAATCCTTACTAATACGTTTTTGGCATTTTAAACAATAAATATCCAGGAAATTAAATTTATAAGAACAAGTCACTTCGTGCAAGTTTAATACTTATATATCTATATAAGTATATACACATACAGGTATGTATATAGATATATATGTTTAAATAACGTTGATTGTGAAAAGTTCACTTTTGCGTGGTATAGTCTGTAGAAGATTTGCGGCTAGAAAAAATGTTCCATCTTTTTTCTAGCAGCAGCGCCGTTTCACGCATGCGCCGTCCACTTCCTTCGCTGGGTCGGACGCGGGTCACTTTTTTTTTTTTTCATACTGTAAGCATCGAGTTGAAGTTGGGGCGCTGACAATGACGTCACTTTTGTCACGTCAGGCCGGTCTTAGTCAAATAAGTTTGTCATAAATGACACCCTTGATCATCGTTTTTAACAGGCGATACCGCTGCATCATAGCATACCGCTTAGATTCTTCGTACGAATCTTCAAGTTGTTGCACTAGATCCGCAATTATGGACATCTTACGGCGATAGTTCTTAATCTGCTCCGATAAGAGAGTGTTTTCCTCAATCAATTCCTGGCGTGTCATCTCTGTAAGAGAAAGACAAAAAGATTCAATTCGATTTTAATTTACAACTGAAATCGTAATAATCGAAGAAGAAGAGAAAATAACTTTTTTTTTTTCACTTCAGGTCAGTTAATCACAGCTACCCACAACAGGCCAGTTTAAACACTGTTGCTAGGTTCAGGTTGATTATGTGGTTGCCAATTTAGATGTGATTATCTAATTTTTCGATTTTGGAAGTCACTCTCAATCTCGAAAGAAATTAAAAAAAGGCAACATCTCAATTGGCAATACTGGACTATGAAACATGAAAGAAATATGTAAATACCGTCAACAATTACATATTCGAAAAAAAAAACAAAACACGCACACAAAAAACATTTGATTTGGTAACCTGGTTATTAAATACATAGAGACTTCATCCCATCTCAATTATTCATAGTAGAAACTTGAAATTTTGCACACACACTCCACTTCAAGAGTTGAGAAAACATTTATTTTGTTTTTTGATCCCCCCACGAACAGGTTTTTAGTGGAGGTCTCGATTTGCAATGTGAGTTTAGGCTACATTAATCCCTTAGTTTGTCGCACGCTTGTTTTTTTGTCTTTTTTTTTTGAAAATTCAGTGATCCCTGCCCGACAAATTGCAAAAAAAGTAACTTATCAATTGATCACCCTTTTCTGCAACTTTTTCATTGGACACCCCCAACACGGTATGCTGCTCAAAGACCGGGGTCACAGAATAGTTTCAATTGAGTGACTTGAAAAGTGATGAATTTATGAATTTATGGTTCAAACCATTATGGTAGTATTTTCATTTCAATTTTACCTCCACCGCTACTTAATTTACGAGGTTTAAAGAAGTATACATAGATAGCGGTGATTCATAATTTCCCTGGGAACGTCAAATCGTCGTAGCCCTACTAATGGCCGGATCAACCAGCCAAGTGAGCTACATATTCTTTTCTCTTTGAGTGTTTGTCTTTCTTTCTTTCTCTCTCTGTCTCTCTCCCCCCTCTCTCTCTCTCTCTCTCTCTCTCTATATATATATATATATATATATGTGTGTGTGTGTGTGTGTGTGTATGCGTATAGCTCTGGGCGCCTCTAGTATCATTTTTTGGCTACTACCTAATAAATTTGTATGAGTACACCACTAAATAACAACTGTACATTTTTATCTTCAAAAGAGTGCTGGGGGTCTACCCCCACCTGCAATGGTTTGGACCCCCAAACTTTATAAATGGCAGATCATTGATTGCATTGCTACTGACTATTGACTTAGTACTATTACAAGGATATGTTTGTACATACATGACTTGCATGAATAACAGGTCCGGTTGGTCACTGAATAGAAACCGTCACATAACCGACGTCTTTTGGCCGCATGCCGGTTTGGGAGTGATCAATAAAAAATGGAATAAGGGGTGATCAATAAATAAGTTACTTTTTTGCCTTTTGTTGTTCCACTGAAAAGTTTGACCTTGAAAAAACAAACTAGCGACCAATTTAGCATAAACGTACATCGTAAATTGACCAAAAACCTATCTAGGGGTGGATTATACCCCCGTTGAAGAAAACGTTTTTTTCTTCTGGATATCATAAAGAGTAATTGTTGAAAATGTCAGCCCGCTGGCTGCATTAGTGCAGCCTGTATGCGTGATACATACATTCATAGCTAGTCAACCGGACCTTCTTAAAAACTGAAGAAACCTTTTAAAAGAGTTTTAGTGACAGTTTTGGTAGACGGTTTCTAATGATTCAGCCTTTGGGGTTGTCTTTCACCAAGTGAAAGTACTTGTCTATTTATTACAATTTTTCCTTTCTCATCAAATCTCACTAAATGTTGGAGGGAGATCCTTAAGGAGCCAAGTCCTCAGGTCCCTGTATTCTACGGCTACTGCAAGCATTCCTTGGCACGATTGGAAGTTTTTCAAGAGAATAAGTTAAACCAGGTGCTGTGGGATCTTGCGGTGCCAATTTATCCAAGCATGGAGTTTTTTTTCCAGTTTTGGCATTGCCCCTTGAGGAAGCTTGGCATCGATTTGGTAGAAGTCAAAATCGCTCGAAATTCTCCGAGCATTCCTTGGCACAAGTCGAAGCTTTTCAAGCGAGCAAGTAAAATCAAGTGTTTAGTTCATGGACCCAGACCAAAAATAAAATCACTTATTGGTACCACCTGAGGTGGCAATGATTTCGTAATGTTTCACGTGTCTAGGACCTGTTCTGGTATGATAACCTTTGCGGTAGATTCCATCACCTTCATATCTATTCTCTATGACAGGCGATCGAAATGATCACAATATCAGTTCACACAAAATCTATCAGAGTTGTCATTGAATTTCAATGAAATTTATTGGAGAGTTGGGCAATAGGCTACGGAAGAAGTGATAAAATTCATGTACAGTTATCTCCCCTACGTCGTAGTTATATTTTCACACCACACGATATCGTCACCCGTCCGTCTTTTCGTTTATCCGTAAGATATCTCCAAAAGTACCCCATGAATTAGAGAAAAGTTTGTGGAAGGTCGAGAAATAAACTACGAAATAAGTGTTAACATATTAGAGTGGATCCATGCACAATTACCTCCCCTATGTCATACTTAATTATCCATAGGTGTTTCATTTCAAAATAAGGGATTGATATTTGATTGTGAATAGCGCAAAATGACTGAGGCGTATAATTCTTCGCGTGAAACTTTCTTCAGTGGTGAAGACAGAAACAATAAAAAACAACATGCAGCAAATTAAGACACGCCATTGGGTAGCCATCATCATTGCAAAGCCTATGGTCACTTTAAGGACTGTGATGCATTTGTCGGGGTCATAGATTTGGAAACGCAGAGTTGGAGAAGGTAGACCACTACATCTACCTAGGACAACGAATCTCCATGAAATTTTCAAAATAAGAAATCAAGAAATCACCCAAGGATGGCAAGGTAGATCAAGTTCACCCTTAAAGAACGACAAAATCTCATTAGTCCTAAAACAAAGAGTATATAACCAATACATCCAGATTACCCATTGAGTTGAAACATGGAACCTAACCCAGAGGCTGATCCTCAAACCATGCAACGTGCACATGAGAGAATCATGCTCGGCATTAGATGGAAAGATCACAAGACAGCGCAGTATATCAGGGAGAAAACAGGAGTCTGAGAATCACAGAATCGACTCAAAAGAAAACTCAAATGGCAATGGGTTGGCCAAGTTGCAAGAATACCAGACTACAGCTGGACATCATGACTCATAACGGGGATCCCCAGATATCGCATGTGAAATCTTGGCCGGTAAAATATGAGATGGTGTGACGAATAGAAAGTATTGGCTCCGTGAAACCGATGATAGAGAAGTCTGGTGGATCCTGGGGAAAGTCTATGTCTAACGACGGACGATTAAAGACTTGATGATGATTGCAAACACAACAAAACAGTACAGTATCTTAGGGGAGAAACAGGAGATCTAATGCGGGACCGAGGCCGGCAGAATATGAGATGGCGAAACAAACTTGACAGGTTCAGAAAATATTGGCTCTGCAACGCCCACGATAGAGAGATATGGCGAATCCTCGGGAGGGTCTATGTCCAACGACGGACGATGTAAGACTAATGATAGACTGAAATATCATTGAACGATTTTATGTCTATCCGTCTACACGTTATATTTCTGTTTGTTATGGGGCTTTCAAACGTGAAAAGGGCTTTTCAGAGGACTGTGCCCTGCCCCACCCAAAAAGGGTTGAGTATGGTTGTCTCAAAGTTGGTTACGGTCAAAGCACATTCAAAACAGCGGTTCTAGTTTTATCACCGAAGTTGAGCAGCGTCAAGTTTGGTTCGTGTTTAGATGAATGATTGTTCAAGAAAACAGGGTACTGTAAGCAGGTTGTGGTCTTGTGCTAGACCAAGATCCTCAAAATTTTTCGCTTTTGCCCTTGAACGTCTATTAATGTCAAAAATGTCAAAAGCAAACTTGCATTATCACAATCATAAAGCAGAAACCACAAACAAATTAGCTTCACACACACACACACACACACACACATACACGCATATATATATGTGTGTGTGTGTGTATGAACGATAGGGGATGAAACGAACTCAGGAGTAGAAGTATATGAAAACTTTATCAATTAATTAATTAATTAATTCACAAATTAATCAATCCACAAATTAATTAATTACTATCCTATATATGTTCCAGGAAGGGTTCCCATCTCCAGTAGCATGTGTACCCTGTGGTGGTTAAAATATTAGGTTTCTGTAGAGAACAAATTCAGCAGATGTTTTGCTTTGAAAGCAAAAATAGAAATAAAAAAAAGAGATGAATTCGTAGGAGGCCATAGTGGTGAGTCTGGACTATTTTATGTATGAGAAGGAATCCCTCTCTCCCCCCCATATATATATATATATATATATATATATATATATATAAATCCAATTAAGGCTTTGTTGGCGGCACCGCTGTTCATGTCATGAAGTAGAATAATATTTGAACTTTTTATCTTGTGATGCAGAAAAAGAAAAATCTATTGAAAACAATTTTTATATATCGTCCCAAAGTATTTACCATCACCTGTCATTACTAATCCGATCACTGTTATTTCGATATTATTTATTTTAGGATCTTGGTGCGTGTAATTTATTTCTATTTGTAAAGCGATTAGTTTGCTATGGACAAATTGAGTTAGATAAAGCAGACTGTGACATGATATGAACTGATGTAAAGTAGTTGAGAATGAAACTTGAAATAGAAACAAACAATAAAAAAGATTGAAAGATACAAAAAATAAAAGAGACAGCAAATATATAATTACAAAGTAAGGATTGCGTTTCGAATGACCTGCACGGAACATGTTGATCGCCATCGTACTATTGTATAATGACTTCTGGCTTTCTGAAATTTACAATATATCCCCCTTGTTGCAAGAATGCATTTGCGTTCGTAGAGCTTTAAAAGTGATACTTGGAATTCAAACCATGATTCCTAGTAATCTTAGATACCTAATTTGGTTGCAAGAGACAGTCCGATAATCTGTGAGATTAAGAGGGTTTGGCATCAAGGAATCGTTTATTCTTCGCGAATCTCGACTCAAACAGAAACTAGACTAAGAAGAACAGTGATATATATATATATATATATATATATATATATAGTAAAAAGTTGAATAGATCCAACGAGAAGAAAAAAAATCGTCATCATCCGTCGTAAGCCCACTGCTAGACAAAAGTCTTTCTCCTCCATGACGACTGCAATTGCGCTGATCTCTGCCACGTCTGGCTGGGAAAATTTTTCTATTTCATCATCCTTTGCTACTGCGTTTATAGTCCCATAGTCACCAATCACTCAGTCTTTTGCCCCATTCTTCTTGCTAATTGTCCAGCCCATCACCACTTTTGTAACTTCATTTCAATGTATGTCTTCTATACAAGATGTTTTTATATCTCTGACAGTTATTCCTTGCATTGCTCTTACCATGGCTCTCGGTTCGATTCTAAGTTGGTCCCCCGTTCGTTTTGTTAATTTCCATGCTTTGCATGCGTAAGTCATGGCTAGCATTATGCATTCAGTGCATTGGTAAGGTGCTCTTCAGAGAGAGAGAGAGAGAGAGAGAGAGGGGGGGGGGGTCGAGAAAAAAGTCTTGTGAGTCACTCAATAGAAACTGCTACTTGTCCAACATCTCTTGGTAACGTCGTGTTAGGGGTGATCAATCTTAAAAATTTGAGAAAGAAGTGATCAATAAATAAGTTACCACTCTTGTCTTTTGTTGAGCACTGATCACTAAAAAAATACGAATCTTCAAATAAATAAGCGTGAATGCTACCGGGCAAAAACTAAAGGATCAATCCAATATCAACTCAGATTGTAAATTGAACCCTCCGCATTCTCTAAAAATCATTTTTTTCTGGAAGCAATAGAAGGTAAATATTGGAATTTCCGTCCCTCTTGCTCCATTGGTGCGACATACATATATGCATACAATCACTCATACATACATACATACATACATAGCCATCCAGCCAGACCGATCTGAAAATCGGAGAAACTTAAGTTGATAGTTCCAGTTACAGCCTCCACTAAAGGGGAAAAGGGAGTCAGAAAAATCGGAGCTAGAAAGAAAGAGGAAGATAGACTGATAGGATAGCAGTATCATAAATTGTACTGTCTTTTGTTGACTGCACACAAGCCTTTGATGAAACACCTAACAACATCCAAGGAAAAAAACTAAAGAAAGATGTTCGACACTGAATGAAAGAATTATATAATAGAATACAAAGAGAGTTAAAGGTCAGGTATACAATGGACAAACAAGATATCCAAACTCAATAAAATACAATGAGTTTGTATACGGGTTGAAACTCCCTGAGGGAATCGGTAATAACTTTATTGGTCGATTGAAGTCAAACTAGCTTTATTTTTTAAATTTCTTTTCTTGATTCTTAGAATGGTTGAGATTACTTTCAGGTATCAGTGAAGAGAGCGGTCTTAGGTAGCGTATCATTTTACTCACGAAGCCTGGTGAAGCGCATTTTTGACCATTTTTCCCCTGGTACCTGACTTGAAATATCATAACATAGATTCTACCACTCTTGGGACAAAACTAAAATTCACTTTTCGAAAAAAGAATGATATTTATAGAAGTTACATACAATTTTAAATAGGCAGTTAATTAGCACTCATCCCATATATGATAGATAAAACTTTCAGGACTCACACAAATTCTCCAGGGCATCTTTTCAATTTCCGAATAGAATACAAAAAGATACAAAAACCTGAAAAAAATAGGCAACTACATCTATATAGGGAAATGAATCTCTATAAAACTCCCAAAAGAAAAAGAAATCAAGCGGAAAATCACTAAAGGATGGCAAATCTTCGGTAGAGCAAGCTCAACTTTTGAGAACATAAGAAAATCCCATCAGTTTTAAAAAAGACGTTGGCCAATTTCTATTGAGTCTTTTTTTCTGACAATGCTCATTCTATCGCTTCTGACTACCCCTCTCTCACTACCTCGCACCTTTTTACTCTCTCTCTTTCTGAAGAACACTTTACTAATGTGCTTGAAGCGTAAAGTATACAAGCAATGCATTCTCATCTCTTTTCCCAATATCTTAATTGATCACCCGTAACACAGCATATTGCCTGAAGACTCAAATGGCAATAGGCTGGACAATTTCTATTGAGTGACTATTCAGACTTGTTTTTTGAATCATAAACCTATTTTTTAAAACACAGTATTTTCATCAAGGGAACTTAATTTTTATCACCTCAACTGACAAAGGTAATAAAAATACTTTCAAGAACAAGAAAATCCCACGGATCCTAAAAAGAAAGGTATACAACCAATGCATCCTATGATTGTCACCTATGGAGTTGACCCTCGAACTGGGAACCATGCAACATGCACAAGAGAATCATGCTCAACATCTCATGGAGAGATCACAAAACAGCACAGTATATTAGAGGAAAAACAGGAGCCAGGGATATAGAATCCATTAAAAAACTCAAATGGCAATGGGCTGGTCATGTTGCAAGAATGTCAGACAACTGACGGACATCACGACTCACAACGTGGATCTCCACGGATCATTTGCGGCAAAATATAAGATGGTGTGACGAATTAGACAAGTTCAGACTATTGGTTCTGCGATGCCCATGATAGAGAGTTCTGGCGAATCCTGGGGAAGGTCTATGTCCAACGATAGACGTTAAAAGACTGCTGCGCCAGATGATGATGATTTTTTGATTTTTAAGCTGTGCCTTATTATTAAGTACTGGGCCAGTGTTAGTGCAAAAAGTGTTTGGAAGGAGCCGAACTTCACGGTGTGTTGAGACAAGACCAGGCAAGAGAATGGGATGTGGGAAGCCAGTATAGGGACGGCTGATGCCGTATCCAGCATAAGGGAACTAAACTGATTTAAGAATATATTGCATCGGGGAAAAAATGGAAAATATAACTTATTTCGTCTGTTGGCGAATCAACCAGGATTTGACGAATAGAATTATTTCGTACGAGCTGAGCAAATTCTCTTATCAACGTTTTGTGAGCTCTCCCAAAACGGTTCAATATTTTCTCTCCTATTTTGTTAGTACAAAAAAAATAAAAAAATAAAAAAATAAAAAATAACAGGTCTGGTTAGTCTCTGAATGGAAACTCTCTCGTGACCAACGTCTTTTGGCAGCACGTTGTATTGGGGGTTATCAATTAAAAATTGGAAAAAGAAGTTGTAAACGAATCATTCACTTCTCTCGTCTTTAGTTGAAAGGCGATTATTAAATCGTCAAAAAACAAGATGGAGATGATCACTGCAACTTTTGTCCTATTTACATAATAAGTAAATTTTTAGATATGTAAGACTTATCAGTTTAGCTCAGTTGGTAAGAGAACTGCCTATCAATCATTTGGTCTGAATCTCGAATCATGGTAATGATATGTTAATTTTATACATCGGTTTCGTTCAACGAGATAGGATGGACAAACAGTGAGTAGTTCATTCCCTGAATTAGGTGAGGATTGATCTTGTTCATGTTATTACTGTTGAAGAACAAAGTCCCCTCCAGCCTCCGACTTTGGCTTGAGTTTAGAATTACATGTTTTCTCGGACATTTCTTTCTCTATATTTCATTCTTGCTCTTTTTAATCCCCTTTCCACATTTCAGACCAAAAATGATTCTTTCGTGTCTGTTTAAATGAAACATTAAATATACAAGGCCAATACCCGCCCTGAAGCTGCATGTTTAGAATTCAGATATCCTATATCTACTTTTACATCTATTGGCAATTTAGATATTCTATATCTACATTCATATCTTGAGGCATTTTAAGTATTTGATATTATTTGATTTACATGTATTGCAAGTTTAGATATCTTATATCAAAATTTATATCTATTGCCAATTCAAATATTTGATATCTAGATTCAGATCTATTACCTTTTAAGATATTTCATACCTAAATTTATGTCTATATATTCAGATAAAAGTTCTATGATGTCATTTTTATTATATATCTCAAGAACCCTTAATCCCAAAAGCTTGACACTGCACTAATATATTTGGCTTAAGTCAACTTCGTACAATGGCCAGTTATCGAGTAATTGAATTGGATTTCTTGAGAATCGCTGACCCAAACGACTTCAAACTTGACACTACAATGCCTGATGTACTGACTTATATATACTGCGAATATAAACTTCGTACAATTTTTTTGTTCAGTTTTGGTCACCTTAAGCAAGACCTTTCGGTATTTCTCGCAACAAAGGCTTAGTGAGAAGAGAGCAATTTGTATCGCAGAATTGAAACCACTCGATTTTAATACATCGAGATTGTACTCACCGGGGGAACAATAAGAAAGGAATCTATTCCACATAGCAAATGTTCTTATGAAAAAGCTATTTGTGCAGAACCAGGTCAGTTGTCGAGTCATCTCGGTACATAAACACTGACAGTGATTTCTTTAACAATAGTTAGATATAGAATCGCCATTTTGAATTTTCCTAGGTTTAGGTATGAGACAAAATGATATTTCGATGATATATCCGCCTTTTTCTGTTTTTCTCTTATTTGTAAGTTGTCTGTTGTCATGAGACCCTCAAAATGGGAGGAAATTAAGCGAAGAATCACCCTAGGATGGCAAGCCCTCAGCAGAGCAAGCTCAACTTTCAAAAACAAGTCGATCCGAATAATCCTAAAAAAAGAGTATACAACCAACGTATTTTCCCGATAGTCACTGAAACATGGAACCTAACCAAGAGAAAGACCTGCAAACTGAGAGGCATGCAACGTGCGCACGAGAGAATCCTGCTCAACCTTATATGGAGAGATCACAAAGACAGCACAGTATATAAGGAAGAAAACGGATGTCCACGACATCATGGAAACTATTAAAAAAACTCAAATGGCAATGGGCGGGTCATGTTGTACGAATGAAGGACAACCGATGGACATCACGTCTCACAACATGGATCCCCAGAGATCATATTAGAAACCGAGGCCGACAGAGCACAAGATGGAGAGATGAACTTGATAGATTCAGGAAATGCTGGCTTTGCGATGCCCATGATAGGGAATTGTGGTGAATCCTGGGGAAGGTCTATGTCCAACGACGGACGTTAAAAGACTGATGATGATGATGTTGTCAATCTATTTTACCCTCAGCTCCAATATTTTCCCATCCTTAATTTTTCCGCGCTTTCACAATATTTCCTTTGTCTTTTCCCCTATTGTTCACTTTTCAGGCAACCCACCATTGTTTCTCGTTCCCATCTTTACTGTTTTATATTCTCTCCAGTCCTTTCAAGTTCATTCCTCGTTATCTTTGTCATGTGGCCTTCAGAAGTTATCTCCCCTTCTGTTCTTTCTGAAGTCACTCACCCGTTTTAATAGATTTCATCTTTCGTTCAAAGACAGACTGAAGCCATCAGCCCAGACACCATTAAATATAATCATAAAAAAAGCACCAGTGTGGCAGGAATAACGTAATAAACTACATAACTGGCTCAAACTGGAAAAACAGTCGGGTAAACTAGTCAGCTTAGTCTGTCAAAAGAAATCGTTAGGTGACCAACGTCTTTTGGCAACATGCTTTGTTGGGGGTGATCTATTTCGAAATTTGAGAAAAGGAGCAAGCAATGGACTAGTTACATCTCTCGGATTTTGTTTGACCGTGATCACTAAAAAAGCCTGAAATTTTCAAATAACTAGCATGAATGCTGCCGAACATGTACTAAGAGATAACTTTTGCGTAAACTTTCATCGACGACTGACCACTAAAATAAATACCTATTTAGGTAGAAAAATACTACAAAAAAAAAAAAAAACTACAAAAAACGACAAAAAAACAAACATTTCAAATACTTCATTATCAGTCTTTTAACGTCCGTCGTTGGACATAGACCTTCCCCAGGATTCGCTACATTTCACTATCGTGGGCGTCGTGGAGCTAGTACTTTCTGGATTTGTCAAGCTCGTCTTTCCATCTAATACTCTGCCGGCCTCGGTTTCTCATGTGATCTTTGGGGATCCATGTGGCGAGCAATGATGTCCAGCGGTTGTCTGTCTCTCTTGCAACATGGTCTGCCCGTTGCCATTTAAGTTTTCTTATAGATTCTATGATGTCTCTGATTTCCATTTTCTTCCTTATATACTGTGTTGTCTTGTGATCTCTCCATGTGAGATTGAACATGATTCTCTCATGTGCACGTTGCATGGTTCTCAGTTTGCAGGTCTGTCTCTTGGTTAGTTTCCATGTTTCAGCTCCATAAGTGACTATCGGGAAAATGCGTTGGTTGTATACTCTCCTTTTTAGGATTATTGGGATCGACTTGTTTTTGAAAGTTGAGCTTGCTCTACGGGAGGCTTGCCATCCTAGAGTGATTCTCCGCTTGATTTCCTCCTCTTTTGTGGGTTTCATAGAGATTCGTTATCCTAGGTATGTCTAGTGGTCTACTTTCCCCAGTTTTGCATCTTCGATTTTGTCAGTTGTGTTCTCATTCTCAATGCGATTGTTGCATATGATTTTCGATTTACTGAAGCTCATGTGTTGGCCAACTCTTTTGCTTTCTTCGTTTAGTTCATCAAGCATTAGTTGGAGGTCATATTGGTTCTCTGCGAAAAGGACGATGTCGTCTGCAAATGTTTAAATTTTCTTCCTTGTAGCTCTATTGGTGCAGCCTGTATTCGTGATACATAGGTAGCCAGACAGAGAGACTAAGTTAAAAACTGAAGAAACTTATATTGACAGTTTTATTTGACAGTTTCTGATAAGTTTGTAGAACTCTAAAAGAAAAAAATAACTTTGTCTATTGATGATGGGGCAGCCGGTTGAGTTTTGTCGTAATTCATTATTTAAAGCGAAAGTCCGTGACAGACAGAAGAGAGAGGAATCAGATATTGAAAAGGGTCTCGTCGTCCATCGAGATTTTTGGCACTTTGCCTTGTCTACTCTTTTCTGTCCGTTGTTAGCTCAGTCAGACAATAAACAATAGTTTCATTATTTCTCTATTGTAAAACCCCAGAACAAAGTCTGGAGTTGATTTTGTTACCCTGAATATTTTCGGTAGATTTTTTTTCATTTATTATACATAGTATACAAAATCTGCATCTTCAGTTAGAAAAGAGGTTGGAATGGAGTTTTATTCTGAAGCAGTCAGGCTTAAAACATAATAGTAATAATAATAATAATAATAATGATGATAAAAAAGCTAATACATATTTATTTTACTTAATGTAGACTAACCTACGGTCGGATTTATAAGGGGGCAAAGAGTTCAATCAGCCCGCCCTTTTAGCCTCAGGCTCCTCCACGAAAATATCATAATTAGAAAATCAGTTTCTTTAATAAGAAATAAATTGATAATTATTGCTAGGAATTCATTTCGGACTTCCTTTCATAATAACGACTTCCATTGTTTTAAATGAATTGATAACATTACTTATTGTTATTTGGATCTTCAGTAATTGGAGTATTGGTTGCAAAGATAGAATTGTCTTACCAAAAAATCTACTTGGAGTTTTTCTGACAGGTATTTACATGAGATATATAACTCATTCAACCTGTCTATGTATGGATAAATTGTCAGTTCCAATTGTTGTAAATGTAGTAAACAGACTTTGATGTATGAATTTCATGATTTACAGTGTATTGCAATTTTGAGTATAGGGGACCCAACGAACCGGAAGTGCCCTCATGGTCAAAATACATCCCTAGACAAACTTGAATTGATTTTGCTAAACTCCAACCCAAGTTGGAGTTATCTTTATTCCCCCACCACCCGTAACAAGAACAATCCTCACCCAATTTAGATGAGTAAACTCTTCACTCTTTGTCTGTCCCGTCACGCTAAACCAAACAGATATATGAAAATAACACTTCCTTCCTTGATTCGAAATCACAACTATAGTGATCGCCAAGTAACTCTGATACAAACTTTGCCAAACTGACGAGTCTTATATATTCACGAATTTATCTATTATATATCCAATACGAAAGTTGCTGTAATCATTTTCAGTCGAAACGGAAGTAGGAGAGGAGTTTGTCCGAAGCCACGCTCGCTTTGCGTATTTTTCTCCACAGTTTTTCCGCTAAACCTTTTCTCACTCACACTCCAATAATATTCACTTTTTTTTCCTCCCTCTACGTGTTTCTCAAATGCTCAGTCTTTTTCATTTCCTGTATTGATTTAATTCCTCTTCCCCTTCCTCTCTCACTCTCTCTATCCAATTATTTTTTCTCTCATCTGGATATATGCCTTCTTTCTTTTTTATGATTACAAACCACTAAGCAAAACTGTCACTAAAATCGCCAACATAGGTTTTTTTCCGTTTTCAAGTTGGTGTGACTGGCTGAATGACTACGTATGCTTTGCGCGTACAAGCTGCATCATTAGGGCTGAAGGGCTGAAAATTTAAACATTTACTTTTTATTATATATAGAATAACCTTTTCAGGGAGGGGTTCAATTCGCAATGCAAATTTATGCTAAACTAGACACTTAATTCGTGTTGGGCTTTATTTCCAATTTTTTTCTTAAAAATTCAAACTTAGTGATCACTGTCAAAAAAGGCCTGAGAAGTAACCTATTCATTGATCATCACTTTTTCTATTGTTTTTAATTGATCACCTCCACACGGCATGCTGCCAAAAAACATGACAGTCCAAACTAGGTGACTAACCAGAAATGCTTTTTTCTTGAATTTTAAATCATTAAGCAGATCTTCAAAAAAGTTGCCTTCAAGATAAATACCAACAAGAGTTGTTTACACGGCATTTCCTCAATTGATCACCCCATCACGGTATGCTGCCAAAAAGATGTGACGGTTTCTATAGAGTGACTAACCAGAACTTTCTTTCTCGTCTGTCTACCTTTATCACAAACCTTCCTTCACGCAATAACGACTTTATCTCTTGATACAATCAACGTTTCATATCCGGCTGAATGTCCATCGTAACTTACACTAATCAGTTCGCACCGACAGAACCCGGCCATCATTCACAACGGAACTTCCTTTTTCCTCTCCTCAATGCCCAACAACGTTTACTATAATAAATACAAAGATTAAATAGGTCTGGTTAGTCATGCTAAAGAAACTGTCACGTCACCAATGTCTTTTGGCAGCATAATGTGATTGGGGTAATCAATAAAAAAAGGAAAGAATAAGGGGTTATAAATGAACAAGTTCACTCAGTCTTTGTCGGACAGTGATCAGTAAAAGTCCGAATTTTCAAAAAACAAGATTGGATACTACCGGGTACAAACTAAGGGATCAATTTTGCAGAAACTTACATCGTAAATTGAAATCGCCCTACGCTAAAAAAACAAAAACAAACAATGCATGGAGAAATTTAGAAAAAACAAAAGTTTTCTCAAGAAGAGAGTTGATCGACGAACATCGCCTTTTGTTAGACCGTGATCACAGAGATGAGTCTGGATTTTCGAAATACTGGTGTGAATGCTGCTGGTCACCAAAGGACCAATTTAGTATAAACGTACATTGCAAAATGACTCCCTAACCCAAAACTTATTTAAAGGAGGCAATTTAAAAAAAAAAGCCGTTTGAATTTTCAACCCTCTAGCTCTTCTGGTAGTACCTGTTTGCGTATAACGTACATACATAGCTAGTCAGAACAATTTGAAAGCTGAAGAAACCTATGGTGACAGTTTTGATGACGGTTTCTGAAAAAGGTTCAAGTTGGAAAAAATGGTGAAGGGAGGTAACTGATGAAGTACCTGGCAATTTATCATTTGTTTCAACGGACAGTATTAATCGATTGTGCTTAATGCAACAGCTTTTGTCTATCCTTCTTCAACGAAACTACTTCGTGAAGGCGTTGATACAAACAGCTGAGAATAGGCAAACTAAAGTGACATAGTACAGGTGACCCTGTTATAACACGAGTGTTGGGACCCAAGGAAGCCAACCACGTTATAAATGACCTACGATAATCAAGGTAACAATTTAGTTATTTTGGAGGTGCATCTAGCTATTATAGAACTAGATCTAGTTATTTTGAAGCTAGATTAATATTTTGGGGTCTACCATTAACCTGCGTTATAATACGAACCACGAAATTTCAAACCATGTTGTAACAGAGAAGCCTCTAACTTCAACACTGTTGGCCTATGACTAACTTGCGTGATTAACTAATCATCATCCTTTTAACCCTTTCCCCGGGATATGACTAAATCGTCACGGTGTCTTATTCTCTGCCAGTAACAATTTTGCATATGATCTATTGGGATCCATGTTGTAAGCTGGCATAATATGCAATTTCAAATGATGGCACGTCACACGGATTTAATTGTAGAAAGATGATAGAAAGGATACATGGCGTTACCCAGGAATACCTATTTATTGATCAATTTGAGATTGTGTGATGTACTTATAGACGTGCGTCTTTTCTCTTTAAAAGATCCATAACTATTCCAAATGGTACATATTAGAAAGACAGAATATAGTCTGAAAGGAATTCGAACGTTTTCTTAAACTGGCATCTATGAACTAAAAAATGATACCTAAGCGTGTGTCGTATAACATAGATTGAAACTAAAAATCATTTTATTTGGTTCCTTATTTTATGTCTGGCAATGTTCACGCTCCCTTTTTTAAATCCGGGCATTTTTATTGGATACGGCCCAACAAAAGATAAGAGAAGTAACTTATTCATCCATCAAGCCCTTTTCCAAATTTTTCAATTGATCACCCCGAACACGACATACTGTCAAAAGACGTCGATCACGTGACTGTTTCTATTTAGTGACTAACAAGACATGTTTAAAGTTGAACGTTCATTGCACGTTGAACGTTGATCACTTGTTCAATTGAAATTGTGGCTTGGAAGTTGAGTCAGATTTTGTAAGGAGATTCCTTCCATGTTCAAAGGCTATTGGACTTTCACTTTCTTTTTGTATTTTAGGTTTAACAAGTTCTATTTGACAGTTTTAGAGCAGCAAAATGATGCAGAATCGATTTACCCCTTTAGGTGAGTATCGATATCAAATCATATCCAAAGAGAAAGAAATAACCCAGATGAGATCTATTCGTAGGCTTCCAGAACTGAAATGATAAATCTCCTATAACCACATAGCGAAGAGACTTTTATATTCATAATTTTGTTCTACGGAGACGATAAATCTTATTTTAGGGGCAGAAACAACGGATATCTACAAAGCTTGAGCAAAACATCTATTTTATGATATAGCAGTCTGTATGGTGCAGCCGTCTCTGTTGTATTTGAAAATATCAAAATTGATTTGACCAGTATTGTTCAGCAATTATTACTACCTAGTTATACTTGTACACATATTTGCAGGGTGAAGAGCGTCACCATCTTTGTTAAATGCATGTGAAAATTGACCCAGCCATAGATTAACTCTTAGACCACAAGATGTCGACACCACCTATCCTAGGTTCATACTAAGGTCAAGTATACAAATTTGCAGCCTTTAAAGTGCTGACGTTTCCGTAAGATTTGAAAATGCCAAAATTGACCTGATCCCGCCAAAATTGACCTGACTTTGAATGCATCTTTAGTAGTCACCAGAGGTCAGCACCACCTATCGTATGTTCGTACCGGGGCCAAGTTATCCTTGTACACAAATTTGCAGCCTTTGGTTGCGGCCGTCTCCATAAGATTTAAAAATGCCAAAATTGACCTGACTCCAAATTGAACTTTTGAACTCACTAAATGTTATAACCACTTATTCTATGTATGTCCGGGGCTCAATTTGCCCTTTTGCACAAATTTTCATTTCATAGAGTAAAACTGCCCGGTAGTCTATAAAAACAACGTTAGAATCAAAGAAATAAACGAAGAAACATTCTTTGCCTTTATATCAATAGTACTAGATAACACGTGATGGACTATACTTACTGCGTGCAATATGTTTCAAGGGAGATAACTATTAAATGCTAACCAAATAGACACACAACTGAACACTTGTGTGCCCTACCTTTTTGTGGAAGAGGGGGATAATCAATGAATAAAAATGATTCTCTCACCTTTTGTTTGGCAGTGATCACTAAAAAGTGCGAGTATTCGAGAAATAAACGTGAACGATTCTGGAAACCTCCACTAAGTCCTATGGGGGTTTGAAAAAAAAGATTTCAGGATGTATAAAAAACATGCTTCCCGTCTGAGCTTAGGTGAGAATCAATCTTTGTGGTCTACACACACACACACATACACACAGACACATACACACAGACGTACACTGGAAATTGACTCTTGCTATGACGAGAGTAAAAAAGGAATTAAACGCAAGGGATTAAAACCCCAGAGTTTTGAAACCATGTGTTTCGTACTTGATCAATAGCTCTTACTTTTCAAGCAAATATTTTTAAACAATGCATAAATATTGTATTATTGAAATAGTTATTTGTTTTGCATTATCTGCAATCGCGTTGTAATCATATCAATTCAAATTCTTCAATTTTTGTAAAATTTTATTTATTTATTTCAATAATCTCTTTATCATCACATTTCCAATTCTATTTAGCATGAAACATTTATTTTAGATTGAAAGGAGTATACAAATTGTACATAAAAAGCACAAATCATAACAATCATTTTACATGAAATCTAGAGACTTGAACACTTTTAGTGTTGTAGAAATTGAACAACCGTAGTCAAGAAAGGTAGCGAAGGGTTATATCTCTTTTCTTTGAATATATGTTTGTGTTCATGTATTTGTTTGTTCTAGTGCTCCTGGCCATACTGTTTTGTATACAGACTTTGGAAATGACATCAATACCACACTGAACTACTCCATCTCTTTGAAACTTTTTTTTAGACTTTAGGAAAAAAAACGCTCTTTCTCTTTTTTTGGTGGTGGTGGTGGGGTCTTATTTCATTGGGTTTATCAATAACATATAGATTCTGGAGGATCTAGATGTTTCTACATACTTTTACTCTATTTTAGGAGGAAAACGCCCCTGATGTCATAATAAGAACATATTCTGACCGCATTTATTCTTCCACAGAATTTTTTTTAACATGACTTTAAATTTTGACGCAATGGTTGTTTAGTCATCGACTTTAATGGCAAGTAAATGATTTTTAAAAAAGGAGAGAAATCATTTAAATCTATGGGTAATGCTAGATATTCCCGTGATCTATTCCATTATCATTTTCCTGTGCTTTAAAATGAATTTTTTTTTCAAAAACAATAAAGTGAAATTCAATTCAAACAAGATTCAAAAGTCACCCACGCGAATGTTACGTCCTGAGAAAGAAACATTATTGAAAATGAACTAAATAAAACGCTTGTCAACGTGTCAATGTAAAAATTCCGTTACAGTGATGTATCTTAGGTATTTGACGGAAACTGGGGCCGAGTTTTATATCATATTTACATAATAGTCACTGAATAGAAACTGCCTCGTAAAATCTGGGGAAACGCTTTTTTATTCCGCAAAAAGTAGAAAAATACTTCGAGATATATTAGAAAATACGCATTCTGTTTTAATTCGGTGAAAATCGGCCAAAAATGACCCTGTGTAGGCTCACATTCGCACAGAGTTTTTAGACCCACTAACAGAAGAAAAAAAAACCGAGTGACGTAAGTTGAGAATTTTGTACTTCGCGCTTGATCATAAAGTAGCCTTCTAAACTTATTTTCTTTCCTTTTTTTCTGCAAATACTTTATACGTCCGGATTCATTCTGGTAAAATATGAATACATAAATGTTCTTGATATTTCTCAAGTGCTGTGCAAATGCAGAATCATTTAAACGCTACCTTCATTTTTCGACGGCTCGAGTGAAGTAGCTGATACATAAGTCCGTAACAAGAAATCTCTTGAGCCTATCTTACAGAGTGTGTCGCTCATCTAGCCACTGACCTGGATCTATGGAGCCACGGTTTCCAGATCAATATTCTTTTCCTGAGCAAATGAATTGAATACAGGTCAATCTACCGGCGATCAAATATCTATAATGAACCATAACAAAGGACAAGACTTTTTCTTGATGTATTTTATTTAGTTTACAATATAGCCTGATATCATTAGTAACCTTCAACCTAAACTGTCAACGCAGGTTTCTTCATTTTTCAAGTGGGTCTTGCTGGCTATCGATGTATGTATAACGCGTGCAGGTCGTACCAATGGTGCTAAAGAGCTGTAAGTCCAAAATCACTCCCTAAGTCTAAATTGACTCATCTTTTTTTAGTTATCCCCCAATAGGTTTTCAGTGGTGGGTCCGACTTACAATGTAAGTTTATGCTAAATTGGTCCCTTAGTTTTCACTCTGTAGTATTCACACTTCTTTTGAGAAAAAATCGGACTTTTTATTAGTGGTCACTGCCAGACGAAGGGCGAGAGAAATTACGAAATCCTTGATCATCCCACCCCCTATTCAATTTCCTGATTGATCACCCCATCATGGTTTACTACTAAAAGACATTGGCGACGAGACAGTTTCTATTTTAGTGACTCAACAGACCTGCTTTATGTAGTCTGATATTTTTTATTCAACAGAAATGGTCGTTTTTTTTGATTGCGTTAGAGATAATCAGAATTTTTGTCCATTAAGAAAACTTGCAAGTTTTGTCCAGTATTGAGGGCAACGAGATCATTACGAATGGCAATTAATCGATAATCGATATCTTTCAGAAGGAAGTAACCTGCTTTATTGATTATTTTTGGGGAGTTGAAAGGCTTGTTGGTACTGTAGAAGTTGTAAGAGTCTCGAAAGAAATACAGCTGCAATATATTCTTGATTAGTAAAAAAGTGCTGTATGTTTTGAATATAAGTCAAGGTGGTTTTCACCTAAAAATTAGACTAAAATTGACACCTCGACTTGGTGTCAAGTTTGTCATAAAGAAAGGACAATGTCCCTGCGATAATATCTGTAGTTCCAAATCAATTCACACTCACTTATTTCAATCACGTATTTGTATTTATACTTGGTTTGCAGGATGATGGTGTTGGCCGTTAATTGAATTAACGTCAGAAGATATAATTGTAACGCCTCCTATACTTTAAGTTAGGAATTAAATACGAAACCCTTCCTTTAGCTAGGTATCAAAAACGTTACTTCCTCCGCCGATCTCTATGAAAGCCCTGGACGCACATGGTCCACTGCTAATTAGCACCGGCACTCCTTGCTGGTTACGCTTTTGGTCCTGGCACTCGTTGCAGGGCTTTTATAGGGGTTGTCGGAGGAAGTGACAATTTTTATATCTAGCTAAGAGAAGGGTTTCTTGTTTAATTCCTAACTAAAAGTATAGGGGGTGCTAGAATATTCCCCCTCCCTGAACAGTCTTGAGGGCTGCGAAGAGGAGTTAGAATCAGGAAAAGTAAGGAATAGACAGGTGAATGAAAATAGATAGAAATCTAAGAAGTTTTCAATAACGTGATGGAACAAAATCATGGACAAAAATTTCGCAAAAATCAATTACAGAAGAGATACGTTATGTCAGCGAAGGTTTGGCTGATAAGCCAGACGGAATTGCAAAACAAAATGTTCATTTAGTGTTTGAAATTAGGAAAACTGTCTCAGTTTTCAGGTGAATGCTGTGCATACAATTATGTGTGTTGCAAAATTGTTCCAAAAAGTTCGTGTATGTGTATAACAAGTTTGCATGAGCAAAACTTGCAAGTTATTACAAAAAAAAAAAAAATGATCGTGTAAATATTATTGTGTACATATAGACAGCAAATGGAGTAGAATTGTATAGATGTATGAAAATTTTGGTCAAGAGTGTGTGCCGGTGCTTGGATAATTGGTAATAGTGTTCATTCAAGCGTGTTTACGTGAATGTTCGCGTAGAAGTCGTCTATGATGGTCGTACAAGTAGTAGTAATCGGTGTCCACATAATCATTTTCTACGTTCATGTTATGATAGAAGGGGGGTTTTTAATATGCTGTAATAATCAATCTATCTTGCAATATATTTGTACTTGATCGGTCTTCAAAGATATATGGTGTCAACTTATAAGTATGCTTCTGTTTTGATTATGGTTTGAGGCCTAAATTTAAGCCGTCCATTTTACTTGGTTTTTCAACTCTTATTTGACCAAGTCTTATTTTCAGAGTCGACATAGTCGAAAATATACAGTAATCATTATTACTAGCTGAACCCGTTGGAATTCCACGGTTTTTGACAACTAAGATTATTAATTATCACATACCCCTTTCCCTCTCATCCTCAGCTATTATCTTTTCTTTCTCTCCCTTATCCCTTCTAATTTTTGCTGCCGGTCAATGATTTTATATAAACGTTATGTTTCATGTGTTAAATCCTTCTTACTCCATTAATAATCTTCCTTTCTTCTCTTACCCCTCTTCTCTTACCCTCTAATTACAAAAAAACCTTTCCTCCTGTACTCTCTTCTTTTACTCTTTTATTGAATTACCTAACAATCTTTTCTATTCTCACTCATTTTACCGTCTCATTGAATTATCTAATCTCTCCTTCATGGGTGATCCTTGCTCAAACGGTACTAAAATCGCCTTGCATTGAGATTGCCAAATGTATCCCCTTTTATGGCTAAAAATGGCTAAATTTTTTTTTCCCAGAAGGCAATTTGGTAAGTAGTATGAACTGGACGCGTTTCTGGTTAGAAATATTCAAATACACACACATACAGACACACACACACACACACACACACACACACATATATATATATATATATATTTATATATGTATGTATACAGCATCTAGTATCATAATGTTATTATCTGACTGATACGTTGTTCAAAAATAAAAATAAAAAATAAATAAATGGCTTTTATTTCCAATATTGTGTTATCCGATCAATGCGTTGTATGAATATACTTTTTGGCGCCTTCGTATGAATCTTTGAGTGTACTTAACAATTTTAGCAGGAATTGAAAGAAAAAAAAAAGAAAAAGAAGAATTTAGCCACTTTTAGCCATCAAGGAAGAATAACTCCTGGCAATCTGTCATCATCACTGAGTCGAGAGTTTGCCCCGGATCCGGGTGTCATCCACCCGTTTCTATCGGCCATTGCCTTTGGTTGACATCCAACATCAACGGCTCGTAAATCAATATATGATCGTGTAGGTCTCTCTAAAGATTTTATCTCTTGTGATGGTCGCCAAAGTATTGTATCACTCACAAGTTTCTCTTTGTTCAGCCTCGTGAGCAAGCAGAATGCAAATTTCTTTCCTAAGATGACAATCTTTACGCTGGGCGATTTTAGTACCGAATAAGTAAGGATTACCACTTTATGTTATACCTGAAAGTGTAACACTCGAATCCAGGTAAGAACAACGAAGATGATAAAAACTGTTAACATATTTTTCTTCAGTTTTCAAGTCAGTCTGGCTGGCTGGTTGGTTATGTATGTATCATGCATACAGGCCGTAGTAATGGATTTGAAATACCGAAAATCTAAACACTCATTATCTATTATATTTTAAAAAACGTTTTTTTCTTAATTTTTTGCCCCTCGATTTTTAGTGTGTTTGTGGATAAATTTGCAATGTGAGTTTTTGCTAAATTGATCCATCACTTTATATCCAGCAGCCTTCACTCTTGTTTTTTGAAAATTCAAAATTTTTTTAGTGATCACAGCCCCCAAAAGTACTAAAAGTGATTTATTCATTGATTATCCCCTTTCCCTTTTTTTTAATTAATTACCAAATAGGACAAACTGCGAGAGGAAGTTGGCCACGAGACAGTTTCTACGGAGAGACCAACCAGACTTATTATTTATTCATTTCTTTTTCTAAATGACTAACCCTGAATTAAACGTGGGAAACAAAATGAAAAGAAACAGTTCTAGTTAGTCACTCAATAGAAACCGTCACGTGACAAATGTCTTTTAGCAGCACGCTGTGTTTGGGTGATCAGTTGAAAAAAAAAAAAAATGAGCTGATCAATGTATACGTTACGTCTCTCGCCTCTTGTCCATCGGTGATCACTAAAAATTCCGCATTCTCAGAAAAACAAGTGCGAACGCCAGTGGATACAAACTAAAATACCAATCTAGCATAAACTTACATTGTAAATCGAACCTTGACTAAAACCTATTTTTTGATAGGAGATTACCCCCTTCCCCCAATGTTTCTTCCTTGACATCATCATCATCATCCTCATCATCATCATCCTCATCATCATTATCATCGTCATCATCATCATCATCATCAGTCTTTCAGCGTCCGTCGTCGGACATACACCTTACTCAGGATTCGCCACACTCCCCTATCATGGGCGTTGCAGAGCCAGTACTTTCTGAATTTGACTTCATCGTCTCTCCATATAATATTCTGCCGGCCTCTGATCAGGAGTAAACGTTTAAATTCCCAACTCTCTGGCTCTATATACATTACTGCTGCTATGCATAAAATGTTCCCCGAATTCAATCTTGGGTAATTCTTTTTTTAATATCCATCCTTCTAGCCCCATTGATGTGGTCTGTACGAGCGATGAATACATAAATATCCAGACATACAGACTCACTTGAAAACTGTAGAAACCTATGTTGACAGTTTTAGTGACAGTTTTGGTTGTCGGTTTCTAATGACGCTATTTTCTGAAACATGAATAAACAATCAGCTCTGTATAGGTCTCTCTAATGCATCGTCTGATGATTGCTTTTATTCTTTATAGCAATCAACAGTTATGGCAGAAAAATACATATTACCGAATAAACTAGATTGTATTTTGTAAACGAATTTATCCGAATGGCCGACCAACCAGTTAAGTCGGCTATAGATTCTTCCCTCTTTGAGTGTTCGTGAGTCTGTGTGCATCGGGTCTTCATAGTAATTTTGGTCCTGCGTCTTTTAGAATATTTCAGATAAAAGATCTAATTGTTTTGGATAATTTTAGATAAGGATATATGTTCTTTTTTAAGGAAACTTTAGGTTATTTTTAGAGTATTAATTCTGGTACACGCACCGGCTACGTTGAATATTCATTTTCTGTACAACACTATACGTCTATTTTGTCAAAGAAGAGTTATAAAATTCAAAGTCCAGTCCGATTCTTGAGTTCTACTGTAACCACAACAATACTTTTTATGTTGGTCTAGACGTTACGTTGAACCAAACTGGTATAAAAAATCAAGATTCCTCTGACGAGATTTGAAATTATGACCAAGTGAGAAAACCGTTTGTATCGGAGATTAAAAGAAAGCTTTCGGTGACACTCGAACTCACGTCCCTCGATGCCGGATTGAGGCCAAGTTGACGACCTGTCACTCATACCAACTGAGCTATAAATGCTAGTGGTTGACGGGAATCAAAATCAAACTTTCGAACCTCATTTATACATCAATCTTATGCGCCATGTTTGTTTTGTTGACTGTTAGTTTCATAATAAATAAACCAATTTCATTGGATGGAAGGTGCGATAAAAAAAGCAACCGGAAAATTGAGATGGAGGTAGATAGTAATCTAAAAGATATTAATAATAATTTACAATACTCCATCTATTAAAATGAATAATGAAACAGGTCAGGTGAGTCAAGCAATAAAAACCGCCAACGTATTTTGGCAGCAGTACGAGTAGATGAACAATTAAAAAAAAGGTAGAAAAAGGCGTTCATTGAACAAGTTACTTCTCTTGCCTTTCATTTGAACATTAAAACGTCTAAATTCAATCAATTGAAATATCTTGACTACAAAGATGACCACTGCCAGACACAATCTAAGGGACCGATTCAACATAAATTTATGTTGCAAATTGAAGCATCGGCTAAAAACCTAATTAAGAGGATTCAAAATACAAAAAGCCACTTTTTCCAGATTAAGTAACAAATGTTTATTCTTTCTATCCAGTTTTAGTGAGTTTAAGTTGATGTTACAGTCAATTTTTGTATACAATCATGACAGATGACGATGAATCAACCAAAAACCAGTGATAAAGTGACGTACGCAAAAAATGATCACAAGTTCACTCCCACTTCTAAAGCTAAATTCAGGTCGACTTGTTTTGTTAAAGTTTGCAAATCCCATTTACAGGGATTACTAATAAAGGAGTTGAAATGGGGTTTGCAGTTTTGGAATAATATTGTACAGAGAAATTAATCCTTTTAGATATTTATGAAACAAAGGGGTTTGAACCTTGTCCAGCCAAGCTTGTCTAATATGTATTCGTGAGTGCGTATTAAAAAAAAATGAATGTAATCAATCTCTCTCCATGTCTCTAATGTGTTTCTCTCTGTATCTCTGTCTCTCTCTGCCTCTCCGTCTCTGTCTCTCTCAAAATTGTATGTGCATTCTCCAAAGTACCCGTTCTTGAGTGTGTGGACACACAAGCCACGAATACCAAAGGAGAAAAAAGAAACATGACAAATTAAGATAATTTTCTTCGTTAATTCCGGGATTTGCTTTTTCTACACTTGAAAAAGAATCTTTTATCGCATGTCCGTGCTTTTCAAATCAGCATTTTCGTCTTTATTTGTTATGCCGTGTCACGTGTTAGCCCCTCATCACCAACGCAATCTCACAACCATCACCGATGTCAGAAGTGCTGTCTTCAATTATGTCAACTCAATGTAATTAATATCTTTTAATTGATTGAATTAACATCAATCAAACTGAATTAAACTTTTTATTGAAATAATTTCTTTTTCCTTTAGTTATTCTAAAAGATCAAGAAGCAAAAAGTCGTAATGGTAATAGTGACATTAATCTAACCGCCATTATTGTCCAACTAAATCAACTTAATCAAATAGAATACTGTTACGTATTTAGTGTCCTTACTGCAACATAACGCAGACCTTGATTACGTCAGCGAACGAAGTCGGAGAAGTATGTGTACGTGGCTGTCTGTCGGTCTGTCCAAGATATCTCCAAAAGTATTCAATGAATTTTAATGAATGTTAGTGGATATATAGACAATGAACTAAGTAAGGGTTAGTTGAATTTTGGGGCAGATCCAAGTATTCGTTCTTGACTGATAAATATTTTTCTGCTTTTGCGTGGCTGTTCACACGATATCGCTAAAATATCTGAATGAATTTCAATGAAATTTTGTGGAAAGGAGGTGAATGTTCCATGGGATGAGCGATCATTTCGGGGCGGATCCGTAAACAATCCTCCCACAATGGCGTTGGTGGAGATATGTGATCCCTGAGGACCCTTCTAGTTGAATGTAAAATCTTTAAATCGTTTCCGGCCATCAGAAATACAGAACTACAGAAATGTACGAATCACCAAAGAGTCAAAAGGAATCATAAATGCTAATGAATAGAAGAGGACTGATTAGTCACTCAATAGGAACTGTCACATGAACAACATCTGTTGGCAGCGTGCTATGTTGGGGTGATCAATTAACTTTAGTTAAGTAGTAATCAATTGAAAAGTTTTGATTAAAAAAAGACAATTGTGAACGATTATTCCAGTGTTCTTTTCTCTTTTTAGGACAGTTGGTATAGTCCCCTCTCAGGATTACCATCAGCTGCCTCGATGCATTCTCTTTAATCTCTTTCATGGTATGAAATGTCTTTAGGAGAAGCCAGAATTCGCTGAGAGCGAAATCTAAACCTTAAGAGAGACTGGGTGATGTGATTTTCTTTCTAAAAAAAAAAAACAACTAAACTTGACGGGAAAATTGAATTGCTTGGTTATAATAAATCAAACTCGACACATAGCACTGACCTCCCCCATTATAACGCGTCCGTTCAAGAGTGGTTCGTGTTATAACGTGTTTGAATGCTGGACCTAAATCTTAATTCAGTTCCCTAACAACGAGATGTAGCTATTTTGGAGCAAGTTTAACTAACTTATAATATTAGCTTGCTTTCACCTCAATTCCGGCGTTTTAACGGTTGACACCTGGAGTATTGGCCTATTAGCTTACTTACCAGACCTTATAGCGAGGTGCCTATAATGGTGCATGAGCTTGATATCATTTCAGTACCGAATTAGAGGCGAATTTTTTGGAGGGTCTATAAAACAGGAGCTAGAAAGAAAGTATGATAAATTCATGTGTTAGCTTTTCTCCTTTTTGACCAATATCTTAAAGATGGTCATCATGACATCTGATATCGCCAATATCTTGAAAATTAATTTATCTACCGTAATGATTCTGGTATTCATACTCACATTGTTCAGTGAATCAGATAAAAGCTTTTTGAGCAGTTTAGATAATTGCCTTTTGTGTATAAATACGAATTGTATGAAAAATTGAATATAGTTGCCAAAATAAGAATTGATTCAGCTAATACTACACATAAGTAGTATGTTCACCTCGTTGCTGTTCACCTCTTCTCTTAAACTCGCCATTTTTCATCTTTATTTATTGACAATATTCGTTCCTTCTTACTGTTCGGTGAAGCCTGTGGAACATGAGAACACAGATATTTACCTAATATTAAGAAGATCAGAATCAAAGACACAGAACTGGAGAAAGTAGATCACTACATCTACCTAGGACAACGAATCTCCATGAGACCCCCCAAAGAAGGAGAAATCAAGCAAAGAATCACACTAGGATGGTAAGCCTTTGGCAGGGCAATCTCAACCTTCAAAAATTTGTTGGACAACAAATAAGAAGATCCTATCAATCCTAAAAGGAAGGGTGTATAACGAATGCATCCTCCCAATAGTCACTTATGGAGCTGAAACATGGAACCTAACCAAGAGACAGATAAAAAAAATGAGAACTATGCAACGTGCACTTGAGAAAATGATGCTATGTCTCACAAGGAGAGACTAGAAGAAAGCACGGTACATCCGGGAAAAGACAGGAGTCAGGGATATTGGAAAGCTCAAATAGCAGTGGGCTGGCCATGTTGCACGAATGGCGGACAACCAATGGACATTATTACTCACGCCATGGATCCCCCGAGATCACATGCAGAACCGAGGCCGGCAGAATATCAGATGGAGGGACGAGCTGGACAAATTCAGAAAGTACTGGCTCTGCGACGCCCATGATGGAGAAGTCTAACGAATCCTGGGGAAGGTCTATGTCCAACGACAGATGTTGAAAAATGATGATGATGATGAAGGTAGCAGCAATAGAAATGGCTGCAGCCACTGAGATTCTAAAGAGATGAAAAATTATCATGATGGTAGTCAACAAAGCATTATATGCAAATGCCATGAAGGTTTGTGGAAAGAAGAAGGAATTGTACCACGGTATAGTTAGGAGGATAGGGGTCCATTTAACACCATCTGCGATCTGCTTTCAATTCTTGTGAAGAGATTCCTAGATTCAGGACTTAGGGATCTGAGTAAAGTCTGGCATTCTCATTGTAGGTTCGGTCAGTGGTGTGATGGAAGGACGTCAATATAACAGAGCTTCCCGAATACACAAATGTAAGGAAGAGGTGTCTCAAGTCTGGTAAGGCTTTCCAGAATGATTGAATGAATTTCATTCGGTCAAAAGAATCTACTGAGAGCAAGCAATCGAGCTCGTATCAGATCTACTTATGAAGAAATTTTGATCTATGAAGTCTTTCACTCAACAACTACCTTATTCAGTGGGTATCTGGCCTCTTGAAGAGCCTAAACGGAGCCATGTCTTCTTTCTAGATATTTCAAAACTTGTTAGAAAAGCCCAAGGTCTACGTAGCTTTTATACGGCAACGTTATCCAGTCCAACTATCCCAAAAAAACGTCTTTGGAAAGACCTGAGTAGACCTAACAACTGAAGAATCCATTAACAAGGACAAAAATCTCCTAGAGGTATCAGATAATACATTTCAAAACAAAGGACTGTATCCTGTGACTACCTGACCGTTGACTTGGTGACTACTGATCAGAAGTGACGTACATCATGTTGAAATCCAGAAGCCAAGGATTCTAAAAGATGTAGCTGTTGTTGCCGTGACAGAAACACAGAGAAGCTGGACCAGTCCTTCTGATGGAAGCACAATTGAAATTATCAGCTTTTCAATATCAATCACGAAACCATTCAACATATGTACAAATTTGATAAAAGCAGTGTCTAGTCAAATTGTCTGAGGTCTTTGGCAAGCACATCCAATAAATCCACTCTGATTAGATTCTTGCTCGATGAATCGATGCAGCCTTCCTCAAAAACATTCTCCGAAATGAACAACTATGTGTAATTTGAAATGACGGATTAAGTCAAGAAGAAGCGGACATGCACCTGTTTCTCTATGCAATACAAGTGGCTGGATATAAAGCTATTGTTATTGCTGCAGAAAACACATATATTTGCATTATGTGTGGTATTCTCTGATGTGATTCCAAGTCCTGTGCATCGTAATAGGTAGATTGATACATGACTGAAACATGGAACCTAACCAAGAGACAGGCCTGCAAACTGACAAGTATACAACGTGCGCATAAGAAAATCATGCTCAACCTTACACATTAAATGGCAATGGGCAGGCCATGTTGCAAGCATGAAAGACAACCAATGGACATCATGTCTCACAATATGGATCCCCAGAGATCACATAAGAAACCGAGGCTGACAGAACACAAGATGGAGAGATGAACTTGACAGATTAAGGAAATACTGGCTCTGCGACGCCCATGATAGAGAAGTGTGGCGAATCCTGGTGAAGGTCTATGTCCAACGACGGACGTTAAAAGACCGATGATGATGATGATGATGATGATGATGATGATGATGATGATTATGATGATGCTGACGGATGACAATGTATTCTGGGAGCTCGAGCGACCACTGGTTGCGATACAGGGAATAGCAAACGCAAACCGGTGAGACTGAAACTCCAGCAAAAAAAAAAAACTAAACAAAAATGTATATCAGTCTCTGGAAAAGCTGGTACATGATTGAGGTCTAGCTCCTGGAGTTTATAAAAAAATCAGGGTCTCACATATGCGTTGTATGGAGATAATGATATCGCAGACATTAACATTGTGCTATAACTTCTGTAGAAAGAATGGAGAGATTGAATCTAATCAATTGTCGCCACGTAAAGATTGTCTTAACAAGCATATAGCATTTATCAAAGTGCTATCTGGAATGAGGCTTTGGTGTGTGAACCGGACATCCTATATCAAGTAGGTCGTCAATGGATGATATTCAGCGCTGGTGGTTGTGATGTGCTTGTCATTGATTAGATGCATCGGAAGCCGTCCTGGGATTGCTGTCCTCTAACTGTTCTAAGTCAGGTAAACTACATACATGTTCATGCTTGGCAAACAATATTAAGTGTTCATATATGTGTAAACTTCGATCCTGTGACAATTAGCCACGGGGATATAAACAATGATTCAGAAGATTCCAGTGATCATGAGAATAATGATGAATATTAATACTGAATAACTCAAAAGAAAGACTCGCTATCACAGTCAATAACTGAAAAACCGAAGCGTCAAAATTTGACACTATGTAAAAAAAAATATCGAAGAATAGTATGGTCAGAATAAATTCTACTTATGACATCACTGGCGTTTTCCATTAGGAAAAATATAAAATAGTAAAAATAAGCCATTGACAATCTAGACATTACTAATTAACCTGTCATAATAAGACCTTAAAAAGATCAGAGAGCATTTTTTCCGAATAAGAAAAATTCTTTTCAGAAGTGGTCTTGTGGAGTACTGATGCCAATTTTCCAAGTTTGAAAACCAAACAGTATGGCCAGTAGCGACAGAAAACACCGACAAAAACATAAACAAATGCACATATTAAAAAAGTATAGATCCCTTTTCCCTGTCTAATAGCTATTTTGAGATATTTTTACCTAATTGACAGGATAGCTGTAAAAAAATTCAAACGGCAATGGGCAGGCCATGTTGCAAGAATGAAAGACAACCGATGGACATCACGTCTCACAACATGGATCCCCAGAGATCATATAAGAAACTGAGGCCGACAGAACGCAAGATTGAGAGATGAACTGGACAGATTAAGGAAATACTGGCTCTGCGACGCCCATGATGGAAGATTGTGGCGAATCCTGGGGAAGGTCTATGTCCAACGACGGACGTTAAAAGACTGATGATGATGATGATGATGATGATGATGATGATGATGATGATGATGATGATAGGATAAACATGTGATTCGGATCGAAGATTATGATTATCAATGAAACCCTCCCCCCACACTGAGTTTCAACATTGGTATATGTGTTACTATTCATTCTAAACCTCTGCCAACTGAATTGGAGGAGGGTGTGTATTCGGTCGTGTTCAACTATCTTTCTGTCTGTCTGTCTGCCCACACGATATCTCCAAAGGTTTTGAAAGAATTCCAATTAAATCTTGTAGAAGGGTTTTACATAAGGTAAGGAAGAAAAAGATGAATTTTCAGAGTGGCCCCAGAAATACTTTTTTGATTGAGAGATATTTTTTGTTTTTTCCTTTATACATTTATGATTATAAATTGCGTTATATTATAGAAACTTATTTGAAATGATCTTCCGCGTTACACAGTTAATGTATCATTTAGCTTAGAACATATTTCTTGACTCTGTAGTGATGCTCTTACCATTGAGCTGAATAGCAACCGGTAATGTAAAGACCCAAATAATTGCTTTCTACCCAAATTCTCATCTCGTTCATTATCAGTCTATTTGCTTCTTTCAACGCGACAGTTATGTATTAAAGAATGGATATATGTGATCCAACAGAATGATTACAAATAGCGCTATACCACATAAAAACATTTGAAATGATCTCCTGTCATTACACGGTTAATGTAACACTCACCCCAGACGATGTAAATAGAATAAACAATAATTGAAAATGAACCTGCCATCGATAGGATAAAGCTCATCATTGTCAATACGACATCTCCAAAAGTTTCTAAAGAATTCCAATGACCTTTCAGGGCAAGGGTTTGAAAATAGTCTACGGAAGAACTGATCAAAATTTTGCACAGATCAATGCGCAGTTACCTCCCCTAAATCGTAGTTATATGTCTAAACCACATAATATCCCCCCAAATCCCAATGGAAAATATTTTTTCATCATAATTTTTTTGAGAGAAATGTATCTATATTTTCGCCAACAGTGTTTAAATACCGTTGAGTTTGGTCATGAATAATACCTGATAATATCCGTTTATACGCGTGCTATATTCCATTAGAAATAATAAAATCCTGCTATGTTTTGCATGGAAGAAAACTTGTTGTCATAGTCAATAATTGAACGATCACAGCGTCAATATTTGAAATCTTGTAAAAAGATTCCTTCGAAAGATAAATATGGTCAGAATAAATACTTTTCATTGCATCACTGACGTTTTTCACTGGAAACATCAAAGATAGAGTAAACAAATATCCAAACATCTTGATTCAGAAAATAAAGCACTGGAAAGTTGGGAAAAAAGCTTTTTTTACAAAATAGAAAAAAAAATTAGAAGGAGCTTAGTGGTGTGTAAATGCCAAATCTTCGAGTTTGTTGACAAAACGGCATGGCCAGGAGCAACAGAGCACTCAAACACATAGACACATGAGCAAATACAAACATAGGCACATATTAGGAAGGATAAAACCTTTGAACACCTTTGGTGGTTATGCTCGTTCAATTACATTTCTATAAAAAGATGGAGGGGTGTACTCATTTATGAGTGACACTGTACACCGTTGTCAATAAAATTCATCGATTGCTTGAAGGGAACTTTTTATGAATGCGCATTTATCTTTTTATGATGACTGAATTAATATTTATGAAACCGTGAGGATAAGTGAAATACTCCCGAAAATCGAAGCCTGTTTAATGTGAATCACTTAAGAATATCAGCCAATCTTTCGATTATTTGGCTTTGAATTAGAACAGGTCTAGTTAGTCACACGATAGAAACTGTTACGTTCCGGTAAAGCAAGCTCAACCTTCTAGAAAAAGAAACGTATTAGTCGTAAAAAGAAGGGGTCTACAACCAATGCATCCTCCCGATAGTCACCTGTGGAGCTGAAACATGGAACCTAACCAAAAGACTGACCCTCAAAATGAGAACCATGCAACGCTCACAGAAAAGAATCATGCTCAAAATCATTTTGAGAGATCAAAAAACAGCACAGTATATCAAAGAAAAGAAAAGTATTTTTTTGTTTGTATGTGTATTATGAATGTTTGTGTCCGTGAGCGTGTGCGTATGCATGCATATACACGCCTGTGTGTATGCGTATGTATGTGTGTAAATGTTTTTCATTTCATAAATAATCAAACTGGGCTTTACATTGATAAATTTCAGCTACTTCTGATCATTCTCAGATAGCTGGGGATTGGGGACCCGGGGGTGGTGTCTAGCTTCTCGAGGCTCCTTTCCAACATTCAGTGCATTGGTTCTCAACCTATGGAATGCGGAGATTGTACAACACTAGTAGAATTGTAATAGGTGAAATTACTATTCATAAATCTTTTGCCCCACCCTATCCATTGTGAGCCCGAGTGACGATTTGAAATCGCCCAACCCCAATGCCATCAGATACACACAGAGACAGCGGTCTTTCTTTGCTATTGACATAAATAATGGAGTTGGACATTGCCTTAATGTAACTTTATAATTCCATTGAACCATCTTTTTTGCTTTCATCTCTCGCGTGTGATGATCAGTGAAACGTGTCAATCACTTTTGGAGAGCAACCATGCGTGATGTCCACCTGGCACGCAATGATGATATCCAGACGCGTTCTGAGGGGCGCTCAATTAATGGTGAATCAAGTGAATCGAGTGTTCAGCCGAATGGCGTTCAGGCGAGAGTCTGCTCAAATATGCGCATTGATTTTCAAAAATGTCATCTTTGATTTATGTTAGTGCTTTCACAAACAACACAGTGATGTAAGTGACGCCACTTCGGGTGCTTGTCGCATCTAAATCTATTTCCTATGTCGCAAATGGTCCCAGTGAGCAATAATAATAATAATAATAATAATAATAATAATAATAATAATAATTGTGTCATCCATAGACAGCTGTTTCGTTGTATTACAACTTTTCGGCTATAGACTATCCAATATCCCATCCAGTACCACAAGGTAGGATCAAAACCTTCGCTTCAGACCCAGAGGCTGACATTTCACCCCTGCCCTACGCAGAAGAGCATTGCTGTAGTAGCTTATAATGAACGAGTTTCCCTACTTAAACAGTGCTCATCCCTGGAGAAAGGAGCGTTAATTATGATAATGATTGATAATTTTGTCATATATATGGAACCCAGTGGGAACTGCTGAAACCGTAAAAAGCTTAATGACAGTTGCCGCCTCTATTTCATATACTAAACTATAGACTTTCTTGCTTACATAGCATTATCGTTCAATAAAAGATCTCTGTTCTGTCTCTAAAGAGGATGGAACAATCGTTAAGGGCGTATGCTTGGACGAAGCGTACGGAGATCTGTTGATGTCCAGCCGTCAGAATCTGGCCAAGCGATACGTCTGACACCAGCTCGGCTGCTGGAGCTTTCGGAAGAATCTCAAAATGGATGTTAGACCGCTGTAAGGGTTCCGGACTCCCTGGTTTTGGACTCAGACTTTGCAAGGCACTAGAATCTATTTAGACGTGGGATAGTCGCGTAGATCATCACTCCAGCTGTGACAGTTTGCAATCATGATGATGATCATCGATCTTTTTGCGTCGGATTCGCCACACCGCTCTATCAAGGGCGTTGCAGAGCCAATACTTTCTGAAATAGCCTAGATCGTCTCGCAATTGTATATTCTGCCGGCTATGGTTTCGCCTGTGATCTCTGGGAATCCACGTTGTGAATCGTAATGTACAGCAGTTGTCTACCATTCTTGCAAGATGACCAGCCCATTGCCATTTGAGTTTCCTAATGGATTGTATGGTGACTCAGACTCCTGTTTTTCCCTTAATATATTGTGCTGTTTTTTTTTATCTCCCCATGTGATGTTGAGCATGATTCTCTCCAACTCACGTTGCATGGTTCTCAGTTTGAGGGCTAATCTTCTGGTTAGGTTCCACGTTTCAGCTCCATAGGTGACTATCAGAAGGATGTATTGGTTGTATACTCTTCTATTCATGACTAATGGGATTTTCTTGTTCTTGAAGGTTGAACTTGGTCTACCGAAGGCTTGCCATCTTGATGGAATAGCGCAAGGCTTGTCACTTCTAAATTTATTTGACGTACTGAAAACAAGACAAGTAAACATTGATATATTATGTCGGGCCAAAGCAAGGACTGATAAAATACTGTCAGCGTAAATAACTCCTTACTTCCATGGAGAAATAAAAAACATTCCATTTGGTACAAAAATATTTTCCTATCCTTTCATCTTATCGACTCTTTATCAACTCACTATACTTCTGCCAACGCCAACATCAGGGAGAGTAATTCTGTATGGATCCTCACAAAATTTTAAATTCTTCCGCAGCCTATCTTTCAAAAAGTTTTATCGAAATCCATTGCACTCATTGCGTGTTAAAGAGGAATCGTAAATTCAAAAAAATAAAACAAAAACATATCAGAATACGAATGTTCTGCTCGCTAAGAGGATAAACAGTGATTAGCGCTATTGTTGCCAATCCTGACCAAACGAAGGTATTATCACGCTATAGACAGGGTGGATGAGAATGAAATACACACACACACACACACACACATATATATATATATATGAATAAATGGCTTACTTTCGGAAATGAGGATTCCTTGGGGGTGATATCCACAGCAGTAAGACTATAGACGACGGGGACTATGCACAGAACATCCCTCCAGCCTGACCAATAGATTTTCAAGGCGAGGCGAGCTTATATATATATATATATATATATATATATATATATATATATATATATATATATATATATTAAGACATGGATATCTATGATCTGATGGAATGATGAATTGCGTTATATTGTATAGAAACGTATTTGAAATGATCTCTCGTCATTACACGGTTAATATATCACTCACCATAGATAAAGTAAAATACAATGAACAATTAATAAAAGTTCTTGCAGGAGCCCCATTTTTTTCAATAGTTTATAATCATACACACACACACACACACACACACACATACACACATGTATATATATGTATAGTTCTAGACAAAGTATTGAGCACTTCTGGAGTGACGACTCTTCTGATAAATCTGCACGTCTTTTTGTACGTATTCCATTTACACAAATACAGTGCCTGAACTTGTAAAACGGTTGAACACATTTTAAATCACAGGATTTATCAAAACACTCTCTCTCTCTCTCTCTCTCTCTCTCTCTCTATATATATATATATATATATATATATATATATATATGTTTGTGTCATTGATGCAAAATGATCTAACAGTATGTAAAGTAAAATAAGAATGTTGCATTTCAACGCAGGCCAGCCATCTTTTTCAGAGAAAAATATTTTCAGCAGTTCACAGATAGAATTCGCTGTTTACTTGTTGGAGGCTGAAGAATAGAACGGAGATATATTTGTGTTGTTTGCTTGTTTAATAGGAGCAGTAGGGGAGGTGATTGTATCCGTGTAGATTCCCAACCAAATGATATTCTCATGTGGCCCCCGTCGAGATGCATCGAAATACACCTGAGGAAAAATAAAAAAATTGAGCTGAAACACCTATCTCATGAGTTTTTCTCTTCACCCTCCAATTGTCATTTCTTTCTCTCTCTCTTTCTCTATTTATATTTTCATTTCGTTTTAGTAAATTGATATCAATTGACTAATATATAGAGACCGATGAATATGTATTAATAAGTACTATACATCAAGCAAAAAATCACTTTCAGATGGTAAGCCTTCGGCAGAGCAAGCTCAGCCTTCAAAAACAAGTAGATCCTAATAATCCTAAAAAGAAGAGTATAAAACCAATGCATTCTCCCGATAGTCTCTTATGGAGCTGAAACATGGAACCTAACCAAGAGACAGAGCTACAAACTGAGAAGTATGCAACGTGTGCATGAGAGAATCCTGCTCAACCTTACATGGAGAGATCACAAGACAGCACAGTATATATGGAAGAAAACGGGTGTCCGTGACATCATAGAATCTATTAGAAAACTCAAATGCCAATGGGCAGGCCATGTTGCAAGAATGGCAGACAACCAATGGACATCACGATTCACAACATGGATCCCCAGAGGTCACATGAGAAACTGAGGTCGACAGAACACTAGACAAATTCAGAAAATACTGACTCTGCGATGTTCATGATAGAGAATTGTGGCGTATGCTGGGGAGGGTCTATGTCCAACGACGGGTGTTAAAAGACTGATGATGATGATAAATATGTATTAAGAATAAGGGTAAAACTATAAAGAACCCACGTCAAACCAAACGTGCTGTATAGCAGCAACACTTGGAGCTCAACATGCTAAGAAAAAGACAGAATAGATACCTTGGGCAGAAAATGCTTATCAAGGCTTTTCAACGTACGTTATCTGAAGAAAATATCAAACGGAGAGCTACATAAAATATGCAGAGAAGAACTTGTATCACAAACCACCCAGAGAGGAATATGGAAATTACTTCGATACATTCTTGGACAAGACATAAACATCTCCGTAAACAAAGCAATTAGATTTTATTTCAGCCATAAATCAGACAGAAGAAGATACAACGCCTGGCCAAGAATAACACCGCCAGCAAAATTAAAAAAAAAAAATAGGTGACCTTGATAAAACTCACCGATTCCGTCCTTACACTAAAAGCTCACACAAATACAGAAAGACCCAAGATCGGCACAGACGATGACCTTGTAGAGCCCCGACGACTTGCTGAGGCGTAGAGAATATTGGAAGACAAGATAAGTGATGCCTAAGCAAGGACTGATGTGACCTACTCAGTGTAAAGGCGATAAATAATATTTGATTCAGTGAATCGAACAGAAGTGACGCCTGTTACGAAGATTCACACGCCCCCCGTCCCCAAAAGCAGGTCTGGTTAGTCACTGAACAGAAACTGTCATCTGCCAAATGGCAGTGATCAATTAAATCTTTGTTAAAGAGTGATAATTGAATGAGTCACTTGTGCTTTTGCTGGGCAGTAATCACTAAATAGTCAGAATTTTCAAGACAAAGTGAAAGCGGTCGGATACTAACTAAAGAACCAATTTAACACACATTTGCATTGTAAGTTGGAACTCTCACGAAAATATTTGGGGGAGGATTTTAAAAGAAGAATATTTTCTGGAAATAGAGTGAATGTTTAAATTCCCAGCCTTCTTGCACCATTCTTTTGACGTGTAAGCTCCATAGGCAACCCGCCAGGTAGCCAACAAGCCAAGAATACCTTCTAAGCAGTAAAAATGAGAAAAGACACCCCTTCTCCCCACATCCCTCAAATTGGGGAGCAAGGACTATGTCCTTTCGATGGGCCGGGCAAACCAGAAGTGGATTGTGGTAAGGAGAGTTGAAGAAGGCAGGCAAAATATAGGTAAAAGATAAAAAATAAAAAATAAATCGTGCACCCCAACGTCCGGCCAATGGCGAACACAGACTTCACTTGTCAATGAAAACTTACAGACTTTCCTTGAGTGAAACTGATTTAATCAAGTTTTCACTTTTCGAAGAATTCAAGGAGTCTGCCATCATATACACGGTCTGCAACCTGCGCAGAAGGAAAATACATTCGCACACAAAAAAATCGAATCACGTAGATAGCGTACTTGAATTGAAAAAAAAGAAAAGAAAAATATTGAAATATTCAAAGAGACAAATTTTCACAATTGATTTTTGCGCACACTGACAACTAAAAATGAGAGGTAACTTTACTGATACTCATATTGACAGAATCCACAGAATTATTTGGGTGCTAAAATTCTGATTGGGATGACTATTTAATCGTTTCTAAAACCTTGTAGATCTGGCGCTGTAATAGTGCTTCGTTGGCAAATGTTTCTTTTTAAAGCTTCACTCAGCGTGAAATATTCCCTCCCAACGATATATGATACGCCAATATTTGATAAAAAATCTTAACTACGCTGCCGCAGCAGAAGTTCAGTATTATAAAAAAAAGGTCAATAATTTTTATACACTGATCTGGAGTATTAACCTATGTTGGTTTTATTCACTGAAGGTCTCTCAAACATGGTTTTATTAATCAACTGAAAAATTCCTACGGGGCCTTAATACAGTGCCAGAACTATTGCATGCAGGCGTGGTTTTGCGTCCTCACGCATAACAGCCAGGTAAAAACGCCGTTCACAGAGACATGAGATGATGGCTCGAGGCCCCCGACCTTGTAGCAAGCTGTGTGCATCTAATTTTGGCTTAAGAAACCACCTACTAAGCCCTGGCTCTCGAAGACAAAATCATATTAGGGAGAGTTAAATCATCCCATCGACAGGACCGGCCACTTCCTGTAGATCCATCTAATTAAGAACAATTATAGTAGCAGGACAACATCATCAATTGATGACCTGTAGAGCTTTCGGGGAATCAACACCAATAGCTTATTTGAGTCTAGCTCCTCAATCTCTTGGACCAACCAATCACCAAGTGCAATACCAATACATTATAAGTCTCCCAAGTAATCTTGTAAGCTGGTTTGGCTTGCTATCTTTAATTTGCGTTCGGCAGCACTCACGCATAATTAATTTTTTTGTAATTCCAGACCTGTTCAGTGATCACAGTCAAACAAAAAGCGACAGAAGTAAGTTATCCCTTGATCAACCCTTTTTTCATTTTTTCTGATTGATCACCCCAGCACTGCATGCTGTCAAAAGACTTTCGTCACGTGACGGTTTCTATTGAGTGACTAAGCAGACCTGCTTTTTGCTATGCCGTTAAAGCAGTGAAGTTTCACGCTACACAGGAAACATGCCTTTCCCTTCTTTCAGACAACAAACCCCAAACTTCCTCCTTTCTGCAAAAGCGAAAAAAATTCAAGATTGATTTTTCCCAAATTATGATTTTGGAAAGACCATTCGTTGATAATATCAAAAAGAGTTATTAAAGACGTCATCGTCGATATCAACGGACTGCCTCAAGCAAAAAACGCAATACATCTAGAGATAGAGATTTTACAATAATATCATTAGCTAGTGACAAATAACGAGAGTTAAAGTGATCTGTAGATAAGGCGAGACCTCAGTCATAATCTTAGAAACATGGTTTTAGCTGAATGTTTAACCACTTTTTTTGGATCTGGTCTATAAGATGACCCCGATTTTAAAGGCATTTTTTAGATGCTTCAAGTGTTGCTCTAACCAGCGAAATATACGGTAATTGTTTTATATTCTTTATTTGAGAATCATATTCTGTGATATTCAGTCAAAACGATATATATATATATATATATATATATATATATATATATATATATATATATATACTCCCAACACAACCACACATGGTTGCACGCACACACACACACACACACACACACACATATACGTATATCAGGGGCTACTTAAAAGTTCGGGTAACTTGAACAGAGGCTGTCAAACCAAATATAGTATAGACTTTTGCCGCTCCCCTTCATGAGATCGCTGTACTAATGTCCAGGTAAGAAGCCTATTTCGAAGGACACGATGGAAAATAGGTGTTCGGTTATATAAATTTTCTTTTACGTTCAATTACCGTAATTTGTGGGCAGCAATTATATATATATATATATATATATATATATATATATATATATATATATATATATCATACACACATATATATATATATATATATATATATATATATATATATATATATATATGTCTAATTGTCTGTCACGCTAAATAATCACTTAAACATGGGTTCAGCCCAGCCTAATTTGGCATGCATGCTCAAAGGACTTGGGACAGGTGTTAGAATAAAGATAAATTTCTTCCTTTTAGAGAGTTTTAGAAGAGGGTTCTATTCATAATACAACTATTGATATGATGCAAAAGTAGAATCTTACATTCCTCTCATACAAATATCTTCTTATTCTATATGTTTATATATAATTCTTCAACGGGTCTAAAGTGAAGAAAGAATCCCCTCTCTTTTGATTGGGTCAAAAGTGAAGCGAGCATTTCTCCTTTGTAAAGGATTAAAGGATACTTTTTTTGTCTTTTATGATGTCGAAATTGACAGGAGTCTTTTCCCACTTTTGATGAGTCAAAAATGAAGAGTGACTTTTTCCTCTCCTAAGGGGTCAGTAGTGACGGCAGATCCTCCCACAAGGGGTCAAAAGTTAAAGGAGACTTTCCCTTCACCTTCAACGGTGCAGATGTAAAGGGAACCCTTTTGTCCAAGGTAAGGCCAAAAGCAAAGACAGAGGGAGGATGGGGCTATTTAAAAACACGTCCGAGGACCTATATGAAGGGTTCCCATAAGCATTATGGATAGTAGTTCACATAATACACTTCTACTGACGTTATGCATTAAGAACTCTCACGAAATGCCCAAGACCCGGCCCCACCAAGGATCCAAACTTCCCGGACCCACAAATCTCTAGGTACACCCCTGATCGAAAGAGAACTTTTTTCTTAAATTATCTGAAAGCTTTAGCCCTTTGGAAATAATAAATCTTCAAATATTTTACCTAGTGTCGGTGGAAACTTCAGCAAGCATATATATATATATATATATATATATATATATATATATATATATATATATATATATACGTGGGTGTGTATGTGTGTTTGTGTGTGTTTGTAATTAAGCTGTTTGTATCTACTTATTCGAGATGTGTTTAATACTTATTGGGCCTCTCCAAAACAATAGCTCTGTAGTCAGGAGTCATTTTACTTTTCACAATTCTATATACTAGGACCATCGCACGAAACTATGGTTTCAAAGTATTTCGGTCAAATCACTTAAATTTAGATATTTCATACCTGAATTTTTAAAGGACGGAAGTCAAGGGAGATAATTTATAGAAATGACGGAGGAAGATCTATAATTCATAATTTTTTGACTCATTTTAATTAGATTTTTCCAGAACTATTGATAAAAAAAATCAAACTCGACACTGCACTACCTTGTGTACAGACTGATATATCTGGCTGATATCAGTTCAGTATAATGGTCAGTTGTTGAGTAATCGGGGTAGGTGCATACATACTGTCAGAGATTTCTTTAATTGTAGTTGTATGATATTAGTAGGAATAACTGATGTGATTTTCCTTTCTTGAGTTTCGGTAAAGGTCAGATTTCAAATATTGATTTTCAAACCCGGCAGAGCCCCATACGTCCGTTTGGGGCGGTCACTGCACATTTTCTTGCGCATTGGTAGATTAAAAAAAAGTATCTTCGTTAAAGCCTACTTTGCTTCTTTCCCTCTCTTTCTCCCCCTCTCTTCCTCACTCACACACACGCGCACGCGGAGACATAAATGCAGACACACCCTCTCCACACACAAAGGCACACAAACACACGCATACTCATAGACAAACACATACTTCCAGACACTCACACACAGACAGAAACATGCACGCACCCTTACCCACAAGCATACTTATCCTCCCAGATACTCACACACACACACAGAAACATGCACACAGACACACATACGTACCCTTACCCGCAGACATACACATGCTCAGACACTCGCACATATACATGCCCACACACAGACCCCCTCACATGTACACACATATACACACCAATCCAATACGTACACACAAATATACAAATACACATACACACAGAAATACACCTGTAAACATACAAGTATACACTGTATTCATTGGGCCATGAGCAATTTCTGTAAACCCGCGTCTTGCAATCTGAAAACTTGCTCATGATCAAAGCCCGTTACAACAATTAAAAAAACAAACTACGGAAGGACCGTTATGTAAGAGTTGTGTAAGAATTTACGCCGTAAAAGCCAATTTATAATGTAAAATCAATGATTTTGTTGGTGTGTTATTCTGACTGTTTTTATTTGTTTTCAACGTTTAGTCTTTGAAGATTTTATTTGAAACCATCAGCCGAAACTTTCAACCAAACTGTCGACAAAGGTTTGTCCGGCTATGTACGAATACATCGAGCATACCCTACACAACAATTGAGCTAGAGGGCTGAAAGTTTGAATATTCACTCCTTATCATTTTTCGGGAAAAAATCGTTTTAAAAAAGATCCTCTGAAATAGGTTCAATTCATGATTTAAGTCTATGCTAAACTGATCACTTATATTGTGTTCTGCCTTGTTTACGCTTGTTATATTAAATTAGACTTTTTCTCAGTGACCATTGCCAAACAAAAGGCAAAAAAAGTAACTTGTTCATTGATGACACATCTTTTTTCCAATTTTTTTAATTGAGCACCCCCAACACAGAATGCTTCCAAATGGCCTTGGTTGGATGACGGTTTCTATTGAGAGACTGACCAAACCTGTTTTGTCGTTGAAAATCTCATCTCATCTTTTTATCATTTATTTCATCATTCTCCCCTCTCTTTCTCTCTCACTCTCTCTCTCTCTCTCTCACACACACATACGCATATTCATGTGCACACCAACCAATGAAATATTTCTTCCCAAATTTCACCCCGATTTAAAAACATAAATTATACGCTTGCTTGTCTATCGATAACCTCGCTTTATAATACATGATTTTCATTTGCATAATAAAGATTAAATTATATCAAACTGATGCGGGTGTTGACCAATATTCCTTCAAATTTTTTATGGCCTGCGCGGGACAAAGAACCTCTAAGCAACTTTCTTTTTTTTTTTTTGACTTCCATTGATTTTTCTTATCTAAAGTTTATGAAACAAGCGCCTGTTACTTATAACCCAACGCATAAAATAAAAGAAACGATATTTTCGATGTATTAATGTTTCTTTATTATTCATCTATTAGCAAAGACAAATTCTTGGCAGACAGCATAGTGAAAGAGCTTATGCACCAGTTCGTACAGAATATAATCTTGTATAAACCTGCAATCAAATGATTCTACTTTGAGCGAGATTGATATACTAGAGGTTCAATTCACTTCACATGTTCAGCCACAGAGATTTATTATTTGACCTTTTTTCTGTTTATACAAAACTTTCTAAAACGCCATTGATATGTCTTTGTGCAGCATATTTGTAATATATAGGTAACCGTGACTTTGGCTCATGGTTCAAAATGAGGTATCCTCACGAGTTCATACCAATCTCCGTTTTAATCTCTAGCGTACTTCTATGGGCACATCAACAAGAATTGTACCCAAGGTTCTTACCATCATAACCGTCTACCAAAATTGTCAACGGACGTTTCTTCAGTTTTTATGCTGATCTGGCTGTCTAAGTATGTATCGCCCGTACAGATCGTACCAATTGGAGCAAAAGAGCCTAAATTTTCAACATTTACTTCTTATTTAGTCTACAAAAATGTTTTTTTCGTTTTCTGAAAATTCCACCTAGAAAAGTCTGGAAAGAAATTTACAATGTAAGTTTATACCAAATCGGTGCCTTACTTTTTTTTTTTTAAATTTCGACTTTTTACTGATACAAAAAAAAGGCAAGAGAAGTAAATTATTCTTTGATAATTTCTTTTCTCATTATTTTTTTTATTAATCACCCCCAATACAGCGTGCTGCCAAAAGACATTGATTACGTGACAGTTTCTATTGAGTGACCAACCACACATGTCTAGCATTTCATTTACATATCTGTGAAGTGACAATTAGTGGTTTTTATTGGCTCTAAACCAGTAGTTCTTGAACTGGTGAACGATTCATCCCTGTGCGAAAGAAATTGTTTTACGGACGAATGAAACGAGAAGCGTGAATGAAATATGAATGAAAGATAACAGGTGAAAAACTTGATTTACTCAGATAATCATATTTTCCGTACATAAGAAAAGACATTTCTGTGGTAAACATGTACAATTACATTATTTCTAAAAAATAAATTAGAAAGATTGTCGTTGGCTAAATTTATGGAAACTAGAGAAATTCCGATGATTCTTTTGTACAATTTTATGTCAATCCTTGTTTTCTTTATATATTTTTAGTAAATGAATTACGAAGATTTAAGCCAACCTGGTTTGACTGTCAAGTAGGGTGAACAAAAGATTTAATAGACTGACAGCTAATCTAATGAGGCACATTCAGGACGCTTGTCAGCATTTGGCTTAGACAACAGTTGAAGACAACATTCTAGGTTAAGTGCATTCTTCTTAAACTGGTGAATGATTAACGCAAGGTTAAATTAAACTATTTTGGCTGTGAACGTAGGGTAAACGAAACAAGAAAGGTGAAAGTATTAATTTGCTTAGATATTTATATTTTTCCATACTTGAAAAATAATTCTTGAAAATCTAATTCCAAGTTCCATTCTAAGACTATTATCTGTTAACTTTATGTTAACTAGGAAAGTTCTAATAATTTTCAAAGATGATTTTCATCACCAGTTTTCTTAACATATTTTCAGGATGTTTAAAAAGCTTGAATAAAATAAATAATTAAAAATATATTAATTTATGCTGTTTGCTCATGATTCAAAATGAATTATGTATAAAATTATACGGAAAAGAGAATAAGATGAAAATGATCAAAAACAAGGAAATTCAGTCATGGGAGAATATAATTTTATAATAAAGACTTGAGGGCGAAGGGCACTGAAATAGTTAGAGAGACATTGCTATAAACAACGCAGTTAGTGCACCATTACAATCAGTATTGTTCTAAAATTCATTGTCGACACTAGGTGGCGCTCTAATGACAGTTAAATAGACTGAGAAGTACTGTTGTAAACAACTCTGTAAATGCACTATTACCATCTGTGTTGTTTATAGAATTTATTGTCAACACCAGGTGGACGCTCATCTCTACTCTAAGTCCTAATTATAAATATCATCCGGGGTTATCCAAGACTTTGAGCGGTAGGATGAGAATTCTTTTAAAATTGACCATTTAAAAACACTTAGTCTATCCATTAGACAATTGATGTAATAACTTTTTGTTTTTAATATTTGGGATTATTTGGGCTTTCGAGGTGGCTAGAAACATGTCTGTCGACAAACATGCTCCAGGCTTTCCCCCAAACTGCTATACTCATTTTGCATTGAAACCCATCAGCCAACTCCCAAATCAACACAGATTTGGCTCAAAAACAGAGCCAATAAAATACCCGAATTTCGATCACACGAATTTCAGCGGAGCCTGCCAAGATTCCTCTACAAACAAATGACACCCAAAGTATTAATTTCGACTTAAGCAATCAAAATTTGATATATTTAACGCAAAGCCTGTACTTGAATATCTCCCTTCCTTCACTTCAGCGCATGGAAAAGAAATGTCAATGTCGGTACAAAGGGAAAATACAATAGCCGTTCAAACTGTTCTTTAAAAAGGTTCTTCAAAATGAGTTTTTTTTTCAGCTATAGACACCAGTAATCAGCACAATCTTTTACACAAATATTACCAACTATCAACTCACAAGGGATATTACAAACAACACTAATGACGATAACACCAATTTTTGAACACTCAAATTGAAAAAAAAAAATCAGTCATCTAATTGACTAAGGGACCAATCTTCACAATTGATAAACAAGTCCCAAAAGACATTTACGCATTATCGCAGACGATTCAAAATCGCCGACCTGACTATGCAAAAATTATGTTTTCTGCGATTTCAACCAACAGGGAATCGTTGTATTAAACAGATATTTGCAATTCACATAACATATATTTGATATCGTCTTACACCTCATAAAATCCAACCATGCCTATTCAGGCAGACAACCAAAAAGGCGGCTTGGAGATGGTTGTCCCCTGCACACACAGACCCATAATTATTCAGCATTTGTGTACATAATACACAAATACACATCACCACAGTGGAAAGTAAGAAAATATAAACTCATCCTCTTTCAATACAGAAAATACAAATAGTAAACATTTCCACTATCCTTAGAATTCTAAACTTAATTAGCATTTGAATAGCTATTGAGCTGTATCAATAACTTTCTTTTGAATCAAACTTTCCCAGTAATGCTTAGTAGCTTTCATCATGTATTGTGTTTGTTTCAATAAATATCTCTTGTTATTCTTATGTTACAACAAGCCTGTTGTTTTTCTTAATATATCTTGGTGAACTATTACTATCGACGAATAACTTTTACAAAGACATTACTGCATTTATAGTTCATAAGTTTATTGTTAATTGATACTAAGTCTAATTTTAATCATGGACTCGGGAAGAATAACAGATAATAATAACTGTGGCCACGTTTCCACGACAGGACTTTTTTATTTAGAAATTTACTCCTTCAATATAAAATCAAAAGAAGAAAGATTATGCTTTTTCCAAGTTGGGGGAGGGGTTAGATCCCCTGGATCTGTGCCGACTATCTTATAGAAATTTTTAACAAGTAAATCTTAACTTCCGAGGAAATCGGCACTTAATTCGTTTTTAAACGAATAAATAAATGAATTCACTCATATAATCATTAGCAATGAGTGTTTGTACTCTGTCACACTATATAACGTCACTCGTTCATGATGACATAAAAGTAGAATTTTATGTTCTGATGCCGTAGCAAAAATGCTGAATTTAAAGAACTTGGGCACTGCCTGTTCTGAAGGGGCATGTGTGGAAGGGGTCGGACTTTTTAGAGTGTGGATCAGCCCACCATTGTCATGTATAACAATTCCGCCTGTTATACGAAACTATGGCTTCAGAGTATTTCGATAACTTCTTTTCGGTGTTGCCAATTTAGATATTCAAGTGTAAAACTTTAGATTATTCTAAAGAGTGGAAGTCAAGGGGATATTATAGAAACTATGAAGAATGATCTATTATCATTAATTTTTTTCTCTATTAGATATCTCGAACACCCTTGACCCCCCAAAACTCGACACTGCACTGCTTTGGGTGCTCTCAAATATACATGGTGGAGGTTACAATTGTACGATGGCCATTAGTCAGGTAAATGCGGGACATACATAGATTGAGACTCATACAGAAATTTAGTTAGATGAGATCAGTGGAAGAAAACCCATGTGAATTTTCCTCTGATGCAGGTTATCAGTGCTTGGGTCTGGATAAGATAAACTTCAAAATATTTACTTTCTGACCCCACAGAACCCTATGCTTTCAGGGTGGGGCAGTTACTTCGATGCTCAATTTTCGTGATACTGACCAAATGTTCTACTTCATTCGATTGACTAAACTCGCGAGGTTTATTTCAGCGATTTTGATGTGGAATCAGCTACAAAAGGGTTATTGCTCCGATTACAAAATTATTAAATTATTAAATTTGATTCAATCTAATGAAAAAATCTTGTGTGATTTGAAATATCCAGTTGCAAGTAGAAACATCAATTACGAAAGCGAACAGGCTCATCAATATCTATCTATCAAAGTTTATTCATATCGAGCTAGGTCTGATCAATATTTTTTCATCTATTTCTCCGTCAATCTATCTGTCAACCAACTGTCCAATTTATATAACTCATATGTATCTATAAATCTATCACTGTAATATATATCTATATATCTATCACAGTCCATTCATATCTATATATCTGTCAATTCACATCAATCTATCTATCTATCTATCTATCAACGCCTATTTATACATAATTATTACTATTCATATCTATCTATCTATCTATCTATCTATCTATCTATCTATCTATCTATCTATCTATCTATCAATCTATCCATCTATCAATCAATCTATCTATCTATCTATCCTTCTATCTATCCTTCTATCTATCTATCTATCTATCTATCTATCTATCTATCTATCTATCTCAGACCGTCCATATCTATGTAGATGGAAAAAGTATCTTCATGAAATCCTACTTTGCTTTTTTCTTACCTACTCTCTCTCGCTCTCTCTCTTTACACACACATGCACGCACACATGCATATATGCACGCGCACGTACACGTACAATGGCAAGCTTTTGCAGTACATTAGATTTCTTGAGAACCGCAGATCCAAAAAACTTCATACTCGACACTGCTCTTCTTCGTTTGCTCACAAATAAATCTCAACTCCGTACAACGGATAGTTGTCAAGAGATCACTGTGCATTCACACTGTGAGATTTCTTCAATTGTAGTTTAATGATAAAAATATAAAACATTATGAAAAAAAAATCTGTTTGTCAACAAAATCCTATTCCCCAAGGTCATCATCATCATCATCATCATCATCATCATCATCATCATCATCTTTATCTTCCGTCTTTTAACATCCGATGTTGGACATAAACCTTCCCCAAAATTTGCCAGACCTCTCTATCATGGGTGCACTTTCTGAATTTGTCTTGCTCATCGTGCAATCATTCATAATTTCACATACGTCGTGATGTCAGCTGGTTGTCTGACATTCTTGCAACATGTCCAGTCAATTGCCATTTGGATTTTCTCATGGTTTCTATGATATCTCGGACTCCTGTCTTTTCTCTAATATGCTGTGCTGTCTTGTGATCTCTCCATGTAAAGTTGAGCATGATTTTCTCATGTGCACGTTGCATGGTTCCCAGTTTGAGGGTAAATCTTTTGGTTAGGTTCCATGTTTCAGCTCCATAGGTGATGCATTGGTTGTATATCCTTCTTTTTGTGGGATTTTCTTTCTTCTCGAAAGTCGAGCTTGTGCTATTGAAATCTTGCAAATCTAGTGTTATTTTTCACTTGATTTCTTCTTTTGAGGATTTCATAGAGATCCGTTGTCCTTGGTAGATAGACCGGTCTACTGTCTTCAGCTCTACGCATAGCGAAGCAAATCTCTATTATCTACGTATACGAAAGGTAATGTGTGTCCATATATCTCATATACACCGTCAAACGGTATGAGCAGACTAGTAAATGATAATAACCTTGAATTCTTATCATTCTCTTTCTTTTAAAACGTCCGTTTTTGGGTATCTGTAATGGTGTCGTTACTTGTACTTGATATCTTTCGACATTGTATTTATTATATCCGGAGGCACAAGGGTGACAAGTTCTGTGTTTTAAACGCAGATAAACAATCATCCAGAGACAGTCAGTCTAATCGAATGAGAAATGATTAGTCAGAATAGAAACAGACATCTTTTTAGCAGCATGCAGTGTATGGGGTGATCAATTAAAAAAAAATAGAAAAATGCGTGATCAAATCTCATTTTGCTGGATCACTTGAAAGTCTGAATTTTCCACAATTGCGTGAGCGCTGCCGAACCTATTGTGTTGGGGACGATCAGTTAAGTATTACAAAAGAGGAATATCGATGGAAAAGTCATTTTTTTCACCTTTTGTTGGGCGGTGCTCAGGGAAGTCCGACCCAAAATCCCTAAAAAAGGTAAGGACCGATTTAGCATGAGATCACATTGTAAATTGAATGCCACTTAAGATTTATTAGGGGGGTCAAAAAGAAAATAAATTCAATTTTTTTAGACATTGTAAGAAGTAAATGTTTCAATTTTCACCTATCTACCGCAGTTGATGTGATTCTACACGAGACAAATTGTTAACTAGCAAGCCAACCAAAATTGTTCAAGAACTGAAGAAACCTACGTTGACCTATGTTGACAGTTTTTGTTTACAGTTTCCAAAACCTCACCAAAATCGGACGCCATCGACGAGGGGGTTCTGATTCAATCTTGAATGAATTTTTAAAAACAAATATCTAAGTGGATTTTTCTTGTGGGACCTGAACCGAAATCAAAGTGACACTCGAAAAATTACCTTTGTTTTATTGTACAAAATACATCTGCAAATAAAGAGACTGTGGAATGATTAAGAATAATTACATAAATGCTGTCAGATATATATCATACATAAATAAAATGCTAATCCATATACATATATATATATATATATATATATATATATATATATATATATACATACATACATACATACATACATACATATATATATATATTTATATATATATATATATATATATATATATATATATATATATATATATATAGTGACTCATTATCGATAGGTCTGTTTATCTATCTATCTATCTATCTATCTATCTATCATCAATTCATACCTATCAATGCATCTATTTTAGTCTGTTCACATCTTTATCTATCTCAATCCGTTGATATGTCTGTCTGTTTCTATCTATCCCCGTTTGCTTAAGTATGTATGTATGTATGTATGTATGTATGTATGTATGTATGTATCTATCTATCTATCTATCTATCTATCTATCTATCTATCTATCTATCTATCTATGTTTATATGTATCTGTCAGTTCATATCTATGTTCATATCTATCTATCTATCTATCTATCTATCTCGTATGTCCATATCTATTTATCTGTTATGTATGTATGTTTGAATGTATGTATGTATGTATGTATGTATGTATGTATGTATGTATGTATGTATCTATCTATCTATCTATCTATCTATCTATCTATCTATGTTCACATGTATCTGTCAGTTCATATCTATGTTCATATCTATCTATCTATCTATCTATCTATCTATCTATCTATCTATCTATCTATCTATCTATCTATCTATCTATCTATCTCTCAGCCCAGTCAGCTCCTATTTGCCCTCCATACACCTCTCTCTTTCTTTTATTTCTATATTTACTTTGTTCCCGACATCAAATCTTGAATGGTATATTGCTAGTTTTCTAAATGACTGCGTACGATGACATACATTGAAAATTGGACAGACAACAAGAATTTAATATCAGGAAGAAAATACTATTGTCTGGCAAATAAATCGAAACAAGGCAATAAAGCTTCAACACACCATATATCATAAGGGAAGAAATTACTGAATGGTAAATCGTATTCGTGTGTATATGGGTCCGTCGTTCCTGAAGTAACTTTGCTATGAAAGCGGTTGACACGAGAGAGAAATAATCACAAGGGGCACTCCTGTTTGCTACATACACAAAGTGATTTATATTAAGTTACATATTCGCTGGACTTAAGGATGAGAAATAGGAGACAGTTTGTCTAGATGGATAGAGAATAGCAGCAGAGACTTGTGAGAAGATTCCAGGTGAATATTTGATTGGACAGACTTCGTATTTGGTGGCGGACAAACCGTTATACGATGACAGCTTTCAAAGGAACGTTCCGCACAAACTTCGCTTTATGGTCCACAAAGTAATCTTGGCAGAGTTTTATGACCCATTTCACTTGCCCACGAGGAACAATTGTAAAAATTTTCGTCTTGTGATTATGATCACAATGAGGTAAGATCTACAGAGAGAGAGAGAGAGAGAGAGAGAGAGAGAGAGAGAGAGAGAGAGAGAGAGAGAGAGAGAGGGAGGGCGGGGGGGCGGAGAAGCAATTATTTACTGAGCTTTGCACAGGTATCAGCTAATAAAATATATTTCATCGGTTGAACCAAGCCATTGCAAGGGTCTTTGTGACTAGAGGTGTATTGACCAAAGAAATATCTACCATTGCGAGATTTGACGAGATTCCCGGCCAATGGAGCTTCACACAGAATGAAAATAATCTTGCTATTATCAAAATCCTTATTAAATCTTATAAAATCTTACAAATTACACCAGAAAAGAGAATGTGACGATTTAGCACCGAACTAAGTTCAAATCAACGAGTGATAATAGTCGAATAAGAAAGCATGCAATTAAGGATCAATCAGAGCCTAGCTTGGCCTTCATATCAAAGAATCGCACAAGGGTTGCCAGATTAGCTAGAAATGGCTGAGTTTTTCCCCAATTTACCTGATAAAAATATTCAGAAATCCAACCAATTTTAGAAAAATATACTTAATGAGCATATAAAATTAATTGTATCAATCTTCTACTTGCTTTAGAGTAATTGAGATAGTTATGCATAGATACAAATGTAATTCATACAGAAAGAAAACAAAGATATAACTTGAATGAAAGAAAATGAGAAAGGCCTTAGACCAGCAGTGGACTTATAACGAGGATCAAATATATACCAGAATATACCCGTTAAAATCAATGGGGTTATTAACGTATAGAGGTAGCAAGGAAGTAAGGAGCCTAAATCTATTTTATTACGTAATTTATTTTTGATATTTCAAGGATCCTAATTGTAAGCTTTTTTTCAAGTCTCAACTCATCTCAAGTTATTTTAATGAGTGATCAGATATAGAGAGTAGAGAGTTTCTCTAACGTTTTTTTCTATTGTAATGTCATTACAAGAAGGCAAATCAACCAATGAGATCATCCCATTAGAGCGCAAATAACCAAGCAAATCAATAAATGGACAGAAAAATTATTACGTAAGTTCATTATATGGTTAGATGGCGTGGCTTCATGGGCTTGACCTATAATTTATTTTACGAATTATTAGTCAAGAAGTGAATCAAACAGATTGGCTCGAAACAATGGTTTATAACTATGACCGACGATTTAAATGTGAAAATATTCTAAAATTTTCATCTTGCTTTTTTGAACTTGTTGAATTTCTATTGGAATTATAGTGACACAATTATTTCTCTTTCCAAGTTCCTCTTTCCGAAGAGACTGGGGCATGTCAGTTCAGGAGGTGCATCCGGATTCATGAAAATCCCCTTGGAGATCTAAACTTATAAATAATGAGACTCTGTTCTTTATTTATTCACAATGTCGATTATTATAACAACCAAAACAGAAATATCATCGTTAATAGTAACAATCAAGAGAAACTTAAAAAAAATGCCGTTATGTCATCTAACAATAATCCAATTCAATCTCGCTCTATAGAAAAAGACCGACCCTGATTCTTCCCTCCCCCCCTCTCCTTTTCTCTCACTTTCTTTTCAAGTCCGACGGAAGTCGACAGTTGTTATTTTTGTTTCAGACTTTTTTTTAGAAATAAGGATTATCTTTAAAACTGAATAAGAAACAAATAGTCTTACCACAGACAGAAATCTGGACAAATGTTATCGAAATGTACGTACAGCGTTAGTTTTTATTCTTTTGCTTGCTCACCCTCAATACGGAAATTTTTTAAAATGCCGTTACGCCACCAATCTACCAACCCACACTCGTGAACGCTGGTGACGTCGTATTTGAACAAAAAATCATGCCCATTACAAAATGAATTTTTATTGTAAATTGAGCAACTCCGCCTCATCAAAATTCACACTGCTGTGTCCGGTGCACGGACCGACATATCTGGCGAATACCAACTTCGTACAATGGCCAGTTGCCGAGTTATCACGGTGCACACGCACATATATACATACAGCCGGAAATTTCTCAATTTATTATGATATGTGAACGAAAGAGGTCATTTTCCTCATTCTAACAGACAACTCAGTTATAACTTAGGTTATTGAAATGTCAATGCGTTCCACTTTGATTGTCTACAATTATTGGCATAATTTCTTTTCGCCGTTTCCTCTCTCCTCAACTCCTTCCTCTCCTACTCTCTCTCTCTCTCTCTCTCTCTCTTGCACTTGAACATACGTTGGTTGATCAATAAGCCATAGCTTTACAAGTAGTTATCAACTGAATTTTGATTACCAAATTATGTTCTATTTGTGTAATTAATAGCAAAATATTGGGTTTAATCAGATTAGGAACTAAACAATGTACCCCAATATATATATATGTATATATATATATATATATATATATATATATATATATATATATATATATATATATATATATATATATTGGGGTACATCATTTAGTTCCTAATCTGATTAAACCCAATATTTTGCTATTAATACTATATATATATATATATATATATATATATATATATATATATATATATATATATATATATATATATATATATATATATACTCATCATAAAGTTCGTTTCATTATACAGACTTATTTGGAATGATCTACCATCGTTACACGCTTAATATATCACTCAGTGTAGACAACGTAAACAGAATAAACAATTGAAGAAAATAAGACTGATGCAGGAATCGGACCTGCCACCGATAGGGTAGCCGCTTCAAAGTAACAATTCTTTTGCCATAGAGCTAAACAGCCACCGGTAATGCAAAGGCCACAAAAATACTTTCAACCCATGATACATAACTGCTGCGTTGAAAGAGACGAATAGACCAATGATAAATGAGATAGTAATTTAGGTTGTCTAAATTGAGTGATATATTAACCATGTAACGACGGGAGATCATTCCAAATAAGTTTCTTTATAATATAACGCAATTTATAATTCATTCTGCCCTTGTTCATGATATTTAATCACAGTGCTCAATATTTATCAAAGCAAATAGAGCTACTGATATATGAAATGAAGTCTACAGGGATATTTACCCGGTCTATGTCAACATAAATAGTTATAAAGTTCGCACGTTTGGTTGAAAAAGAACTTTACTTTTAGACATTCAAACGACAGTCCTATAAATCACTCGTCGATGTCATGTAATGTCTATAATATATTTCCCGATAAATGTTGAAGTACCATGTTAAGATATCCTATGTTATACACAGAATATTAAATTTAAGTACCATTACTTAAATTTGCATTGTGTACGTTAAATATTATAGTGGGGATCATCAGCTGTGTTGATCAGACACAACTTCTCAACCTGCATTGTACTTTATATTTTATATATTTATCAGAATTTGGGATATATATATATATATATATATATATATATATATATATATATATATATATATATATATATATATATATATATATATATATATATATATATATATATATATATATATATATATATATATATATATATATATATATATATATATATATATATATATATATATATATATATATATATATATATATATATATATATATATATATATATGCGTGTGTTGATAATTTACATATGATCCGACAGAATGATTATAAATTGCATTATAATGTATAGAAACTGTTATTTCAAATAATCTCCTGTCATTACATGGTTAATGTATCACTTGGCCTAAACATTGTTAGAAGAATAAACAATTCAGCAGCCCCATCTTCTTTAACTGTTTATTCTATATCTGTTGTCTACTCCAACCATGTTGTGCCAGGAGGTAATTTCAAATTCTATATAATATAACGCAATTTTTAATCATTCATATATATATATATATATATATATATATATATATATATATATATATATATATATATATATATATATATACATATATATATCACTTGACCTTGAAACTCAAGGTCCTGCTGACTGAATTTCTGTAGTCTTGGAAACCTTATTCCTAACAACTTGCGTTGGTATATATATATATATATATATATATATATATATATATATATATATATATATGGTATATATATATATATATATATATATATATATATATATATATATACATATATATATATATATATATATATATATATATATATATATATATATATATATATATATATCATTGTGATCGATATGCCTCTATCAGAGAGATCCAAATCAAACATCCTTCCACTCGTTGGATACATTTCCTTTAGTCTTACCCACACCAAATCCCATTTTCTCAGGGCGGCAGCTGATAGTTGGCCCCTCACCGTCGAAGCTGGCATTATTTACTCTAGACGCTGTTTCGCAGTCAGCTCGAATTACCTGCGTAGTGATACATGCGCAGCCTAACTTCGTGCAATGCCCTTGCTAGTACTTAACGATCGTTGCTGCTGCCTCGAGAAAAAGTAGCTCCACGTACGAAGTTTTCCCCTTCACTTCTCGCTTGCTCCTTTGTTGCAGAATTTCAAATTCACGTTTTTACTGCGGCCATCGGTGCAAAGTACCCATTACTGTCAATGCCTGAGCAACGAATGTCTGAACTCTTCTCGTAGCTCAGTTTGAAGTTGTGGTTCCATCTTCATCAATGGGAAAATATAAGGCAAACTGCACCCAGAGGGATTGGAAACTTTTTATTTTTCTATATATTTTCTTTCATATTTCATTGGTACCATGCTTCATTGATATTTGCTTCTGAAACTTTGTGTTATATATATATATATATATATATATATATATATATATATATATATATATATATATATATATATAAGATGATTCTCTATAATATGACGCAATTTAAAATCATTCTCTTGGTTCATATATATCCATTTCTTTATATATATATATATATATATATATATATATATATATATATATATATATATATATACATACACATAGATACAGTGTATGTGGTACAAATCAGGCTAGCAGTATAACATAATATAATAATATATCAATAATATAAAGCCACTTCTGAAATGTAATGGATTTATTTCATAGAGTGCTCGATACATACAACATTTTAGTCATGAAGTTAAGTTGTTTTCGAGTAAAGCTGGAAATGAATAGTAGATTGTGGATTCGCTACACAAGCTCATGTATCTGCAGAAATCCCCAATATATATATATATATATATATATATATATGTATATATGTATATCACTCAGTTAAAACGATTCGAATAGAATAAACGATTAAAGAAGAATAGACTGCTGCAGGAATCGAACCTACCATCGATAGGGTAGCTGCATCAGCAAAGTGATACTCTTACCATTGAGCTAAACGGTCACCGGTAATGCAAAGATGCAATTAACTACTTCCAACCAATATTCTCATCTTGTTTTCCTCGGTCTGTTGGCATCTTTCAGTGTGATAGTAATGTATTGAGCAATGGATATGTATGATCCGACAAAATGATTATACATTGTGCTATATCAAACAGAAAATTATTTGAAATGATCTCCCGTCGTTACACGTAGGGAATGGATATGTGATTCGACTGAATGATTACAAATTGCGTTATATTATATTGAAACTCTTATCCTGCAACAACCTTTAATCGCTTATCCTATTCACGTTGTCTTGGCCAAGCGATATATTAACCATGTAATGACAGGAGAGCATTTCAAAGAAGGATTTTTCTATAATATAACGCAATTTATAATCATTCTGTCGGATAATGTATCCATTTCTTGATACATAACTGTCATGTTAAAATAAACGAATGGAGAAGGTATAGACCGAGACCAAACAAGATGAGAATTAGGAGTGAAAGCAGTTATTTGGGACTCTACATTACCTGCGGCTGTTTAGCTCAATGAGAAGAGCAACGCTTCATTGAAGCAGCTACCTTCTCCGAAAGAAAGGCTTTTCCAAAATCAGCCGGTGCCAAATAACTCACAGTACACTTCTTCAGGTCGAACTTTACTGAATAAACTGTCGATTTCGTTAGAGTCGTTGTTTGTTTTATCTGTAAAATAGTTTGCCCTTTGCAAATAATTTTGTTGTTTTGAAACTAGAACTTTCTCATCAAGTACTTTCGCCAATTCGCTGGTTTCAAATTACCTCATTGTCAATTTCTTTTGAGTTTGCGTTCGCATTCACTGACAAAACTTTGGCTCAAAATATCATTTTTATTTTTCATCTGGGGCTTTCTCAAAAAATATTATCGCTAGATCCATAAAATAAAACTATATATATATACATATTTTTTTTTTTTTTTGAATCAGCGTTATCTGAGGAAGGTTTTTCTTTCAACATTTATTTGAACTTTTGCAATTGCGAGATCAGGGATCAAAATTTGGAAAAATAATCTTTTTTGGCATTAATTCTTTGGCTTCACAGTCATGTTTGTTCAATAGCCGAGTGGTTAGAATCATGGAAAATGTAATCAGGGGACCAAGTTCAAATTTGGACGGAAAGTTTTTCCCTTTCAATTGTATATTTTATTGTAACTAATTTTTTCAGTTTTGAATAATTTTTTCTTTTTAGATTTTCGAGGGTTGTTCTATCTACAACTCAGTTATAATGCTGAACTCACTTTTCATTCGTCATGGGAAAAGTACGGATGTAATGTTGTCTGTATCGATGATATATAAAAAATACTAAAGTATTTGTATATATACTAAAGTATTTGTATAAAGTATTTGTATATGCTCTAAAAAGTCAAGAACTACGCATCACGGAGGAAAACAAAGGCATATCCGAGATCAGCAGGCCACAACCTACCCAGAGCACACATTTCAAATCCGAATTTTACAAAAGAAATTTTGTCGATTTGTATGGGATCTGCGATCGCGGTCACATGAAAAATAAAACCAATTTTATTGCTAAAGAATTCAATGACAGCAACTATACACCAGTGTTTATGGAAGAGGTAAATACAATCGAGTTGAAAATCAAATGGAGAGAATTTCATTTCTCTTTTTAAGTTTTTTCTTTTAATTTCACGTGCTTTTGATTTATTAGACCTTCAAACCTTGTTGAAATTTGTCACGTTTGAGAAAGGAAATATTTAAAGGGTTTATATGAAGTGGTTCAATTTACAATGTAGCTATGATACTTAACTGCAACCCTGATTTCCATTGGTCATAGATGAACATGGATGTCAATTTCTATTTCTGTCGGGACTTATGCCAGTTTGGCAGTATTCTTTTTATATATATCCTGGGAGGATTTTCATTTTCGCTATTTATTTTAACCAACACATATGAAAGGAAAGTCAACACTTTTTAAGAAATTGTTTTTGAGGTTCATAATTCGTAGGTTGTAAATCATGGTTTCTCGATAGCCGAATGATTAGAAGCATGGAAAATGTCATTGGCTGACCAAATTCAAGCTCTGACGGAGAATTTAAAAAAATTTTCAATCTATTCTTTTGAATAAAATTCTTCCAATCTATTTGACATTCAAACCTTCAGGGAAATTCTCAGTTTTGATCAAGAAAATTCTTTATACAATGTAGTAATAATGCTAAACTGGACCCTCACTTTCAATTCGTCATAGGAAAACTGCTAACGTGAATATCTCTCTCATTCGGTTCTAATGCAATTTGGACACTATAAATAATGAACTTATGTATGTGTGTTTTTCCTCTTTGAAAACTACATATCATAGAAGAAAAACAGAAGCACATTCGAAATCAGCCGGTCTCAAATCAGATATAGAACTTATTTTTAAGTCAAAGAAAAAATTATCGTAGGGCCTGTGTTCGCATTTACAGCGGACCGAATTCAAGACCTTTAAATACGTCAGTTTTGAGAGGAAATGTATAAATGGTTTATAAAACGGGGTTCTATTCAGAATATAACTATCATGCTTAATTGTTCCCTTACATCCTATTTTTCATAGGTAACAAGGAAATCAATTTCTCTTCCACTTGAACTCAATTGGCTGTGTATTGTACAGGAATTTAACCCTGACCTGACTATAAAAAACACAATTTTTATTACAGCAAAAGACCCTAAACCTACCTGTAATCTCAATCCAAGCATAAACGCATCAATGAAAACTAAATGCAATTCAAATCAGTCCGTCTGTCAATTAACCAATCAAAACATTCCATTTGAGCCCAAACAAACAGAGAAGAAATGTGCATTCATGCTCATCTGTAGAGAACCCCAAGGACTTCCAACTACTGCTAGATGGACTGAACGAAGAAAGCACGAAAGTTGACCTTTTATGAACTTCTAGGGAACGAAAGTCATATGCAACAATCACAGCCAGAAATAAACACACAACGATCAAAAGGATCGAAGACGCAAAGCTGGACAAAGTAGACTGCTACACCTGCGTAGGACAACGATTCCCCATGAAATCCCCAAAAGAAGAAGAAATCAAGCGAATAATCACTCGAAGATGGCAAGCCTTCAGTAGAACGATCCCATCCTTCAAGAACAAGAAAATCCCATTCGTACAAAAAGAAGTGCATAAGTTTTATAAAAGTCTTGAACATTTCTGACAGAATATTCCTTGTTGTCATGCGAGGAAGGTAAATCAACCACTGAGATGCGTCAGCGACAAACAAACCGAGAAAAAATTTACATATATGCTCACTATATATATATATATATATATATATATATATATATATATATATAAAACAAAGTTTCAGAAGCAAATATCAATGAACCATGGAACCAATGAAATATGAAAGAAAATATTTAGAAAAATAAAAAGTTTCCAATCCCTCTGGGTGCAGTTTGCCTTATATTTTCCCATTGATGAAGATGGAACCACAACTTCAAACTGAGCTACGAGATATCTATATATGGTACAAATCAGACTAGCAGTATAACATAATATAATAATATATCAATGGTATAAAGCCACTTCTGAAATGTAATGGATTTATTTCATAGCGTGCTCGATACATACAATATTTTACTCATAGAGTTGAGTTGTTTTAGAGTAGAGCTGGAAATAAATTGTAGAATGTGGATCCACTACACAAATTATGTTGAATAACATCATTATAGCCTCACACTTGAAAATTCCGCAGCATCAACAAAATATGAAAATCTCCTTTTTTTTTCTAGCCGATCGTATGCTACAACGTGATAGTTTTCAGCGCTAGAAATATTCCATTATTAAAACAAGCGGTTTGGGAACAATATCAAGACTCCAGGGATTTGCTAAATTCGTATCTTAAACATCAAACAATCAAAGTACTTAACCGTTGACAAGGTGTGGTCCAAAACAGACTTGACCAGATCTCTAGAGGGCCTGGTCTAATCGAAAGCCTATTATCTGGACAAAACATTGTCAGAAGTCTGGAAGTCAAGGATATTGAGGCTTCCAAGTGTTGGATGGGTGTGTTGGTGTTTGAGACTCATATTCAGAACTAGCAGCATGCCCGGCGTAGCCAAGGCTGAAAAGTAACTGAGAACACTCAATAGAAGCAGTAAAAATAGGCAGCTACGTTGGAGGTGATCAATCAAAAACATGGAAAAAGGAGTTGCAAGTGACTAAGTTATTTCTCTTGTAGTTAGTCGGGCAGGTATCATTAAAAAAGTTTTTAAAAAGCACAGATGCTACCGGACACAAACTAAGGGATCAATTTAGGATAAATCTACATTGCAAATTGAACCCGTTCCACTAAAAATCCCCGAGTTTCTACTAAGAATGACAAGACGAAGTCTGGATAATTTTAGAATATCAGAACACATGAATAAGCAGAACACAGTGTTTGAACTGATCTGTTGTGGGTAGCTAGAATTAATAGAGAAACATTAAAAAACAAAAACAAATAACACTACGCAACTTTTGAATATCCTTTTGTCTGTTCCAGGGTAATAAATGTTATTTTCTACTAGGTTATTTCTAAAATAATATAGACGGCTATTACTCTCTTCAAACCTCTTTGTGATAAGAACATTAATATTTTGTAATTTACCTATCTTACCATAGATAGCTACTTGAAAGCTCCAAACCTCTTATCTAAAGCTATTACAAATTATTCTAGAAGGCCTAATTTTATGTACAGTGGTGGCAACACACTCAGGATTCAACCGGGGCCTCTCCTGTGATGTTGTTCATTCTTAAGTAGAATTCGGGCAGCTATGACCAGTGCTGACTTTGGTATTGTTCCAAAATGTCCTAGCTTCCCCCCCCAAAGCAAATATAACAGAAAAACATGTGGATCTATCAGAAATGCTACTATTTTGAATTCTCTGGTGACTTCCCAGCCGTACTCATAATACACTATAGTGTCTTGCAAGGTTTTATATTTCAGGTGAAATGGAATCTTCATCCCCGATGGATAGGCCGAAATATACTTTGTAGACTTCGCATATTTTAACTGAGTATTCTCTGAGACAAAAGTCAAAACAGGTGTCTCCATCTGACCACAAATAAAGAGTATCCTAGAGTGCAAGGAATTCCCTATAAAGTTAACTTGGAAGGAGAAGGAAACTTGGTACAGTCTTTTCGCAAAGGATTGTATTCAGGAGCACAAGGGGAGTATTTCCATCAGGATATACTCGACTTGAAACACAGCTATCAAGGAACATGTAACGCGAACATAATGGGAAATTATACTTTTGGGATCTGGAAAATGGGGCTGCAGAAAGAATCAAACCAACGTAGCCACTTCATTGTAGTCTTGCTTTTGCCATTGAGCTAAACAGTCACCAATAAAGCATAAGCCCAAATAACTGTCCCAACTCCAAATTCTCGTTTTGTTTATCCACAATCTATATCTACTCTATTTGTTTCTTTCAATGTGGATAGTTATTAGATATAACTTGCTTTTCTCTTAAATCTAAGAGAAAAAACAAGCGTTACATCACCAAAACTTTTATTATCACGTGGACAGGTTTTTATGCATTTCCTTAGTTTTATTGACCTTTTCAAAAAGCACATGTAGATGTTCCTATAACATGTATGCAGTTTGAAAGTGTTGAAAGACATGAGAGGATAAGGCTGTTTTGTAGTGTTTCCTGGCAGAATATTTGGAGAGTAAGGAAGAGGTTTTTTTTATTTGTGCCAGCGGGAAGAAGTTGGTTAAAACAGGGAGGGTCGGTGAGAGGAGGGGTTGAGATATGAATAGTCAGATGTGATTTCGAGGTGTAACGTTTGTTTTTCTCTTAAATTTCTTTTCACCTTCCCATTTTCAAATTGATACAATCTTTTTTTCGGAGTAGCTCACATCCACAAAACACACACACATATATATATACACACATGCACACACATACACAAGCACATATGCATATATGTGGATTATAAATTGCGTTATATTATACAGAAACTTGTTTGAAATGATCTCCTGTCATTACACTGAACATATCACTCAATTTAGACAGCATACATGGATTAACCCATTAAAGAAAATGGGGAAACTATTTATGTCCACTTTCTAATATATATATATATATATATATATATATATATATATATATATATATATATATATGTGTGTGTGTGTGTGTGTGTGTGTGTGTATATATATATATATATATATATATATATATATATATATATACCTATATATATATATTGTTAAACACTGAGTAGAAATGGTCACGTGGTCGACATCTTTAGGCTGTGTGTCATGGGATGAGCAATGAATGAATTACTGCTCTTGTCAACTGCATTTCTAAAGCGACGCTCAGCTAGTTTACAAAATATCTTGAGATGGATAACTTTTAATTTAATGTCTAGTTTTGTTTCCAAGTAATATTGCAAAAAAAAAAAAAAAAATTAGAGGGTGTTTAGTTGAGTACCGATGCAAATTTTCAAGTCCGTGAACAAAATGGTACGGCGAGAAGTAATGGACACACAAACAAATAAACCTGGCAGAATAACGCCCAAAAGGTAAAAAAAACAAAAAAAAACATAAAAAAACATGCAAAAAAATTAGAAGGATTTTTGTCGGTACTGTTGCTAGTTTTCAAGTCTGTAGACAGAACGGTATAGCCATGAGCGCTGGAACAAACAAACAAACACACAAATAAACATACATACACACGCATATGTAAAAAAGGATAAAACCTTTAGCCATCTTTGATGCCTACGGTTGTTAAAATGAATGATAATCCGTTTGTGGTCAACAGAACGTTATTCTCCAAGCTCACTGCGATAAAATCTCTATTATCTACGCTTATAAAATGCAATATGTATCAAAGTATTACCATATACACTGTCTTTTTTGAAGACACGAGTATATTAGTATAATTATTCATGAATAAATTTCATACCCCATTTTGTGTAGATACAATATCTATTAGAAATAATGATTGTGAAATGATATTATCATTTCTAAGTAAATAAATGAACTACTTAATCTGTTTTTTCGTAATTCATAGATAGATAGAAAATTTGTTTCTGTTGAAGAGTCCATGGTTTAAAAGATGGGGAGAGGGCATCTTTATCAACAATTCTTTTTACCCCTGAGTGATAGGTTCAAGTATCACGGATAGCAAACCAAGAAAATCACACCATTCATCATATCCAATACACAATAGAATTGGTATCAGACCACATATACTGGGAGATTCAGTCAGGATCGAACCCACTAGCAACAACCTATCAGAATAACTTGCTGATTTTTGCTATTTGTCGTTTGTCTTGATTTTTTTCCCATATAGACCAGGGTTTGAAGGCGGGTGGCATTGCCACCCAAGAGGGACAATGTTTTTAAGACGTAGTTTTGGGCGTGGTATTCGAATCTGGATGCTAATAGCGTAGGAGGGGGATGTTTGTGTGATGCCGAGGTTCCTAGGCAGAAAATTCATAATATGCAATATCAATCGATTTTGTTGGGAAAGTTTGAGATAGCTATGTTTAAAGCAGTTTATTTGCAAGCTTGGGCAAAATATTGCAGTGACAGGACACGAAATATGCATTTCCGATTTTTTTCCCTGGTTGCAAAATATCTGTCAAAGTATTTGTATGTCTTATTTTGCAAAACTGCCTTTTTAGTTCTCTTTTCGATATTACTTATACATTTTTTAAAAGAAGTTCTTTGGTCTTAATGCGCAATTTCAGATTCAGTACATTGCCTCCAGAGAAAAAAGTGCCTGCTTACACAGGAAACAAAAAAAAATAGCGTATTAGCTCACTAACTCCTTGATATCCTCTCCCATTTCCGTTTCTGGAACAGCATAGACCCAAACACATCATCATCGTCATCATCATCATTCTTTCAACATCCGTCGTTGGACATAAACCTTCCCCATCTCTATCATGGGCATCGCGGAGCCAATACTTTCTGAATTTGTCTTGCTCTTCTCTCCATCTAATATTCTGCCGGCCTCGGTTGTGCATGTGATCTTGGGGAATCCATGTAGTGAGTTGCGATGTCCATCGGTTGTCTGCCATTCTTGCAACATGGCCAGCCCACTGCCATTTGAGCTTTTCAATAGATTTTATGATGTCCCTGACTTCTCTCTTTTCTCGGATGTACTGTGATGTCTTATGGTCTCTCCATGTGAGGCCTAGCATAATTCTTTCATGTGCACGTTGCGTGGCCCTCAATTTGCTGATCTGTCTCTTGGTTAGGTTCCATGTTTCAGGTCCATAAGTGTCTGTTGGGAGGATGCATTGGTTATACACCCTTCTTTTTAGGATTGATGGGATCTTTTTTTTTTGAAGGTTGGAACACATTATAGACACGAATAAATCTCATAAATAGAAGCATTAATAAAAACTATAAAGCAATTTTCAAGTTAGGTATCATGGCTTCCAGTCAAGGAAACAAGATTGTTCTACTCTTGCGAGCATAATTTCTCTTCCGTTTTCACGACGGAGGGCCCTATTTTTAAAGTTTCATAATGTATATACTCTTTGCAAATATCGTTTAGCTAGAAGTATATCGAAAAATGAAACAGTATTTTCCACTATGACCACATTTCAATTGAAACGATAAATTTAATGGAACTGCAGAGAAAAAACTTCGAAAGACTGGTGAAAAGAAAAGACTTCAACTTGGTGCTGCTTAAATCCATTGAAAACAGATTGATTCTTCCCCAGTGAATCTGTTAAAGAATAACCCTATGTCCATCGCCAATGGAATCAACATCTTACAAAAGCAATGTTAGATGCAGCTGAAATTGATAAAAACTCGAAGGTCTCACTTCTGAATCGAAGGATAGATTTTCCAATAGGCCTTTGACCTTGTTTCCCAATAGATACATAGAATGTAACAACACTGGTCTGTTCGAAATAAAAGAACAAAAATTAAGTATCAAAGTCTTACGATTATCTCGGCTTGCTAATCACTGTATAACGCAGCAAAGGTGAATATTTCTGGCCAAAATGTCTTAGCAAGAGAATTTAAGATGCGCCCGAAATACCAAAGATATTATTTTAGGGTATGCTCCAAACAATATGAGATTTATGCAGAGTTACCCAAAGAAGGTGGGAGACAAGTTGCAAATATCCCAACGGACTTCACTGCTGCCTGTGAATTTATACTGAATCATGTAATAAGCTGTAACCACTTTGTTTCTCTCAAGATCTTAACAGCACTCCATGGCTTTAATAGTAATGAGAGCATGCTTCGATTTAAAGTTTGGAAAGAGCATCGTCTTTGTGAGAGTGTCCTACCAGGGGATGGAGATTGAAGTTTGTTAATCAGCGCTCTCAGCAACAGCCATAAATAGTTCTATGAAAGGGAGAAAGCAGTTTATTCAGAAATAGGCTCCAAGTATATTTCGATTTGATATTAAATCCATGACTTGCTACAGTCATCATTTGCTGATGCCTTGGGTGGTAAGATTGACAACCTCCAAAGACTCTGATGGAATTTATTCTCGTCATCATTCACTCAACTAATCATTCTCCTGGAAATGAAATTCACTGACAAGTTGGGTAATTTTCTGAAGACCACACTATTTAAAAAAAAAGATAAGTTTTTTGGCAGAGAAGCATGTTTTTGTTGGCAAGGTTGCACAGTGAAACGTACCAGAAAATTGCCGGTAGATTGGGTCATTGTTATAACTACGTATTATGTAATCCTCATCAAGATTGCCTAAGCGGAATTTGTTGAGAAACTGAGATCTCTCGGACTTTCCGTTGTCCTTACTATCATCGAATGAAACATTGATTTTCTTTTGGTGGGACGATTCTAATGCGTAGAAGGAGAAACATCTTACGAGCTTACATATCACGCATGGAATTGCCTGCCACAAGAATGGCATAGATATCGAGGTACAAAACCCCAAGCAGATATCCATCATTTGAAACTAATTGAAATTACTCCGTTGAAAAGACGCACCAGAGCTTAAAGAGACAAAGCATGGAATTTTATGGACAATATAAAGACAAGCTTTTTTTCTTTGGGAAAATTATCAGAAAACTTATTTTGTAACATCAGTAAACATCTCAGAGATTTCCATGCCTTGATGGCATTATTTAGGAACATCGTAAAAAAGTTTTGAGATCGTGTATAAAGCAAACCGTGGTTTACTTCATACACAATCTTTTTGAAGTTTTTTCAATGTTTCTGGATAATGCCATCATGGCATGGAAATCTTTGAGATGCTTACTGATTTTACAAAATAAGTTTTCTGATAATTTTCTAAAGGAAAAAAAATTGTCTGTATCACTCAAACTCTTCAAAGCTTGCCTCGAGATTATCTTCAGATGACTAGACTGGGAGGGTGAAAGAATTAGAATAGGTGGCGAATATTTAAGCAAACTCAGATTTGTAGACAACATTGCCCTTTTCGCAGAGAACCTACACGGCCTCCAACTAATGATAGATGAACAAAATGAAGAGAGTAAGGAAGTCGGCCTACACATGAATTCAGCAAGACGACGATCAAGTGCAACAACCACATTGGAGATAAAAACACTAGGATCAAAATCAAAGACACGGAACTGGAGAAAGTAGATCACTACATCTACCTAAGACAACGAATCTCCATGAGACCCTCAAAAGAAAAAGAAATCAAGCGAAGAATCACACTAGGATGGCAAACCTTTGGCAGAGCAAGCTCAACCTTCAAAAATCCCAATAACTCCAAAAAAGAAGGGTGTATAACCAATGCATCCTCCAAAGAGTCACTTATGGAGCTGACCAAGAGACAGATCTGCAAACTGAGAACCATGCAATTTGCACGTGAGAAAATTTTCCTGGGCTTCACTTTGAGAGATCACCAGAAGAACACAGTACGTCCAGAAAAATAAAAGAGTCAGGGACATCATAGAATCTATTAAAAAGCTCAAATGGCAGTGGGCTGGCCATGTTGCACGAGTGCCCGACGACTGATGGACATCACGACTCACGACATGGATCCCCACAGATCACAAGTGCAACCAAGGCCGGCAGAATATTAGATGGAGAGAAGAGCAAGACAAATTCAGAAAGTATTGGCTCTGCGACGCCCATGATAGAGAAGTGTGGCGAATCCTGGGGAAGGTTTATGTCTAACGACGAACGTTGAAACACTGATGATGATGATGATGATAATGATGATGATGATGATGATGATGTATCAAGCAGATATATGCGCATCAGAATGAAAGGGATAATTTTTAGAGAACATTACAATAGCAGCTGGTACGTATACGAGTGCTTTGTCAAAGCCATTCACAGATTCCTTTGTGGAGCTCATATGCAGTAAAAAGATTCAGGTGGTAAGAAAGCTGCTGTCGTTGCTGTTACAGAAGAAAAATTATCCATTGACCAAAATGATCGATATCAAGAAATAAAGGAGCGTTGTCTTAACGTTGAATTGGGAAAGACACTTCAGTTCTACATGGTGTATTAAAATAATGTTGACCAACACAAGTTGCATTTATTGGTGAACGAAGATGACTTCGACCTGAAATTCAAATGCCGATTTACCTTTCAATGAACAAGCAGAACTATGCCCGTCACGGGAAGTTTTACTGTAAATATAGATTTGAGAGGATAATAATGGGGTAATGTCGAAGATAAGAATGATGTTGACCCAACTGACTATGAAGACTTATGGGCATTATTAGCGACTGTAAAACAATAGTGGATTTGAAGCTATATGATTACGTTAGCCGTGAGATTAATCCCCCTGCCCGAAGGTTGGAAATTAATATTTCGTGTCCTGTCACAGCAATATTTTGTCCGACTTTTCAAATCAACTACAAAAAGTATAGCTCTCTGATATTTTCCCCGCAAAATCGATTGTTATTGTGTATTGTGAATTTTTCATCTTACACCCCCATATCTCGGAAACGCCGCCTCTTACGCCTGACCAACATCCAAAATCGAATACTACGCCCAAAACTACGTCAGAAAATCATTGTCATATAAATTGCCTTCTGGGATAGTAACATTCACCCTTCACCTCCGGTATAATATAATCTACCTTTTAATCCTAATGGGAAAAGTCTTGGGTATATTTGCATTGAGATTGAAAACATCTAAAATAGGGGGAAAAGCATCTAGAGGAATTCAGATTCTGGAGGATGTAGACATTCATAATAAAATATACCCGTCAAAATAAGGCAAAGAAAGCCCCCCCCCCAAGCAAAAAGTAACTGAAATCTGTAGAAGAGGTTTAGTGGAGTACTGATGCCAATTTTTAACTTTGTAGACCAACAGTCATAGCCCGGAGCGCTGAAACGCATAAACACACAGACACATGCACACACAATCACACACACATATAAAATAGGATAGAACCCTTTACCATCTTTAGTGGCTACGTTCGTTCAATTAGTTTACCCAGTACAATGTTTGAGACGGTGGCCAGGAAAAATTTTTTCATCAAAATCTTAACCCCTATCCCCAGTGGAAGATTCCAGTGTTACGACTAGCGAATCGAGAAAATCATACTGTTTATTGTTAGAATATATTGTTTGTACCTAATTCTATCATATCCAGAATCTGTCGTCTGCTGAAATATTGAGACAAAAGCAGGCACAGTTATCGATACTTGAAGCTTTCACAGACGAACAACACTTGATACCCTCATACCTTGGCAATGTTCTACAGACTAATCTATATTCAAGGCGATTATGCCAACGTTATAGTCTGTCATGATATATACAGTAAAAAATAAATCTTTCTGATTTTATTGATGTTAATCATCTTCGCCATCATCGTTAGTCACCGTAAGTCCATCGCTGGACAAAGGCCATTCTCATCTCCTTCTACGAAGAGCGTGATTGTGCCAGCCTCTGCCACGTCTTAGCAGAAAACTTTCCTATCCCACTCTCAATCTTGTAACTGGTCTTTTTCTACTGCGTTTATGGTACCACAGAAACCAATCGGTTAACCTTTTACTCAACCTTTCCATCTCACAGAACGCCTACGCCATCTCTATTCCCTTTGCTTAATCATCTGTATAATATCTGCCATTCTAGTCCTTGTTCTAATCTGTACCGTTCTTTTTTTTCTATTTCTAGCTTTGCTCTTTCCATAGCTCTCTGCGCAATTCTAAGTTGGCTCTCAGTTCTTTCTATGTTTTGCATTTTCGTATCTAATTCTATCATATTCGGAATACGTCGTCCGCTGAAATATTGACACAGAAGCAGGCACACTTATCGATACTTGAAGCTTTCACAGACGAGCAACACTTGATACACACGTACCTGGGCAACGTTCGACGGACTCATCTGTAACTTCGTGCGGTAGAGTTGCTATGTTCAAGGTGGCCATGCCATAATCCGTCATAAAATTTACAGTAAAAAGGAAAAAAAAAAGAAAGAAAAAATATAACAAAATGTTAACAGGCCAAGTCAGAAAATAACAAACGAAAGAATAACTTAAAACAATCAAATGTAAACTGAAATACATGCATCAAACACTACAAAAATTAAATCAGACAATTATACAAAAGTTTTGCAATGACTTCAAAATATACATTAATTCTATTTATCTTATATCTCACAACAATTAGAGAATTGTCTACATGTTATTGAGCGTGTGTACGAGATCCTAAACGGCTCTCAGAATCATCTTTCAAGTAGACACTAGTCTCCTATTTGACCGTACTATAGCATAGACATCAGAGCCTGCTATATGGCTGTATTGAAATACAAACATGTGCTTATATCACTGTACTGTAAAAACGGACATCAGAGCCTCATATATGACTATACTATAAAACAGACATAAGTGTTTATGTCACTGTACTGTGAAACGGACACCAGAGCATCCTATATGACTGTACTTTAAAAACTAACATTTCTGCTTGTATCACTGTACTGTAAAACAAATACCAAAACTTACAATATGACTGTACTGTAAAACAGACACCAGAATTTGTATGACTGTACTGTAAAACAGACACCAGTACTTATATCACTGTACAGTAAAACGGACATTAGAGCCTCCTATATAGCTGTACTGTAAAACAGACATCAGAGCCTAATGTATGACTGTACTGTGAAACGGACATCAGAGCCTAATGTATGACTGTACTGTGAAACGGACATCAGAGCGTATAAAACTGTACTATAAAAAGATAGTAAGATACGCCCCAGTTATCGAACATCACCCCTAAAGTGGTACAGAAACATTATGCACTAATTGTCTTTTACTTTTCGATTAATCTTGTAGTAATCATAGCAATAATGATATTGATAACAATATTGTGAATTATGATAATATTGTTTCTAGAACAAATAAGAAGGGGTACAATAACAGGTACAACAAGGTAGCAACTGTTATACACTGGGAACCATACTAATTATTAGGATTTGACCATGTAGACAAATGGTACCAGAGACTGTCCTGGGAGGCAGAAGCCACGAATTACTCTGGGACTTCGACATCCAAACCGACTACCCAATCTCAGCAAGAAGATCGGATCTGGTAATTGTGGAAAAGGGAGAGAGAACTTGCCGAATCATAAATTTGGTTGTTTCAGCGAATTGCAGAGTGAATATAAACGATAGTGAAAAGCCAGGGACGTACCAGCTGAGAAAGGCGTGGAACAGATATTTCTGGATGGTACCAAGAATATTAGGTGCACTTTGAACTATACTAAATACATTGGACTCAAGACTGAAGGTACTGGAGATTAGAGAAAGGATTGACACTATGCAGATCACAGCACTACTATGATCTGCACTGATGCTGAGGGGAATACTGGAAATATAAGACTTACGAAGGAAGGTTGGTGTGATACATGCAGATGCAATAATAATAATAATAATATTAATAATAATAATAATAATAATAATAATAACAATAATGACAACACAAAGATGCTTATTAATAAAGTTCTATATATAACGTCATGCATACTATTTCATTAAGTCATTCCAACAGAAAACAAAAACATCATAGTGTAAAGTAAAAAGCATTTAAATGCAAAGAGAAAGAACAAAAAACAAATAGGTGGAGTGTGTGCAATGATATTCCAAGCATCATTGTCGCGAGTGAATCTGAAATAAGACATTTTTTCAACGGAAATGCAGTCGCCTTTTGAAGA
>OY735241.1:21799271-21859271 GCA_963457665.1 Thysanoteuthis rhombus
TAAGTCATAATAAGAAAGTGAATTAGCCAATGAGATGCACCAGTGATAAATAGACATGACATTTGCTTTTTATATGGTTAGTTACAAAAGTTACTGCAATCACTTTCAGTTGGAGTAGAAGTAGGACCGGAGTTTGATCTTGCAGCAGACAGGCTTGTCACCATTATACTTTCCATTAAACACTCCTCCCCTGACCGACATTTCCCCCTCATCCATCCCCTGGCTGAAATCCCCTTTCCAATGAGATTCCTCTCCTAGGATCCAATTGCCATTTGAGGATTACTGAAGCGAAATCAGAGAAAACCGAGCAGATAAAAACAGGTTTGGTTAGTCACTCAATAGAAACCGTCGTGAGACCAACGTATTTTGGCAGCATGTTGTGTTGGGGGAGATCAATTACAAAATTTGTGAAAAAAAGGGTGATCGATGCTCCTGTTGAAGTCGGTGAAAAGAGCGGAAAGGAACCAAAGGGGTTAATCACTCAAATCAAACCGTCACATGATCAACACTTGTTTGGCAGCAGGCTAAGCTCTGAAAGATCAATTAAAAATTCGAAAGAGGATGATCAATGAATAAGTTACTTCTCTCACCTTTTGTTGGGTGGTTGTCACTGGAGAAATCTGAATTTTCAAACAACACAACAAAACAAGGGTGAACACTGTCGGACATAAAATTAGGGGCCAATCTAGCATTAACATATTTAGAGTAGGAAATATTCTAGACGTAATAAGGAGTATGCTTAAATTTTCAGCCCTCTAGCTACATTGATGCAGTATGTGCGTATGGTACCTACATAGATACATAGCTAGCCAGGGTTGCCAATTTAAGTATCTTTTTCCTTTCTTTTGTGAATAGGGAGTAAACAATACTTGGATTTGAAAGTCAATTTTTCCGTTTTTTAAAATACAGTCTTGCCAATTGAGATGACCTTTTGTAAATCTTTTCTAATTTGAGAGTGACTTCCAGAATCGAAAAATTGTTATATCACATCTAAATTGGCGACCCTGAACCATTCATCCATCCACCCACCAGCCAAACCAACTCCAAAACTGAAGAAACAGTGATATTTTTGGTCGTCGGTTTGTAATATGCATATGAGCTCTGTTGAAAAAAAAGTTCAATTCCCCCACGGACTTGATGAAGACAATTTGCAAGCGATGAAATTATCGAAGAAAATGCAGAAGTTCAGATAAGATCGAATGGTCGATACTTCTGGTAAAGATCTGAAGCTTGATAAAAAAAAGAGAAGATTTTGCTATTTCTCCAAGGAACAAAGTGAATGAAATAATTTATGGAAAAATCTGATAAAAGGCCAGAGATAACTTTTGATAGACAAACAAACAGACTCTAAATGTTAGTCCCATGCAGATAAGCATGTCATTTCATTTACAAAACATTCAAAATATAAAATTATATGAAATGGTACGTTTATATAATTAACCACTACAGCACTTGAGGTTAGAAAAATACATATACTCAATTTCTTCTCTCATACAAAGACACACACACACACACACACACACATATACATATTCATATATACAAAATATAAACTTATGTGTCTATATTCGTACATGTTTATAATTAACCACAACAGAACTTGAGGTTATAAACATACGCTCACTCTCACACTCAAACACATGCACACACACGCACACACTTAAACACACACACAAACACACACACACACACACACACACACACACACACACACACATACACACACACATACATGGTGTACAGTGCTTTATATCTTTGATGTGTCATGAACTATGGAGGTACAAAAACGCAAAAATGTTTGTAAAAAGCAACAGACAGTAGAAAAAGCCTACTTGGTACAATACAGAGGAAGTGGTCCAAATGGTAAATTTCAAAGTTCGACATCCTCAATCATTCGATATTGAAAACGGTGAACAAATAGGAAGAAATAAGGGAATCGATGAAAACCAACATTTGGATTGGACACTGTTATCCATTGATGATAGGGTCAAATCCAATTTTTCCCATTCATTCCCTAATTTCAATAATCAGGACCACATTCCTTATAGTGCCAAGAAGTCTTCAACCGACAATTGCTTTTTATGGACACTATAATATTCTGTACGTTTGTGTGCATCCGTAGCACACAGCAGACCCAAGATAAAAAGCAGCATACGTCAATGAAACTCATATATATATATATGTGTGTGTGTGTATATACATATATAATATATATATATATGTATGTGTATATATATATATACATATAATCAAATAATACACACACACACACATTTACACACACATATATATATATATTTGTTTTTGTGTGTGAATGAGAAAACATATGAGTGCTTACAAATATGATAACCATATTGTTGTACGGGCGTGTGCGAGTGTACGTGAATATAAATATGAATTCTAATTATGTATCCGAAGAATAACTCAATGTGAAGTTCTGGAAGAAAACAACTCTCAAAATCGGAGAACTACTTGGCTTGGATCGAAAAGATAACACCTGACTGTCACGTGATAAGCAGCATCGAATATGCAGTAATTATCACCGTCCAAAAATCTTGAGCCAGCTCCAGTTCCAAAATGAATGATCACAACAACAACAGCAACAACAATAGAAAGAAAAGCGGGTTTCGTCAGTCACTCAATAGAAATCGTCAAGTGACTGACGTCCTCTAAGCAGCATACCGTGTTGGGGATGTTCGTTTACAAATTTGAAAATAAATGGTGATCAATGAAAACAATTGTCACTCGTTTGAGAACTACCGTTCTGAAAGCAGAGAAACGAAGAAGAGAAACGGAGCAGATGAAGAGGTCTGGTTAGTCACTAGATATGAATCGTCACGTGACCATCGTATTTTGATCGTATTCCATGTTGGGGATGATCAATGAAAAAATTGGAAAAAAGTGGTGATCGATGAATAAGTTACTTGCCTCGCCTTCTGTTTGGCAGTGGTCAATAAAAAAAGTCTGAATTTTCAAAAAAAACAAACAAGAACAACAGCAAAAAACAAGCGTGAACACTGCCGGACACGAACTGAGTGTACTGCTAAAAGACGTCAGTTACCTGACGGTCTCTGATATCCGGATAAAAGTTGTTATACTTCATATTTTGTTCTAGTCAGGAAGTAACGCCCGAATCGCATTGGGTAAACCGGTTCTCGTACGATCACCAAGGTTAAGCAACGTCCAGCTTGGTCAGAACCTAGACAAGTGATTGTCTATGAAAAAACAGATACCGTAAGCAGCTGAGATTCTGGAAGACAGCCACCGACGGCGATTCCATTAATCTTTCTAAGTAAGACACCGATCTCTTCATCACTATGAATAACACAAGTCAAAATCAACCTCTCCTCTCTTCAGGGGAGCTGAACTATTCGACTGACCGAGCAGCTAGCGCAGCTATTATTACCTTTCCCGTTTTAAAATGACCCCTGATTGTGTTAGGGTTTGTATTACTAGAGTTTAGGGTTTGGATATGGGGTTGATATTAGTGTTAAGCTTAGGGCTAGGTTCTTTGATTTTGAATTAATCAGCATCTGATATTCTGCTGCCGGAACGGTGGTCATTTTGAAACGGGGAAAGTAACAATTTCTGCAAGAGACAAGAAACGAATGAGTGAAATGAAAAAGTCTATGAAATGCAGTCGTCAGTGAATCAACCGGGCAGTTGATAACAGTGAAATTTCTTATCGGAATTTTCCGGTCAACAAATATTGACTGAATTCAAGCGCAGAGAAAAACAGAAACACAGTATATATATATATATTTATATATATATATATATATATATTTATATATATATATATATATATATATATATATATATATATATATATATATATGGCACAACAAATCAATGAACATTCACATGGTTACACACACACCTCTAAACACTTGTACCGAAGCATATTCACATATTCGTATTCATATGGCTCATACTGAACATCCTATACACATATAAACACAAAACACGCATATCATTACAATAATTAAAGTGTGTAACTGCTACCTTCTAATGAAATGATATCTTGATGGTGAGGTACTTTAATAGAAGAGGGGCAAAAGAAAGAAGTACCTTCTGCTTGCTAAACGAAGATAAAGGGGGAAGGGAGGAATGTTTTGGATAATAGTTTTCAAATTAGCCATTTTCAGATAGAATAAGCTGTTTTTTTTCCAATTTAGCTGATAGAAATCCATGATAGTCGATTGAATCTGGCAAGAGTTAATCAAAACAAATGTACACTTCTTATAGATAATTTGTTCTAAAGTCTCACAGTATAAATAATCTCTCCAGTAATTCAGCTGGTTATTTAGCTGAAATTGGAAAAAAATACAGCTGATTTCAGTCATTTGTAAAAACAGTTCTTGCTATAAATAACAAACAATACTTGATAACACTAGGTGAGATAGGAAGGATATTTTTTTCAATTCTGTGTCAAATTTAGAGGACAATAGACTTGAATTTTACATTAACATTCTTATAGAGTTTAAAATTTTTCAACCCATGAAATTTCAATAGGTTACTGGAACTATATATATATATATATATATATATATATATATATATATATATATATATATATATATGAATGTTTGTAATCAATCATTTACTCAAGGTCATAAATTAAAATCTATTCTACGAACATATTCCACCTTTCAGTTTTATCAAAGAGGTAATTTTAAATGAAATTATATTCATTTAAGTAACAACATCTTACGCTATCACAATGCATGAACAGCAAATGCTGAATGTTTAAAAATTGCAAATATTGTTTCAATTGGACTTACCACTTTCATAGAGCCAAAAGGCGAAACATGTTAGTGGAAAAAAATTTTAACCAAGAAACAGACTCACAAACTGAAAAGCACGCAAAGCGCACATGAGGGAATAATGCTCAATCTTACATGGAGAGATCACAGGACAGTACAATATATCAGAGAGAAAATAGGAGTCTGTGACATCATCATAGAATCTATTTGAAAACTTAAATGGCAATGGGCAGGTTATGTTGCAAGAATGACAGACATCCAATGGACATCACAACTCACAACATGGATCCCCAAAGATCACATGTGAAGCCGAGGCCGACAGAATACAAGATGGAGAGATGAACTGGACACACACACCCACCCACACACACATATATATATCAAAGTACAAATTTGTAATTCAATATATGATGTGTGATGGGTTTATTTCATAAAAGTGCTCGATACAATAACATTTAGTTAGAGTAGAGTTCCGTCTGAGGAAGTCTTAAGGACTGGAACATAAGCGTGCCTGTGTTGCGAATCTATTATTTTGCTATATATATATATATATATATATATGGTACTTAGATAAATGTATAAAAAATAGACTGCACATAAAGCCACGAGAGTTTGTGCGTGTTAATGCACCTGTGTGTACATTTTAGTATGCATGTAAGTATTTGCTCATGTGTGTGATCATGTGAACATAGTGTTCATATGAGAATAGTTTTCATTCAGTTGTCGTTATTACGCTACCGCTTTTAGTTTGTCAAGCTAAGTTCGAAATGGATACTTGTTTATTCTATAATCCTAAAAGACTCATAAATCTCATTTCCCCTGGGCTACACATTTGACCACGGATAACCTTGTCATTTTTGACAAGGTCAAAAAGTCAAGGCCAAATATCTGACAAGTAACCGACACAGTTTGTTTTTCTTACTAAATTTTTTTCATTGTTCTCTATCGACCAACAAAAAAGCCATTTTTGGTTTCTTGATGTGCGTGCAGAGTTATGAAAACAGCTTGCTTTTGTTATCTAGATTTTTCATTGATAGGACTATTTTCCTATCCAGATGCGTTTTTGAAAAGAGCATTTTATTATCCAGATGTTATTTGAATGGACTGGACTATTTTACTAGCCAGGTGTGTTGCTACTGGACTATTTTCATATCCAGATGTGTTTTTGATGAGACCATTTTATTATCAAGATGTTATTTGAATGGACTGGACCACTTCACTATCCAGGTGCGTTGCTACGGGACCATTTTCCTATCCAGATGTGTTTTTGATGAGACCATTTTATTATCCAGATGTGATTTGAATGGACTGGACTATTTTACTAGCCAGGTGTTGTTATGGGACCATTTTCCTATCCAGATGTGTTTTTAATAAGAGCATTTTATTATCCAGATGTTACTTGAATGGACTGGACCACTTTACTATCCAGGTGCGTTGCTACAGGACCATTTTCATATCCAGATGTGACAATTTTACTGTCCAGTAGCCTAACATAACCAAGTTAAAATGACTCTTACACCATTCAAAATGACTGTTAATGAACTCTAATCTTGAAGGGTTGTATGAAGAAAACAGGAAAGATTACACATTAAAATGATCAGACTCTGTTCCGCTGGTTCTAGAATGGCACAATTCGTATTGATTGATAAAAATGGAATAAACAAATATGCATAGGGATCTTAATACCCAGGAAATGTGTCAACGTGTGTACGTCTATTACCTGTAAGAAGTATAACTTTAATTACATTACTTTCAAGATCGGAATTTAAGAATAAATATCAAATATTCAATAATTGTAATTCATCGTGATTTGAATGCAGCATCGGCTTTGTTCCTTCAGACTAGATCGTTAAAGCAAATTAATGGGATTCAAGAAGACAACAGATTTACAATTGGTTTGATTTAGTGAATGCATTTTCGGTTTTAATGGGTTTCATTGATTGAGTAAAATTGATTTTGATTTTCGGGGGCTAATTGTTTGAATGAAACAATTCCTGATTTTTATGAGCTTCATTGATCAAATAAAAGGCTTCTTGATTTTCATGGGTTTCATCGTTGAATGAAAAGCATTTTGGTTTCCCTGTGTTCCATTGAGTGAATAAAAAGCTTTTGATTTTCATGGGTTTCACCGATTGGATAAAAAGCTTTTTGGTTTTTATGGGTTTCATTAACTGAATCAAAAGAATTCGATTTCCATGGGTTTCACTGATTATTTAATCAATAAAAAGCTGTTTGTTTTTCATAGATTCCAGCTTAGAATGCTTTTGGTATCATAGTTCTAAATAATGTTGCCACCTCCTAATGATTAAATAAACAATATATATTTTTGCAACACATTAAAGAGAAGTAACAACATTGACAGCGTAGTTTCGAACAACAGATGGAAAATAATTTTACGTGAAAATTGTGGCTGACTTCCCCATACGTCCTCAAGTCCGGTCCTTTCTAAACTTGCACCTTTGGAATGGGTACTGCTGTAGTTATATAAACATAGTTTATAGATTCATTACATACTTTTAAAAAAGCTTTTTACAGCTGTGAAATGGATATGTTCCTCTAAGTAAATCCGTACAGCGGGCAAAGTTCCTACGGACGTACACCTCAACGCACACAAATACACACGCACGCGTACACACATACACACACACGATGTACTCACTAGTGTATGTGCGTTTATTTCGGTGAATATAATTTCATCTGTCTCCTGTTGGTCGGTATAAAGAGCAGAAAGGAACCAAAGGGGTTAATCAAACCGTCACGCGACCAACAGTTATTTGGCAGCATGCCATGCTGTGGACGATCAATCAAATTCGAAAAAGAATGATCGACGAATAAGTAATTTCTCTCGACTTTTTTGGGGAAGTGATCACTATAGATGTCAGAATTTAAAACAAAAACAAACATGCGTGAACTATGCCTGACACAATCTAAGGAACTAATTTAGCATAAACTTACAATGCAAAATGAACATATCATTTAAGATATACTCGGGGGGAATTAAAAAAACCCCAAATCTTTCTTTTAATTATTATAAAAGTAAATACCTCAAATTACAGCCCTTTACCTCCATTAATGTTGCCTGCATATGTGATACATACGTATCCAGTCAGCAAGACCAGCTTAAAAACTGAAAAGATCGATGTTGATGGTTTTGGTGACAGTTTATATTGACGGTCTGTAATATGCACGCACGCGCATGTATTTATATCAAACACACACACACACACACACACACACACATATATATATATATCGAGTGAAGCAATGCATAAAGATGTCGAGTACTGATTTTCGTCACAATATTTATAGCCCACTTCCAACATGTTGAGACAACTATTTCTGGGAAAAGCTCTAAGTTTAACCCTTGAGTTGCTTTCGGACTCGAAAGAGGTGAACTGTTGAAATATGGTAAACGCCACTTCATCACTAATTCGTGAATTGATTTGGTCTGCTGTACTGACATCGATATCACCTTGAACAGTGAACGGGGAACCGAAAGGAAGAGAAGAGCATTCAGACGGGTTTGGAGTTGTGAAGTTTTCAGTGGTTGGAAAGTGGCGAATATGCAGGGTGTACGGCGTAAACGAGGTGCTACCCAAAGTTCCAGTAATTTGAATCTTAGGAGCAAACCAAGCACAGTTCGACCTTCTGTCACTAGGTGAACCCAGCAGCAATCCTTGTAAATCAGTATGCTAACGGCTGTGGGCATGAGTGGACGTGTTGTTGAGTTTTTTTTACGCCGACTTCTCAATAGCTGGAACATGGAACCAAACCAAGAGAGTGATCCGCAAACCGAGAACCATACAAAGTACACATGAGGGAATCATGCTCTACATCACATGGAGATACCTCAAGACAGTACAGAGAAAAATAGCAGTCAGAGATATAATAGAAACCATTTAGAAACTCAAATGGCAATGGGTTGGTCATTTTGCAAGAATGGCAGACAATCGATTGATATCACGACTCACAAGGCCGGTAGAAAAACAAGATGGCAAGACAAACTGGACAGGTTCTGAAAATGTCAGCTCCGCGACGCCTCGAGAGTAAAGATTGGCGAATCCTGGGAAGGTATATCTCATACAATGGGCGATAAAAGAATGATGATTATGATTATGATGATGATGATGAAAATGACTCCATATTGATCATACATAAGAAAAAAAATATTGACTGGAGCCCACACTGTTCTAGGACCCACAGGCAAAGGACCTCCCTATGATTCCTGAGTATGATTCCTGAGTATGATTCCTATGTACAACCTTACCTTTTTTCCAATTCCCCAACACCGATTTCTATCACTGACAGATTATGACGATACCTACATCTATAAAATCTTTCCTTGTCATCATATCAACCATTCTTATTACAGGTCTGGTTAGTCACTCAGTAGAGACCGTCACATGACAAACGTCTTTTGGCAGCATATTGTGTTAGAAGTGATCAATGAAAGAGTTACTTCTCCTGCCTTTTGTTGGGCAGTAATCATTAAAAAAGCTGAATCTTTTAAAAAGCAAAGGTGAATGCTACCAGACACAAACTAAGGATCTAATTTAGCATAAATGTGCATTGAGAATTGAATCTCCTCCACTAAAACCTAAAATGGAATTTTCATTGTATAATTTCGAATCAGAGGTCGGTAGAATAAAAGATGGCGAGATAACTGGACAAGTTAAAAAAATCTGTTCCGTGACGCCCTCGATAGAGGAGTGTGGCAATACTAGGGAAAGTGTATGTATAAGGATGGAAGATTAAAGACTGATAGTAGAAATGAAGTTGGCGAAGTAGTATTCATAAGGCTTCTAGTGACTACCTCCATTGGGTGGACCCCTAATTGATGGGGTCTAACTCCACTCCTACATCTATCACAACAGAGATCAAGGGACCAACCCTCAAAATTTCTAGCTACGATCCTGTTTCCCTCAATCGTCAATTTACAGTCATTAATGATCAGCGCAGATCAGAAAGAAAGAATGGCCGAAAATTGTTGGTAGTTGGCAATGGTTCATTTAATGATAAATCCAAGACAGTTTGGAATAGAATTGGAAATTATATAATTTCTTTCCTTTGGCGAGTTCCATAGAAACAAAATTTACTTGAAACAGGTCCAGTTAGTCACTCAATCGAGACTGTCATGCAATCAACATGTCTTGGTAGTATGCCATGTTGGGTATGATCAATTAAAAATATTGAGAAAAGAGATGATCTTTCCTTGAGCAGTGATGACTAAGAAAGTTCAAATTTCCAAAAGGTAAGTGTGAATACTGCCGGACACAAACTAAGGGACCAAATTAGCATGGATTTTCATTGTAAAGTGAACCCTCTGCAAAAGTCCATTCAAAGGTGATTAAAAAAAAAACAAAACGAAAGAAACAATTGTTTTTTTTTACGACATAAAAACGAGTGAACGTTAAAATTATCAGATCTTTGACTCCACCAGCACGGCCTGTACACGATATATATATATATATATATATATATATATATATATATATATATATATATATATATATATATGTTGAAAGTTTAGATGACAGTTTTGTGGACTGTCTTTAATACTAGATCTTAAAGCTACAAACTGTAAATTCTAAAATTGAGCTACCCGTACGTTTTGTCATGACACTAAATATCCACAGTACTTGAGTATCTTTGATCTTGGAGGTACACGACTGGCTTTTTAGAGACATATGCCCCGGGCAGCTTTCGAAGGCTGAGTTTTTGAGTGCGAAATGATACTTATATCATGTAAAAAACTCAATTTGAGACAGATATATGTGTCAATAGATATACGTACGAACAGCTTGCACTTAAGAATTTAACACGAAAAGCCTAACACACAGACAGAGAGACAGACACAGGTTGAAGCAGATTTTTTTTTCTTTTTAGAAATAATGCTAAATTCGTTTACCGGCAATAATCCATAATTTTGAAACAGTGGCCAGGAAGTTTTTTTCCTGCTAAATTCACCCCTCAAGTAGACGGTAGAAAAGTCAATTGGTACAGTTCAACAAACCAAGAAAATCATAGCGATCATTATAAGAGTTGAGTATTACTTGTTCTATTCTTGAATTGCAAACCTCAATACTATACGCGTACACATCGATTCGGATGTACCAATAGAAGCGTTCTTGAATGTATTGGAACATTTGTACATTACCATTTTCTAATCTGAAAAAAGAACTTCCATATAGACAATACGTTAAATGTCTATATATGTACAAGCAATAGATGTTATCATACAATCCTTATTTACGAACAATAATATATAAAAATTGATGTATTTTAAAGAAAGGGCTTATAAAATGTTTACGTCAGGATAGGTGTAAGATAAATTTTTTGAAGAGTTTTTGCCAGTGATTAATTTAGGCAAAAAGTTGACGAATTTATAATGATTAATCACTTCTCTATTGTCCTGTGAATTATCCAAACAGCAAGAAAATAAAACAACAATTTTGCCAAGAAAAACGTGATAAAAACGTTTTGATATTTTTCTCTTTATTTTTAATGAGTGTGAGCATCTAAATGTGTCTATGCTAGAAACTGTCAACCCAGAGTGTCAACATAAGCTTCTTCAGTTTTTAAGTTGGTCCTATGGGCCATCTGGCAACCGATGTATCACGTGTATAGGCTGAACCAATGGGGACTTCATATTTACTCCTAATGTCTAGAAGGGAGTTTTTATCAAAATTCTCTCTGAAATAGGTTTTTAGTGGGGGTTCAATTGGTAATGTAGCCTTATGCCAAATTGGCTCCTTTGTTTATGCCCTGCAGCACTCATGCTTGCTTTCTGCATAATCTTACATTTTTAGTGATCACAGCCCAACAAAAGGCAGAAGGGGTAACTTAATCATCGATGACCACTTTCTGCCATTTTTTAATTGATCGCCCCCAACATGTCATACTGCCGAAAGACGTTGGCCAGATAATGGTTTCTTTTGAGTAACCAATCAGGGCTGTTTTAATTCAATTTACCTCAAAGATTTATCATAGAGACATCTTGAAAATGTATGCAATGTTTTATTGAATTAATGGCACTGGAACATCTCTAATCAAATAAGCAAATGATCTTGTATGAGATACCACGCATTGTTTTGTAATTGTACTTAATAAGAGTGAGGGTCAACCACTCCGGACGCAAGCGAAAAACTTGCTTGCTATGAAATCCAGAAAATTAAATTAAAACCCAGCATTTTGCTTGGAAATACTGAACTTATGGAAAGTAAGCACCGCTTTTACGCTGGTTATAACGTTAACCATCCATGATCTATCTCCAATTAATATATATGAAATAGACTTCGAGACCGCAAGTATTTGAAATTGTATCATTCACTTCACCCTGTGCTATTTTAGTTGGTTATCCAGCAACTTTGTTTATGAACAGGGACAATAAAAAAATTGAAACGAAGATGTCTCCCAGCTTTCTAGTAAATTGAATTTAATGCGAGACTTTACTGAGAAGTTGAGGTAATGGCCGCTAAAAGACTGCCTTCAGAGAATCAAACAAACCCTCTTGTACAAGAGACACAGTAATTCTTTAAGTTAGCATTGGAAGGTCGTTATTGAAAAGTTCCATAAAACAGACAGAGCATCCTATCGCTGACAGATTTTATAGCGCTTGAGGTGTGGCATGTATTGCGGTGAAAGTGAACATTTGGAACGGCAGTACTTTTGCATCCCTGTCACTCCCTGCTATTCCCTGCCATTCCTTGCCATTTCTTGCTATTCTATCACCATCATCAGCAGCAGTAGCAGCAGCCTTTTAGCGTCCGTCGTTGGATATAGACCTTTCCCAAGATTCCCTAAACCTGCCTATCGTGTGCATCACGATGCCAGTGCTTCCAGATTTTGCCAGGAGCGTTACACCATCTTACTTTCTGCAGGCTACAATTTCATTTATGATCTCTGGGGATCCATGATGTAAGATGTGATGTCCAGCGTTTGAATTTATCTAGTTCGTCACGCCATCTTACTTCCCTTCAGCCATTGCCTCGCTCTCACACCTGATCTCTAGGGATCCACATCGTGAGACTTGTTGTCCAGCAGTTGTCTAACATTCTTGCAACATGATCAGCCCATTGCCATTTGAGTTTTTTTAATGGTTCCTGTGATATCACTTACTCCTGTCTTTCCTATAATTTACTCTGCTGTATAATAATCTTTCTATGTGAGGTTTAGAATGATTCTCTCATGCACACTTTGTATGATTCTCAGTTTGAAGGTCAATTTATTGTTCAGGTTCCATGTCTCAGCTCCATTGGTGACTACCCTGAGGATGCATTGGTTGTAAGACCTCTTTTTAGGATTAGTGGGATTTTCTTGTTCTTGAAAGTCGAGCTTGCTCTACCGAAAGCTTGACAACCTATGTTTTATTCTTCAATGATTCCTCATTATTTTGAGGATTTCATGGGGATTGGTTGTCCTTGGTAGATATAGTGGTCTACCTTCTCCAGTTCTGTGTTTTCGATTTTGATCAATTTTTTTTTGTCCTCAAAAGGTTTGTTGTACATGACATTCGTTTTGCTCCCTACGTTAGCTAGATATTTTGATACAAAATTTATCCCAATAATTTGTTGTGTCAGAGAGTGGCAGGGGGTATAAAAAGTGGCACAGATAATTTCTGCATTGAAATATTTCATTGAGAAGTGGAAGGGCTAGTTTTTGCCCCGAAATATTTCATTAACATGTGGCAAACAGTTGCAAGTATGAAGATTACTGTCCCATTTAAAACCCTCTCCTAGATTCGAATATAATACAGTATAAGTGTGTCTAGGTTTAATACCTTCAATGAGACTAGTGGCAATTTTGGCAGTTTCTAAAGAATAGCCAATCTTGATAATCTCCAGTTATTCAGGAAATGACAGAGTCGAGTAAATTAGAGTGGTCTGTTTTATAACTGAAACGGAAAGTTACTAAAACACTAAGTCATCATTTATTACAATTGCAACCGAATGGTGATCAGAATAAAACTGCTTTAGATAACACCATGCAACGCAATTTTTGCTCCTGGGTTGTGAATATTATTTTCCAATTACTTATGTGCAAATATTATTGAAAATGGCTATTGTCCTCTCTCTATTTGTTTATGTGGCTAAGAAAGTGATTTTCATACGCAATTGTTTTTATTAATATAAATGTACACATTTTCCTGTTCTCCAATGGGAAATAAGTAAATTTCACATTATCTCTTTCCTGGTTGTAAAACACAAATTTGGAGGAAATGATATTTTTTAAATACTTTTTAGACTTAATCAATCGGAAAGTAACACTTATTGCTCAGTAACAAAACGTTTCACTGTGAAATCAAATTGGACTTTAAGAGTTGCATAACACCTAATATAAACTGACCACCAATAAACACTTACTGGCATTCAAAAAGGAATTATCAGTGCAAAATTATGCAATCAGCGGTCAGGTTAGTTTATCTTCCAAACCCTAATAAAGACGACTCAGCATTTAGTTTGGATACACTAATCATCCCTGGCAGCTCGTTAACCCTGACTTTGGTCCGGTATAGACAAAACTTTTCCGTTGTGCTGTTTCCTGGGGTCGATCAGCCAGTTGGCTTCATTGATTCCGGCAGCTGCTGACCCGGCAGTTGGCAAGAGTTGAGCAGAAATGTTGAATCCTGGCTCAGTTTCATGATTTGATCCGATGTCGGAAAAGTGTGTATCCCGTCGGTAGTTGAAAGAAATATCAGTACTTGTTAGGGCTGACGCCAAAGAATCGGACATCAGGCTGAGTAAGACCAGAGCTGAATTGTCTATGTAACAAAAGTAGCATATGCTACAGGCCCCACAATATCAAGGACCCCATTCTAAATGCTTGCAAGCAATCGATTTTGATTATGTGAGTCAGCATTTGTTCTATCACTGTAGTTATATACTGCCTTAAACTTTTATGAGTAATTGGCTGTTAAAGGTTAGTTATTCTAGCCAATTGTAATCTTTAATTATGAATGTTAATCTAACAGAGAATTAATCGGAGTCTGGTATCTGTGTGGTACATATACGATGCATAATTGCAAAGGTATCCGAAACTGAGGTCACAGCCGCTGCACAAAGATCAGAACGAAATCAATGTAATATTATTACAGAAATATCAGATATATTTGTCGTACCATCTAAAAAAAAAAAAAAAGATGATAATTTACTATGGTAGTAAAAAGAAAAAGAACAGACTCTCTTTGAAAAATTGCGACATTGTGTATACAATTATTGATTGCATGTGAAAATATTTGTGAACGTTTGTTCCTTCAATATAATTATTTCTTTCCAATTGAGTTTTCAAGTTAATACCTGTCAAAATAAATAATTATTGTATCAAAAATAAAACGAAAAATATCGTACGAAATGCAAGATAATTCATTGTGAAATAGAAAAGTTATAAATACATGTATGAAGTGTATACATCAATTACAAACACCGTAGAGTCTACTTTCTCTCTTTCGTGTACTTTCTGTTTTTTTTAAAATTCCGGGAATTGATTTGAAAAAAAGAGAATTATACGACGTAGTGCGACGTAAAATGAAAAAAAACAAACACATTCCTCTTTCTTTGGTTGCTCTCTATATGGTATCTTTCTTTCTTTACCAACACCTTTCTTCTCTCTCTCACTCTTATTCCTCCCTCATTAAGATAACAGCTTTCTTTCTATGTTAAGATCACTGTATATATATTTTTGACCCTTCTCTCTTTGGGTCATTTGATTCCTTACAAACACTGTCAACCTAATCAAATCTGGTCTCGACACGAATTTCTCCCATTTTTAGAACTGCGACTGACTTACATCTCAGTAAAAAGAAACATATTTTATAAATTCATACGCACTTTCTCAATTTAGGGCCCCTTCATAACATATGTTACAGGCCTCGCACTAACGTTGATAAAGCCAAACCATAAAAAATAAAAAACATAAACATAGACGAAAGAGATAAGCTGGTAACTTATTTCTTGTTTAGGTGTTATTAGTGACTCGATAAAATTACAGGCTACAATTAATCATGAAATGATGATGATGTGTGAGTGGATCTGTGAGTATAATGATAAGTGTATACATAGATACGTTCGTATTAGTCAAAACTAAGAGAAATGACTATTTTCAAAAAGTGTACTTGCCCAGACTGGTGTGGGGAGCTGTCTGCAATAATTGTGCTGTGAAATAATTTCCCCTTCGACACGTAAAACTTCAGCTTCTTACTTCGCTTACTTATTGTCAATATTGATATTTTATATTCGAATATAGCTAATTCCAAAGAGCGGAAGTCAAGGTTGAAACTTCATAGAATCTATTAATAAAGATCTTGTTATAAATTGCGTCATGGAGCAGCAACATTTTCTTTGATTGTTTATTCTATTTACGTTGTCTAGTTCGAGTGATACATTAATCGTGTAACGACAGAAGATAATTTCAAATGAGAGTTTCAATATAATATAACGCAATTTATAATTCTATCGAATCATATACATTCATTTCTTAATACAAAGAAAATTCTATGATCTTCACATTTGATTTATTTATATTAGATAAGTCGAGGACCACCGATCCAAACAATACCAAACTTGACATTACGCTGCCTTTGGTGCTAATTGACGCATTCAGAGAGTATAAACTTCGTACAACGGCCAGTTGTCTAGTTATAACGTCACATACAAGCACGCACACACTTCAATGAAAGATGAAATATTGGAAATATTTAAGAAATGTATAATTCTTTTTCATTAAATATCTGAAAGCTTTGAAATTTATGTCAATGGTTTCCATTCCATTACGTAGAAAGAAATGCTGTAAACCAAGAAAATGAAAAAATCTTTTTTATTTATTTTCATTAGATAAAGTATTATAAATCTCTATTCTTAATTTTATGACTACGTTTTAGCTTCACCTCAACTTATAGTTGCTTTTAAATCACTACCGAAGAGTAATCAGTCTAAGTAAAGGTTGCGATGAAAAGCAACTCATAAATTAGAAGAAACGCAATAAGTAGTCATAAAATTGAAAATAATGATGGACAAGTCTTGCTTTGCTATTTTATGGGGCCTAACCAGAAGATTCGTCCCCAAACTGAGAATCATGCAATGTACGCAGGAGGGAATCATTGTGAACATCACAAAGAGAGATCACTAGACTGGGGTCAGTGATGACATAAAAAAGATGGAAATGGGCTGGTTATGTTGTAAGAATATTAGACAACCGCTAGACATCTCGACGTACAATGTGGATCCCCGGAGATCAAATGCGAAACGGACCATAAAAGGCCTCCTCCTCTTCTTCTTCTTCTTCTTCTGCTGCTGCTACTACTGCTGCTGCTGATAATGCTGCTGCTGCTGCTGATGATGATCCAAGATTGAAAGTACAGACTACGTTTTGGAAGATATTACTCCTCTTCAGTGTTGCCAAGTTAGATACTTGGTGTCTAAATGTAGATAATTCCAAATGTTTTATTCATCTTTATTAGATTTCTCGGACGCCCCCCACCCCAATCAACACTGCAATGTCATATGTGCTGACTAATGAATAAGGCGAATGTCGAGTAATCGCGATACGTACGCACACATTCACAGAGAAATTTCTCCAATTTTAGCCGAAACAGTGAAAGGTCATTGGCTTGTGACAGAATATTTTTCATGCGTAAACCACTGACGTCCATGTTAAGCTTGTTCATCTATTATTTAACCCTATAAAATCCACGTGAAGAAAAAAAAATATGCTGATATACAGGTTTCCCTCTCTATCCGAAAGCAGACCATTCCTAGAAAAGCCCTTCGTAAGCTGGAATGGCGTGAAACGATAAACGAATTACCATTAATTTACATTGGATTCTTTTTAAGCGTTCCTCCCTAAATGGTGAGGATGGTATGTCAGGCTGAATGGGAGGCGAGGAACAGGAGACTAGGGTGTGGAAGAGAGAGGAGGAGGGTATGCGCTGCCTCTATAAATACTCGCTGCGAAACTAAAGCTGAACATTATTTCTGCCTTAAAAAAGTGAAAACGTAGCGCAAAGCGAAGTACCTGTATTTCAATTTGATCAGATAATTTTTTCTAGTAAAGAAACCAAAGAAACTCGTTATATTCGGAAAGTCCATTATTTCGAATGATGTGTAAGAGATATTATCCGCATAACTGTTACCTAAGTGAAAGAGTCCATGGTTTCGGAGAGAGGACCAAGAGAACCACTCGGTTCATTATATAAGTAGATTTGAATCTTTTTCTAGTATTCTTCGGGGGAAATGAAATTTGATGGGAAAAAAGTTATTTTGAGTTTAACTTCGCCGTTGAGCTTTTAAATTAATCAAAGAAACGGTCACGATTCATTTTCTAGAACCATTTATCTAATAGATTTCTCTATAAAACTTAACAAGAAAAAATCTTAAAAGTATTAAGATTCTCGCTGGAAACCAGTTGAAATTTTTAGAAACTATATATATTTTCAGTATTAGATGCTCAAAAAAAACTTGTATAATAATTTACTTTTCTAATCGGTTCAGCGATTCCAAAGTTCAATATATTTTGCATGTTTACGTATGGTTATTTACATATAAAATGTAAACAAACAATTGGATCAACCGTAACTCATCATTTTCCAGTACCTTTGGATTTGTCAAAAATAAGGCCAAATTTTTGCAAAATCGATCAAGATTTGAGAATTTTTTTTCTATTGTAAACAAAATCAACGTTTTTATTTAAAGAATTAAACAAACACTCGGATCGGCCATAACTTACATCCCCAAGGTAGAACTCTGTAAGAGCCTACATGCAATATTTCATCGAAATATATTAAGGAATAACGAAGTTATTCAATTGAGAAGATGACAAGGAACATGACCAAGACCACGACCACCCCGACAACAGGCACCTACGCGAATGATAGTCCGGCAGAAAAAATATTCAAATTCAATCCATGAAAAAAAATACTTGCATTTTGAAGGCAAATACTATAATAATCTTATGTATAGATAAATACATGTATAACAAATTAATCACTTGTTAACGGAAAATGAATGATTGTAAGTGTAAAATGGACACTATTTAATTCAAACAAGAATAATCAAGCAAATGTAATTATTCCTCTAAGGAATTCTAGAAATAAACTGTAAAACATTCTAATGATCAAAATGCTGCTACTATCTTTTCGAGGCATCATCCACAAATATAATAATTAGCATCCATTCGTATAACTAGTACTTATATGTGTTATACTACGACCCGCTGACGTCATTGGTGACGTCTGATGGACAAGCGATGAAGAGTTCACTCCCCTAACTTATATGGTGATTGTTCTTCTTACGAGTAGAATAAAGTCCAACCGGAACTACAATTGGAGAAATATGCTGAACAACATCTTGTTCTGAATATTTTACAAGTACAATACAATTCTAAAGTTACTTAATTATTCCTGTCATTTTTTTTAACAGCAAGGGTAAACTAGTTATCAATAATCCTCCCGGACGACCGACAGTAATTCGAGTAAGGAACAGAAAGGATATCCGCAGTTGGCTGGCTGCGAAACCATTTGGCTTCAGACCAACGAATTCATGAGGACGAAGCATTTACAATAGAGGGAGGAACTGTATGTCCCTTTTGTCTTTTCCCTCAGAGGCAATGGTCTCAGCCTCTTGGATGAGATTCGACTGGAATGAAATCGGTGCTGAGTTGTACTGGAAACCAATTTGCTTTCAGGGAAATTCGCTGTTATCTCAATACACTTGTCTCAGTTGCATCAAAACTGACGTTATTCATGATGCCTCTGGTTATTATGGGGAGAAAATTTTTCTTCCACAGTTTCTTATGTAAAATATTCTTCGCTCAAAGTTGTAATTAATACGATTAATAAATATCACACACGCACGCAATCATGCACACATATAAATATAAGCTACTTATCCAGATACATTCATGTACACGCATACCTAGCACACACACACACACACACACACACAATGACAGAGGTATGCACACACATATATGTAGAGGAACACATACATGCACATACACACTATGTTAATGTATCATGAATAATAGAACGTTCACATGATCACCCATATGTATACATACACTCATATATAAGCACATTTACGTATTCACTTATTCATAGTTGCAAATCACTACCGCATAAACACATACCCAACTGCACTAACTCATGCACACATACATACATATACGCATATTCTTATCCGTCCCTGTACACGCATACACAAGCACAAACATAATCACCTACTTATATCTACCACGGACACATGCACACACACACACCGGCATATATATATATATGGAGTGGATATTGGTGAGTAGCATATATATATATATATATATATATGCTACTCACCAATATCCACTCCAGTATACACACACGCAAACATATGTATATATATATATATATATATATATATATATATATATATATATATATATATATGCAACCTAGCCGTACTCATTCCAGATTGCACGCACATACACACCTACACAGACACACGTGCACACAAACATCTATATGTATATATGCTACTTAGCCATATCTATTCCCGTATACTCTCACAGGTACATATATATATATATATATATATATATATATATATATATATATATATATGTGTGTGTGTGTGTGTGTGTGTGTGTGTGTGTGTGTGCATTTGTGTGTGTACTACTAAGCGATATCTATTCCAGTATACGCATATATAGACACACACACACACATATATATAATAGCTAGCCACATTTATTCCTGTTCACGCACACGCACACCTACACCTACACAATCATGCATATATATATATATATATATATATATATATATATATATATATATATATATATATATATGTATGTATCTATACGTTTGTGTGTGTACTACCAAGCAATACCTATTCCTGTATACGCACACACGGACACAGACATACGCCTACAAAAACTTATATATATATATATATATATATATATATATATATATATATATATATATATATATATTCGTACATATATATGTTTGTGTGTGTGTGTGCTACCTTGCGATATCTATTCCCGTACTCGCAAACATTACTCGAATAGATAAGACAGGGTTGGTATATTGATGCGGCCAGCAATAAATCTCGACTGCCAGACATATGTGAACCGTACCAGATAAGCGAGAAAAAGTAAGAGAGAATAATAAGTTCTGTCGCACATTGAGAGCTGAACTAGATTTCTTGATGAATACATATCATGAGAGAACTCGGTTATCGATGAATGTAGAGACGGCATATTATAGTCTGTGTTAGCAATGGTTACATCGCATTTGTCAATATTGGCATAGAAGGTTTAGCACTGTGTAACTTACATAGATAAATATACTTCCGATAAGAGGATACACAATATACATGTGTTTATATCCATATAGGTTTGAGAGATCGATTAGTTATCGTAGAATTTTACCAGTTTACCATTACACTGACGGACTTTAGCATAGATTGTATATCAATATTTGCATAGAGAGTTTAGCACAAAGATAGTTATGTAATAATATACTTCTAATTACCAGATACTCAATATATATATCTTTATATCTATATATGATCTTTCACAGGCCTTTTAGTTTACATCTGCTAAGGAAGTTGTAGAGGTAAGTGTATTAGGCCGTTCCTCTCTATCGACACGATATCTCCGGAAGTACTGGATCAATTTTTATGAAATTTTGTGAATCAGGAAGGAATTGGTTACATTTCGAAGCTGGAATAGTCTTTAGAATTGTGAGATATTTTCCCGTTTCTATTTTTATACATCTATTTTTTTTTGCTCAAGACTGTCCACTCGATATATCCAAAAGTTCTCTGTGAGTTCCAATGAATTTTTTTCTGAAGGATGGGCAATAGGCTATGAAAGGTAAGATTACATTTTGGTGTGGATCCATCCGCAATTACTTCCCCTGACGATGGGTTTGACATAGATACACATTCACTGAGTGTATTTTAGTCTTCGAGATATTTTGATTGAATATGATTTTATTGATGCAAGATTTCGAGGTTAAAAAAGCTGTATGTTTTGAAAGCTGGAGTCAGAGTGAATTTGAATATGCTTTTGCCAGTTGAACAGGGCATTTTTATGTGGAAAACGAAGTGTGCAAATTCATGGATTTTTCAAAATTTCAATAAAATATCCGAGGAAAAAAATCTAGGTTTGGTTAGTCACTCAATAGAGCATGCCGTGTTAGGGTTGATCAGTTAAAAATAACTGAAAAAAGTGTCATCAATGAATGTTACATCCCGGTCCTTTTGTTGGTGATCACTAAATCGCTGGATTTTTCAAAAAACGAGCGTGAATTCCCTCGGACTCAAACCAAGTAATTTAACATGAATGTATATGGCTAATCGACTCCATGCTAAAAAACTATTTACGAGCCAAAAGGGACGTTTCTTCTAATCACAATAAAGAGTAAATATTCATTTTTTTTACTGCGGTCTGTATGCAAGACACGTACTTAAATAGATAGCAAGGAAGCCAAACCAACTTAAAAACAAAAAGAACCAATGTTGACAGTTTTGGTGACTGCTTGTAATACATGAAAGGGGAGTGATTATCACAAATACAAACATATGAACCAATATAAAATGCCTGAAATAAACTGGCCAATTTTCTTCTGAGATTGTTGACCAAGAATAAGACAGCTCCTTCTTCTGTTTGTCTCGAAGGAAATCATAAGTCGTCTTGACCTCTTACCGCTCACCCCTTCAAAAGTAGCTGAAATGACTGGCGTTTGGACAAGATTGGGAAATTCATTTACTCATTCGTGGTATTATTTCTTGTTCGAAGTATCCCATTGCTACGCATAGAATATTGTAGCTATATACATTCTAAACTCACCGTGTGCATGTATTTGAATAATTTGATATCTGACAATACAAAACATGTTAAACACATGAATGCTTGAGTGTATTTGGAGCTGAAACATGGAACCTAACCAAGAGACAAACCTGCAAATTGAGAAGCATGCAGCGTGTGCATGAGAGAATCATCTTCAACCTCACGTAGAGAAATCACAAGACAGCACTATACATCAGAAAGAAAACGGGGGTCTGAGATATCATAGAATCCCTTAAAAAACTCAAATAGCAATGGGTTGGGCACGTTGCAAGAATGTCAGACAACTTCTCAATATCAAGTTTCACGATGTGGATCCCTAGAGATTAGGTGCGGAGCTGTGGCCAACAGGAAGTAAGATGGCGTGACGAACTAGATAAATTCAGAAAGTACTGACTCTGCAATGCCCGTGATAGAAAGGTTTCGCGAATATTGGGGAAGGTTTATGTCAAACGATGGACCTTAACAGACTGATGATATGATGATAATAAATTTTGAAGGCAATATTTTAAAAATTATCTTCATACATTCAAATATTTTAGCTTACTTACTTAGAGCCTGTTTAGACAGTTTAGAGTCATTGCATTTAAAATGGCAGGAGGATAAGTTTTCTAAGCAGGAACGGCTGAAACTGTAGCGAGCGTAAGGGCACTTTTTATAGTGCCATGTATACCAAATTTGTGCTATGATCCAAAAGTCTCTAGTACTAAATTTCAGCTCATTCCGACAACCTATAAGGCAATCTCGTTTGAAGGAAAAGCGAATAGTGCAATCCTAAGCCTTTGCCAAATAGATTCTGTGAGTTGATCTCCACTTCACTCCGATAATGATATCCGTTTTGCAATATTCTATTAACAATAAGAAACTCCTGCACTGTATAGTTTAAGAGAAAATTAACCTTCTTTAAAAAAATGGTAGGGTGTACTCATTTATGGACGATATTGCGCAAGGAAAAATTGAAAAGAAAACCTAAACACTCTTTTTATTATAGATTGAAATGAGTTCTGGAAAGGCATATTTGAGCCCAATCAATATGTCGTCTGATAATCTCAGCAAAACGTTGGCATAACAACAAGCCCTTGTGATTGTTCAAGTAATAACCGTGGCGAAGTGATTGTACAAGATGGATTATCATCGAGTCATGGTCTTTTTTTCGGGGTAATCCTATATTTACTCCATTTCCTTTTTTCATTCTCCAATTTGCCCACCGTTATTGAGTTTCTATGTCATTTGTCATCATGGCTGCTACGGATATCTTAGCAGATGTACCAAAAGTTTTGGCTAGAACGAATCAAAATGTCGATAAAAGTACCAAATCGTGAAAAATATCTTCAATACCAATAAATCAAAATGAATTGGTGAAATTTAATTTGTAAAAAAAAAAAACAACTTCATCTTAGAAACCGTCAAACAAAACTGTCTCAACAACTGTGAACATTCTTTCAGTTTTCAAGCTGGTCTGTCTGGCTATGTATGTTTCACGCGTACGGGCAGCGATAGTGGAGCCAGAGGGCTGAAAATTGAAACATACAGCAGAGCAGGCAAAAATATATCTTGTTGGCATGCATATCTTATATTAGGTCTAGAAAAACATTTCAAAAAAATTTAACCCCCAAACAGGTTTTCAGTGAGGAGTTCAATTTGCAATGTCATTTTAGGCTAAATTGGTCTCTTACTTTGTGTCTGGCAGCATTCATGTTCGTGAATCGATGGAAGACATGTTGACAGTTTTGGTCAGTTTTTGAAAATTATGATTCTTTTAATTATTGCCCAACAAAAGGTGAGAGAAATAGCCTATTTATCGAACAGCCCTATTCTCAGTTTTTTAATTGATCATCACAAACTCTATTTTCATTTTAAAGAAATTTTTTCTTTCATCTAGTTCAACAATTTTCAGAAGGGTTTCAAGTCCTTTTGAGTACAGAAAGTGGAGCGAAATATATTTGAATATTCTAGTCGACTGTTATATAGAAATATAGGTTCGAAAAGAAAATGGTAAAATGTACCAAATTTTTCAAGCGTCGCAACAAACGTACCAAAATGATTCCAAGTCCATTTTTATCGTAGTTTTACACAGTAGTGTCAGCCAACTTCACATAGTTCCCAGCATTGTGATTGTCCGAGAAACATCGAGCTGCCCATGGCCTTCTTCATTAATCCCTTGCATTTCAAGATATTCTTTAACTGTGGTCCAACTAAGACATCGGCTTTGAGTTTTGTATCAGGCAGTAATTCGTGGCAACATCTGCTGAGATATGCAATGGCTACTAGATATATTTTTGTCTGCTATGCTGGAAACCAAAACAGATGCTGGGCATTTCATTTCACCTGCATTACAACAAGTTAAGGACTTCAAAATGGTGGAATTTCAAACGGCAGGTTTTATCAAATTTCTTTCTCTCTGGGACAGCATGGGTACGTTGGCTCATTACCAAATGCAGGACTAGTCATAGCCGCCCAGGATCAGCAACTTCAATTCAGGTCCACTGATTGACCCCCGGGAGGTATTGAGGCCACCACTGCACATAAGATTTTGTAGTATGGAACAATTTGTCCCAGTCCAAGATAAGGAGTTTGCAGCCTTCAAGTACCTTCCTTAAGCTGTCAGAGGCAAAATCAGTAAATTACAAAATATCGATTTGTAGGTTTGAAGGGAATGATAGCCACTTTCTATATTTTTTTAGACATGAGCAATCAGGAAATTTATTACATTGGAGCATAGAAAAGTGAAAAAATGTTGCATTGGGTAATAACTCACTACTTGTTTCAAAAAGTCAGATTTGATAAAAGAACCATAAATTAGCATAGAAGTTATTCTCTGCATCTCAAAGAAGGGCCACACACACACACACACACACATATATATATACATAAAACTAAGAGAAAGAGGCTAAGTATATATAAAATTAAATTCCTTTATTTAAGAGTGCTGAATACTATAAAGTAGAGCCAATAAATTAAATTTATAATGACTTTATTGTCCCGTTACAGTTGAGACTGTCTTGTTTTATTTGATATTATTCAAATAGGCACACACACACACGCACACATACACACACGCACACACACACACACGCACACACACACACACATATATATATATATATATATATATATATATATATATATATATATATATATATGCCTTTTTGAGCGGCCTTCGGGTCTGGAGCTAAGATTTCAATTCTGTCTAGTGGTACTGGATGGGATAATGGAAAGTGTATAGCCACACTGAAGAGATGTAATACATCGAAACAGCGGTTTGTGGATGACACAATATATATATATATATATATATATATATATATATATATATATATATATATATGTATATATATATATATATATATATGCCCTGCCGTCTATGGTCCAACTGATGTGACAACACAATCTTCTAAGTATCTTTGTCAGCGAAGTCAAACCATTCATTCATTACACACACACACACACACACACACACACACACACACACATATATATATATATATATATATATATATATATATATATATATAAAATAATTATATTTGTGGGTTCAGTTATCTATGTGCTCGATATCAGGGATATGTATATGGATATAGACAGACGAATCGATGCATCAAGGTAAATGCGAGTTTCACCCTACTGTGATCTCCAGACAATGATATAAATATTGAAACATAGACCTGGGTCGCAACCCTAATTAAAATACACCCCCACAAATACCCTGACATTAGAAAGGGTACATTTTCTCTCAAAGGTGCCACACAAATCTGTGCTTCAATATATACACGAAACAGAACCATATGTGTGGCATATACCATGAAAATTTGACATTCGAAAGTTTGTGGATATATATAAGTCTGTAAATCTTTACATCTTTCAAGACTAAAGATGTTAAAGAATTTTATAAAAAATTGTACGTCAATCCAGTCAGTTATTTCCCAATATTTGTTAAAGTGATTAATTATAATTAGGTTTTATATACTATATGTGATTTTTCTTACGGGGACCATCAGTTATTTACTCTCTCTCTCTCACTATGTTTATATATATATATATATATATATATATATATATATATATATATATATATATAGACAATGTGTTGTTTGATAACAAAAATAGTCATATAATTGAATTGATAAGATATACGATTCATTCCCAAATTAAATCTGTTTTGTTTTCTGATATACTTATCAACTGGGTAAAATGATTTTACCCAATTGAGAAGTACATTAGCAGATTTGTTTTGAAACGTACTTATCACGTACTTTTATTCAATCTAATTATATATATATATATATATATATATATATATATATATATATATATATATATCAATTGAATAATGCTCCTCTATTCTGGGTTGAGCATTCTTTAAGTGAGGTAACTCATTCATTGTAAGCTTATGCAATGCTCTTCCATAGGAATAGAGCGCTCTGGTGGTCGGGGGATTTATGCGTAAATAAATATATCATTTAAACTCAGCCTCACTGAACGTCTAGTTCCCTAGCTTATAGGTAGAATATCGGCTTCTTGGTCTGAAGCGAAGGTTTCAACCCTGCTTCGTGGTACTGAATGGGATAATGGAAAGTTTATAGCCTCACTGAAAAGATATAATACATCGAATCAGCTGTCTGCAGATGACACAATTATATATATATATATATATATATATATATATATATATATATATATACTATCAAATGTGATATACATAAGTATATTCAAATGTATAAGATCCCACAATAATATTCAAGATACAACATGAGAACCTAAATTCAATCAACAATAATACAAAGATTCCTGCACGTCACAGAATATCTGGACATAGTACGTTTAGAAAGATCGGAAAGTAACTGACTTACATGACAAGTCTTTGTTGAATGATCAGGAGAACTGTTTGTATTTTTAACTAAAGTGTAAAGTCAATGACTATATTACTTATTTTTTGCGAAAATTTTGTCAAAATACGATACATAGTTGATTTGATATGGGGTTCCAGCAGGCGTGGTGTCGACAAAGACAAAATTGCCCAAGTCAATGCTGCAAAAGTAACATCACATCTAACGGTCTGCTTCTTCTAGTGGGGAGGTGCTTCTCGGAGTTGGATTCTGCAGTATCCAGAATCACTTCATTTGTTCTAAGTCGAGCCCGAAAATCCCAAGCCAAAAAGTCGTTCTGATATTCCAAGAGAAGATTCTACGACTGAAAATATTAAGGAACAGACACTGTATGTTACCTTTCTGAAGAATCTGAATTCCTTTTTAAAGAATCAACGTTGTTCAAGGGATAATAAATGGAGGTAACTGGAGAAAGCTGTGAGGCAATTGGAGGTAGTCGTAAAGTGACTGTAGGAAGTCGCAAGGCAACTGGAAGTAATCGTGAGGCAACTGGAGGTAGTTGTGAGGCAACTTGATAGTCGTGAGTCAACAAGGTAGTCGTGAGACAACTGGCAGTTGTGAGGCAACTGGTGGTAGACGTGAATCAACTGGAGGTAGTGGTGAGGCAACGGGAGGTTGTCGCAAGACAATTTGAGGTGGTCGTGAGGCAACTGGAGGTAGTCATGAGGCAACGAGGTAACCGTGAAACAACTGGAGGTAGTTACGAGGCCACAGGAGGTTGTCGCAAGACAACTTGAGGTAGTCGTGAGGCAATTTGAGGTAGTCGTGAGGCAACTGGAGGTAGTCGTGAGGCAGAGGCGACAGATATGTCTTCTTGGTGCGACAGAGCATAGAGAATACGAATATGCCCTTGGCGCAACAGAAAACGTACCCCAATCGCCAAAGAAAACTACCCCAGATGAAGAAGTCACCTTTTTAATAAGCAGATCCATAAGAATGAAAACAAAAAAGAATCTAAAATTAGGTTTAACTGAAAAATACATTTTTTGTGGATCAAATTTAAAAATAACAATTTCTTCTGATGTATCTGGAAATTTCTTGAGATTTTATTGATCTTTGAAATTATATCAAACTAGGACAGCGCTCATTTCGAAGGTGCATGCTGGGAAAGGGTCATACTTTAGGATGTGAGGAGCGGCCTGCTATAATTGAGATGTAAAATAATTTTCAATCTGTTGTAAGGAACTATGGATTTGAAGTATTTCGATTACTTCTTCTTGGTGTTGATTTAGCAATTTAGATAATTCTAAAGAGCCGAAGTCAAGGGAAGTAATTTATAAGAACTATGAAGAAGATTTTTCGAGAACCGCAAATTGAAAAAACTTCAGACTCACATTGCAATGCATTGTGTGCTGACTAATATATCCGGTGAATGTCAACTTCACATAATGACCAGTTCTCGAGTGATCGCGGTGCACACACACACGCACACACACACACACACACACACACACTCATTCCAGTATTCAGATTCCAGTTAATCTTTAGTTATACTTTGACAGGTGTCTCTTTTTCACCTGGAAGAAATATTCTGATCATGAATTCAGAAAAGAAAGGAAAGGATATAAAGTCAGGAAGGAAGAGAATTACCAACTTGGAGATGGGCTTGGAAACTTGAATTACGTTTTCAGATACAACATTATGCCTTTCAGTGATTTATTAGAGGTATATGTCTTCCGTCGCACCGGTCTGTCTTTCCGTTTGTTTGTCTGTCCGCACGATATCTCCGAAAGTAATCAAAAAGAAGAAATTAATAAATCCTTGGGCGGATCCATGCACAGTTCGCGCCAAACGTCGTAGTTGTATATTCGCATCAGTCATTTATTTCTACCAATTTATTTATTATATAAACAATATATAGGTTGCAGTAATCTGTTGAAGTATAAGTGGGAACGGTGTTTGACCCAGTAGCAGTCAAGCTAGTTTAATCATTGGTTTAAATTCTAAATTTTGAAGACGTATAAGGATGTCAAAATGAACTTATTGGAATGTATCGCTTTCTGTATAAAAACTATTTTGTTTGATAAGGTATCTGGTATCATGAGATGTTAATTTACACTTTAAAAAATGGTTTGATTACGTACACTGAAAAAATGGTACACAGCCAAACTTTTGAAAATTACTCTAATTTGTTACATGTAAATTCATTAGTTTATCTAAAAGTAATATTTATCATATCTAATCAGAAATTTATTTCAGGACAAAGTAATTCACTTAGGTTAGTGAGTTTTTCAAGTTGGTCCAAAGAAACACTTTTTTTCAGTTTAGGAAGCCTTGGAGATGGATCAGAGGATTCTTCCTTACTTTTGGTCTACTTAATCGTGGCCTTTCAAACACTTCTCCCATGACGTTTGAAATGAAGACTAAAAAGCAAAAAGAGAGTTCAAATGACTTACAAATGATAAAAGCATCTAATGTCATAGCGGTGTTGGAATAACAAGACTGAGAAACATTAAACGTAAAGGAGTTACTAAAAGACCAATAAGCAAATTAAAATGACTAACATCAGATAAGGCACTTCTTCACGATAGTTTTGAAAAAAAGATCAGCAAAAATATTGAGAAGGGAGTTAATTCAACGTATTCACCAAAAGAGAGAAAAAAAATCTACACTTGTCAGATGAAATTTGGAAGAAAGTGGCTTGAGAAAGAAACAATTTGGACCGAGAAAAGAACCGAACTGACCAGAGTCCATCGATTGGACAAGGTTATCTTTAATCAATGTTCCAGAAACAAATTAGTTCCTAACTTATTTTATTTTTAACTTATTTCACTCTTATAGACAAAACATGGTTTGAATACTTGAAATTTGCGACAGACTTGATATCTCTTTTTTCATGATTACGTTTTTGAATCTTTCATATGGAATTAGTGATTTGTCAACCTTTCCGAATTTAATTGAACGATTGCAACCATCACAGATGTCAAAAGGATCTATCCTTTATTTATATCTGCATTTGTTTGTGTGTTTGTTTGTGTGTTCCAGCGCCCCTGGCCATACTGTTTTGACTGAAAATTTGACAATTAGCATTAGTGCTCCACTAAACCCCATCTAAAAATGCATTTTTTTATTTGAAAATAACAAAAAACAAAAAAAACACGCTTTTTTGACTTTTTTGCCAGATTTCAACGGGTTTATGATAACATCTAAATCCTCCAGAATCTAGATATTTTTAACTCTAATTTTGATGTTTTCTTGTATAATTAACATCTAGATTCTAGAGTATCTAGATATTTCTAGACGTTTTTTTCTTACTAAATTTTAGATGCTTTCTTAAGGAAAACGGCAGTGGTGGCATAGATGGAATTTATTCTGACCATATTTATTCTTCGGTGGATTTTTCCACGACTTCCAAATTTGACGCTACCAAGATTGCGAGTTTTCGTGTCTATAACGGGGATCCCAAATTAATGGACAATGCGTGAGATCAGGACCAAGCAACGAACACAACTAGTGCATCGATTGGATGTCGCGCGAGGATACTATGCTCAACTCATTGGCGAAGCTTGTTAAAGCCTCCACGACTATAAATTGATTAAAAAGTCTTAACAACCTGCAACATTTCTTGATTCTTTACGAGGAACATGTGGGCCATCTTAATCACACCATGCCTTAATGTAATTCGACGCTGATTATCGATTTTATGCCTCTGTTGAGTCTAGAGTTACCAACCGATTTGAGGAGAGCAAGTCACAGCTATTGGACTGGCCGGACACTGGGAAGAAAACAACCGACCGAGCGTGTGGTCATACTGCTAGTCCCGCACACGCCATCTATTGGGCTAATTTCAAATAATAGATCGAAGGTTGGGATTTCAAATAGGCCAGTCACGCAATGCTGTACCTGACCAAAGGAGAAAGACCGTATATTGGTCAATAGAGAGCGCAAATGTTGTTAATGTTGCTATGTGCAAAACAGAGAAACTAAACTGGTTGACGCTACATGGATAGTTTTTCAGCTCATCGACATCTATGTAGCATATAAAACATTAAAAAAAGCCTAATTGCACTCTGGTGAACAAGCTTAAAAATGATTGTAGATTTTTCGACATTTTATAATCTTTAGTGACAAAGATTATATTCTCTTGATTCCGATGAAAATGTTGATTGTGATTCAATCAATATTCATTTTACATCTCTGGAATTTTATTGAGAAAAACTATTAAATATTGTGTTCTATGTGCACCCTGGTAAGAGGAAGAACTTGTGACATTTCATGTTTTTCGAGACGATGTCACCGCAATTCGCATTAATGATAATTGGCAGTGTGTATTTGGACTCCGTCGCGTCGACAGGATGCACCTGGTGTTGTAAAATAGAATTTTATGTTCTGATGATGTAGTAAAAATGCTTAATCAAAAGAATAATAAAAATGTAAAAAAATGTAAAAACGAGAGCGGAAAAAATGATCCGTTTGTGGCCAACAAAATGCTTTCCTTCAAGCTGTCTACAAAGTTAATTTCTATCATCCACGTATATAAAATGCAAAGTGTATAGAAAGCTATTCTCTAAGCCCCTTGCAATTCAAATCTCTATTATCCACGTCTATAAAATGCAATGTGTATAGAAGGCTATTCTCCAAGCTAACTGCAATGTAAATCCCTATCATCCACGTATATAAAATGCAATGTGTATTGAAGGCTATTCTCCAAGCTAATTGTGATGCAAATGTTTATTATCCAAGTCTATAAAATACAATGTCTATAGAAGACTATTCTCCAAGCTAACTGCAATGCTAATCTCTATTATCCACGTATATAAAATGCAAAGTGTATAGAAGGCTATTCTCCAAGCTCACTGCAATGCAAATCTTTATTATCCACGTATATAAAATCCAATGTGTATAGAAAACTATTCTCCACGCTAACTGCAAAGCAAATCTCTATTATCTACACACATATTTATATATAATGCAACGTGTATAGAAGGCTATTCCCCTACTCAATAGAAACTCACATGACCAACGTCTCTCACATGAAACTCCGAATCTTCAAAAATGGCCAATTTAGCATAAACATAAATTTTAAATTGACCCCCAACCCTTTAAAAATATTTAGTGGTAACATTCAAAAGCAACCCCCCCCCCCAAAAAAAAAATGATGAAAAAGGAGAAAATGGAAAAGTGAAGAAGGAAGACTTGCAGAATTTAACGCTCACGGGGTGTACATAAGGCAGAAAGAACAATGATAGGCAGCGGCTAGCCTACTCGAAGGGTTTGAGCAGATGGTAGAAAGAATACCGGAAGACGTCGATGATTTGCTGAGAGCGACAAGGGAAAGGAAGTATTTGGAGAGCCATGATCGTCCACATCCTGAATAGACATGGCATCTGAAGAGGAAGAATGCTCAAATATCCCGGAGACATTCTTTGGTTATTCATATTTTAGAATAAAGAATATTAAGCCAGGAAATAAACATCAATATTAGTAAACGAACAATGGAAATTGACTTTGACACCCAATCTTACGATTAATAAAAAGAGCAAGCCTGGCTGCTTCATGGTCAAGCTTCACTCCTACTTCTATTTCCACTGAAGATAATTACCGGAACATTTTTATTGTTTATATAATAAAAAAACTATTAAAACATTTTTCATAAAAAATCTCGCTATCTATCTATCTATCTATCTATCTATCTATCTATCTATCTATCTATATTTGTGTGTGTGTCTGTGTGCGTCCGTCTGTCTGTCTGTCTGTCTGTCTGTTCTATCGCATATATCTTTCATCAATCCCCGTTCATGCATATCAATCAATCTATCAACCTATCTCAGTCTGTTGATACCTACGAGCCGACCTACCCATCTATCTATCTATCAATCTACCTATCTATCTATTTATGTCAGTATGTTCAATCTGTTAATATCGTATTCATGATAAATGAAAAATATTAGGAAAATTTTCATAAATGTATTTATTTGTTAAAATGAAAAAGGCCGTCGCATATTTGTAAGAAACATTTTTGTAAAGTTGTAAAACTTTACAGTTTGGCTCAGTCGGTAAGAGAGCCACCTAACTTGGCCATGATTTCAATTCACGCTTAAAAATGTTTATTTCAAACATCAGTTTGGTTTAACGTGACAGGACTGACAAACAGTGAAGAGTCCCCCTTCAATTTGATCAGGATAAGTTCATGTTGTTACGGTAAAACAAATTCAGACTGGGGGGGGGGGTAATGAAAAGCTGGTAAATCCCATACTCGTCTGGAAGAAAACTGACACTATAAAATGCTCACATGGAAAATGATTTCCGTATTGGTTTTTATCGTGTGGGCATCGTGTCCACACAGTAAAATGCTCACACAGAAACATGCCCTCACGGGAAAATTTCCAAATGTTTCGCTAAAGAAGATGGAGGGGAAAGGAATGATTTTGTTTGGATTATTTTTTTTTCACTCTTTACTGTTAATGAAATTAGATTTCGAATCAAAAAAATGTAAAAATTCAGTTAATAGATTTCCGTTGAACACTGAACCCAACATCGACACAGGTGCAATATTTTATCACTCAATCGCTGAATACCAACATTCTTTGATAATTTGTCCATCAATCTATCCATCTGTCCCATCTATACAAATCTAACCACCCCTTTCTCTCAGTGATTCTATTCATTTCTATAATTATCTCTCTCACTATATATATATATATATATATATATATATATATATATGTATATATATATATATATATGTGTGTGTGTGTGTGTGTGTGTGTCAGTATGTTATATCTATCATGAATGCAAGGCATTTGGCTATCGATCTATCCATCTATCCCATCTATACCAATCTAACCAGCCCTTCCTATCAGTTGTTCTATTTATCTCTGTAATTACCTTCATATCTGTCTGTCTGTCTGTATCTCTCTCTCTCTCTCTCTCTCTATATATATATATATATATATATATGTCAGTATGTTAAATCTATTATGAATGCCAAGCAATGAACAAAACTTCAACATTCTCATCGTCAGTCTTGTCAAAGGACAAATTAAGCCACCATACATTTAGAAAGATAGGAATATATTACAAGCTAAAGCGCCAGATGGATTGATAATGGTGGAGACTGTCTTTTCATCGTAGCGTCTGATCAGACTAAAGCCTAATCAAGTGTGTCAGGAGAGATATAAAGGAACCATATTTTGGGGCAGAGAGGCTAGGAGAGAGGGACAGAGTTACATCCATCCGGGCTATGCATATAGACCACTCATCTTTTAATTGTTCGCCCAAGGATAATTTAGTGTTTTAGAAATGATGCTTAATCAACAGAAAGAATGAATGATGTATATATTTTCTATACATCTCGTCTGCCTTGTACTACGTGAGTACGAGACGGGATAGATCGGCAGTGCCACAATGTGTTTTCCGTCAACATTTCGTTCTACCTAACTGAACCTGTGCCCCTAAAAGTTACTGTCTTAAGATTAGCCATTGTTCGATGCCACCGAAAGCAACAACAACAACAATTTCGATTTGGCAAACGCAATAAATATCATAGACTTTAACTCTTAAATTCATGAACACTAGATTAGGAACGTTTCTATGAATGGCATTAAAAATATCGGAACACTTTTTGAATTGGTTAGAAAAATACCTAAAAATCAGAGGAAGTTAATTTGATCAATGGTTAATCCCCCTTATTTTCAATTTTTTCGGTGGCCAGAAGAAAAGCCAATACGAAAAAGTGCACATGAAAAATGTCCACATGGAAAAGATCACACGGAAAAATGCTCTCACAGAAAATGTCAACTTAGAAAATGATTTTCATATGAGCATAGCGTCATTCTTATTTACTGCCCTCTCATTCGCATGCATACAACAAATCAGTCATTTATACGTGTGTACACGTATGCACGTATGTATACCTACGGGTATAAAATCTCACTATGAACATACTTACATAACGTCTATATGAATAAATATAAGTAAGCTAATGTTTCTGATATCCCTTTTTTCAAAAAATGTTAACTAAAGCTGCCAACATCAACTTAGATTTCTTCAGTGTTTATGTAGGTCTGACTGACTATGTCACGCATTCAGACTCCATTGGTACAGCTAAAAGGCTGAACTTTTAAACATTTATTCTTTATCATGTTAAGAAATTTTTTTTATTATCCCTTGAAAATCCACCCCAAACTGGTTTTTAATCAGAGGGTAAATTTACAATGTAGGTTTATGCATAATTAGCCACTAAGTTTGATAGTGTTCACACTTGTACTTGAAAATACCAGATTTTTTTAATGATAGCGGCCCATCAAAAGGTTGAAAAAATAACTTTTTTTCATTGACAACTTTTTTTCAATCGATCACCCCGAACCCAGCATACTGCCCAAGAGATTTGTTCACGTCACAGTTTTTACTGACTTCCTAATCAGGCTCGTTTTCTTTTTGTTCGTAACTAACTTTCCATTTCCTTTTCTTCATAGTCCATTTTGAAATCTTCCAGCCTCGTCCCTCAGGAGTTAGAAGCAGTTTAATTCAATCTATAGAGGCATCAGCATTGTTTCTTCTAATCTGTAAGCGTTTATATGAGCACGCACATTTTTGCAACCAGCACATGGAAATTAATGTACGCACTAAAGAGTTCAAATCAAATAGATAGTTAACCGAGTATTTACTGTAAAAAATAGTGATTCATTTTGTCAAATTCAAAAGTGTGCAGATACTTTTGTCGACCGAAAAATTGCATAACATCTTGCAGAGGTCTGGTTTGCAGACGAGAGTTAAGACCATTTCAAATCAGACGGACACTGAGATGTGGTGTCATAGTCAACGGAGTTTCATCCCAGGGGTATTTTACTGCACTTTGAAATCAAGTCCAAGGGGCTCAGGATTTCATCCTGAGGCCTAAAGACCGACGCTCTGCTACAATAGTTACGAGGTCTAAGAAACGTTTGATGTTTCATGTCCACACATTCGCGTAGTAAAATTGCATAGTATGAAATTCTCGTGTACACTAACTGCTAAAGATTCGAGGAAACAATTGTCACTAGCTATTTGTAATGAAAAATGACTTTTACATATCGTTTTTTATTTTGTAGATACAATTCAACTATTTGGCTCAGAAATAGAGAGATTTTGCTTTTCTCTGATCTAAACCGACAAGTTACAATTTCTGACAAGTTCCGACGGTATTCTTACTTTCCAAGAGTATATCTGTTTTCTTCACGTAGAAGAGTTACACAGCATCACTGAGTTACCCAACAATTCTTTTGTGCATTATTATTATTTTGCATATTTTTATATATACATATGTATATACGTATATTGTCCTCTCAGAGGCAGTAATGGTTAGCTCGTCCACTGCACATGCAGGGTTCGATTCCCGGTACGAGCGAGGAGTGTCGAAAACTCCACATTCGGACCGATTCCCCTGTGCGCTCAGTGGTTTATTAAGTACATCCTAATTTTTACTGTAGAGGTATCCCGAGAGGTGTCCTTGAAAATCGACCTGTTTCAAAATTTTTGAAGATATTACCATGGATAAAATATCGTCTTATCAATGTACAACGATTCAATATTCTGGAAATTGGGATCAGAAGTGAAGATCTGTTGAAGATTGTTATTTTGCTATCTACCAGGACCCTGAGGGTTTCCCAATTTCAGGGAGACATTATCGTTGAATAAAAACATCAATACAAGTGCTGAACAGCTCGATAGAATGCGCATGCTCTGGTAATATATTTTGCGGATTTCAACATTTTTATTTGTTATTCATATTAAAAGAAAAAAAGATTTCTATGAAAATCGTATCATGTGCATCAGTGAAGAATCTTCAGGTACCACCTTAGATTTAAATGTATGAATAATTGACCTCCGCCCCTTCCTCTCTTCTTTTTCAACTTAATCTTATTTTTAAGTCATCAATCTTTCGTCTCGTTTATCTGTCAGTCATTTTTTTCTTTTCAACCTAAAATGTCATTCATTAGAAGCCGTCAACCAAAACTGTCACCAAAGCTGCCGGGATAGGTCTCTTCCGTTCAAGGGTTGGTCAGTTGGCTGGCTGTTTGGCTATGGCCATGGCTATGGCTATGGCTATATATACACACACACACACACACACACACACACACACACACACATATATATATATATATATATATATATATATATATATATATATATATATATATAAATGAATTATGCATGTATGTATTTATCACTGGCTGGCTATTTGGCTATGGCTATGGCTATGGCTATGGCTATGGCTATGGCTATATATATATATATATATATATATATATATATATATATATATATATATATATTTATATATATATATATATATATATTTATATATATGTATATGTATGCGTGTGTGTGTGTGTGTGTGTATATATATATATCAATTATGCATGTTTGTATTTATCACACGCACATCCTGCACCAATGGTGATAGGGGGTTGTAAATTTCCACATTTACTCATTATATCAGAAATAATTAACCCCTTAAGTGGTCTGTAGTGGAAGTTTGATTTACTATGTAAGTTGATGCTACATTACTCTCATTCTTGCTAGTTTTCACTGCCCAACAAGAAGCAAGAGAAGTAACTTATTCATTGAATACCCAAATTTTTAATTAATTACCCCAAACACTACTTGTGTATTAAAGACGGATTATCTTGACCCGTCTTTTCCTCTATTATTGTGTCTTGCTCTTTTTCTTCTATTTCTCTTTGAACATAATCACCCCTAACCTTTTTTCTCCTTGTTTGCAAACATCAATCGAAACTGTCAACATACAATATAGGTTTATTCAGTTTTTAAATCATTCTGGCTGGTTTGCTGGCTGGCTTGCTGGCAATGTATGTACCAAGCGTACAGGCTGCACCAGTGGAACGAGAGGGCTGAATATTTAAACACCTAGTCCTTATTTTTTCTAGGGAGAATTTTTTTTGTTTTTTGAAAGTTCCCTCTAAAAATTGGTTTTTAGTGGGGACTCAGTTTCTAATGCAAGTTTATGCAAGTTTCCCGTACTTTGTTTTCGAAAAATTCGGACATTTTGGTGATTCGACAAAATGCAAAAAGTAATGTACTTATAGATCAACCCTTTTCCCAAATTTTAGTTGATCACCTCCAAAACGATGTTGGTCGCATGCCGGTTTCGATTGAATGATTGCTTAGGCCTGTTTTTTATTTATTTCTCTTTTTTGTTTTTTTTGTACAGTCTTTTAAACATTTTTTCGATAACCCTTTTTTCTCTTACTTAAAAAACATCAAAGAAAACTGTCGTCATAGGTTTGTTGAGATTTTAGTTGGCCTGGCTATCTGGGTTATCTATTCACTTTGTGCACAGACTACACCAATGGAGCTAGGAGGCTAAAAAATTGTATATTTACTCATAATCATGTTTATAAAGAACTGTTTCTTTGAAATTTCACCCCGAATAGGTTTTAAGGGGGAAGGTGAATTTACAATGCAAGTTTACGCTAAATTGGTCGCTTAGTTTGTTACAGATTGGGTTCACGCCTGGCTTGTGAATATCGGACTTTTTGCGATCCAACAAAATGCAAGAGAAATAATTTATTCATTGATCATCCTTTTTGCCAAGTTTTTAGTTGATCACCCTGAATACTGAATTTTGCCAAAAAGATACCTGTCACATGACAGTTTCTCATGAGTGACTAACCATACCTGTTTATCTCATTACTTATTCTTTTTATTTCTCTCTTTCCTTTTCTTGTACTTCTTTCTTTGAACAATTTTTTCTCAAACTTCATTTGCTCTGTTTTTTTAAAAAATTCTTCCAAGATATCTTTTCCAGTATCTGTGCTAATTCATTTTCACCTTGTCAATAATTGTCCCAGCCACCGAGTCCTTTTTTTTCCGTATGAATATTTAAATCTAATAAGGCTGACGAAGCATTAACTGTAGGAAGACCTGTTACAGCATGTCTTTCTACGGATATGCGCTCGCTTGATGAAGAATTAGGCCGAATGGAACACACGGAACAAAAGTAACGATTGAAAAATAAGATGCACAACTCATAACCCCCAAACATTTTTTTCTGTTCCTGGGTTGTGAGAGTTATTTTTTGATTGATTTTGTCCAAAAAGTATAAAAAAAGTCTGATTAGTCACTCATACCTTCGCGTGACCGACGTCTTTTGGCAGCAGTTGGTGGTGATCAATTAAAAATTGGAAAAAAGGTGTGACAAATGAATAAATTACTTGTTTCGCCTTTTGTTGGGCTGTGAACAATAAGTGTTTTTATTTCCTGTTTGATTATGTCTAAAAAATATGGAAAATAAGTCTGGTTAGTAACCCAATAGAAACCGTCTCATGACTGACATCTTTTGGCAGCATATCGAGTTTGAGTGATCAGTTAAAAAATTGGAAAGAGGGGTAATCGATGGATAAGTTTTCTCATCGCTCCTCTTCTTGGGCAGTGATTTCTAAAAAAGTCTGAAGAAAAGCGAGAACACTATGGAAAAATAATGGAACAATTTAGCATAAAATTACATTGCAAATTGAATCATCCACTGAACACATTAAACAAGAGGTTTAAAACGCCTAAAAACGTTCTTCCTGAAACAAATAAGGATTGAATATTAAAATTATGTACTCCATTCGTAGGGCCTGTATGCTTGATACATAGATATTTAGACAGCCAGACCAACTCAAAAACTGAAGAAACTTATGTTGACTGTTTTGGTTGACGGTTGCTAAAAATGTCCATTATTCCTTTCAAACTTCTCTTTTGTGACGAAGACAGTGATAATATGAAATCTACATATTTCTAATTGGACAATGGGCGAATTTGCATTTTTTCAATCAGTAAGTCAGAAAAACAACCAGCTATGAATATCACTGTCTTGATCACAAAAGCAAAGTTTGAGGAGGATAATTACCATTTTCTATACTTTTTACACATGCGCAAAATTTAGAAAATAAGACCCACCACCTAAAAACAAAAATTGTATTGCACGGTATTATATGTAAAAGAAAGAATGAAAAAAAAATGAACAAGAAATGATATGAAAAATAGAAAGACAGTCAGTTGCACGATATTTGATGATTAGAAATCTATGGATATTAATTATTCATTACAAAATTGTTTTCGTAGCTTAATACGTAATAAATTGAAATTTTACAATAGTGGAATTGGTAATATTATAGTATATAAAACGGTAAACTATTTGTTCCAAACAGGATTGCCAATCGTTTTACAAGAATATATTTCAAATATCTGTACGTTCATAAATCATTTGACGATTCCCAACGCTAAATAAGATATATAGGTATGGAGTTATACTAAGTTAAAACTTCGAACTCTCACAGTGTCCAGTTGCAGTTATTTGTAAATTTCAGGTTCAGAGTGTACGATCTAGTTGTTTCCTTATTAGACTTATCCCTTCTTTCAGCTGATTAGTCATTGGGTTGATCGAACTCTGATGATGACGAGACTTGGTTGATCGCTGACGAAGTTCTCAAAATTTCTGTATGATGTGCCCACGTTGTTTGTTCGATATGGTATCCCCTGTTGTGCTCACTTCAATGGGGAATATAATCATAAATCAGGGAAAAATACCATAGAAACTTTTTTGAATTTTTTCTCTGAGAGAGAGAGAGAGAGAGAGAGAGAGAGAGAGAGATGCTTTGCCATACATAGGTCTGGTAGCTACTATGCCTTTTGTCTATGGACGAGAGAGCTTTTTGCTTGAATCTCTTGACCTGTGAGACACTGTTGACCCCAAACTGCCACCAACACTGCCAAATTAAGGTTCTTCAGTTTCCTAATTATTCTTTCTGTCTCGATGGCAATGTAGGTGTGTAAATCTAGTACAGGTCACACAGAGCTAGATAGTTTTCACTTCTTATTATGTCCAGAAAAAACGTGTTTCTTGTTTTTTTTAATAAAATTCTCCCACTGATTAGATTTTCAGTTTGAGAATCAATTCGCATCATCATCATCATCATCATCATCATCATCATCAGCAGCAGCAGCAGCCTTTTATCGTCTGTCGTTGGACATAGACTTTCCACAGGATGCATCATACCTATCTATCATGGGCATTGCGGAGCCGATACGATCTGAACTTGTCTAGTTTATCTCTCCACCTTGTACTCTGCCGGCCCTTATTGCGCATGTGATCTTTAGGGATCCGTGTTTTGATGTCCGTTGTTTGTCAGCTATTTTTTGCAATATGACCAGCCCATTGCCATTTCAGTTTTCTAATGGATTCTATAATGTCTTGGACTCCTGTTTTTCCCCCAATATATTGTGCTATCTTGAGATCTCTCTATGTGACATCGAGCATGATTCTTTCATGTGCATGTTTCATGGTTCTCAATTTGCAGATCTGGCTCTTAGTTAGGTTCCATGCTTCAGCTCCATAGGTGACTATCAGGTGGATTGGTTGTATTTCTGTCTTTTGGGACGAATGGGATTTTCTTGTTCTTGAAGATGAGGCTTGCGATCCTAGTGTGATCCCTCACTCAATTTCTCCTTTTGAGGATTCCGATTCTAGGTAGATGTTATACCTTTATGCTAAATTGATCTCTTACGTTTTGTCTGAACTACAAGACCGTCAACCAAAACTGTCACCAACACTGCCAACCTGTTTTTCTTCAGTTTTTACGTTATTCTGGCTGACTGATTGGCTATACATGTGTGTAACATCCGTACAAACCACATCAAAGAAGCAAGAGGGCTTTTGCTCCTCATTATGTTAAGAAATTTTTTAATAGAATTTTCTCCCTGATTATAGAAATCGATTTGCAATATACTTTCATCCTAAATTGGTCCTTTAGTTTATGTTCGGGAGCATTCATGCATTGTTTTTGAAAATTCGAACTGGTTTTAATGATTATTGCCCAACAAGATACTAGTAGAGCAACTTATTCATTGATGACCTTTTTTTCAAATTTTTATTTGATCACCCCAGGCACGATATGCTGACAAAATACGTTGGTCACGGGACCGCTCTTATAAAGACTAACCAGATATGTTGATGATGAGTTGCCTTTTGTTTTTGCTTCTCTTTACTCTAAGTTGCACATTTTTTTAATAATCTCACCTACTGTCATATTTGCACCCGAGACTGAATCGTCCTCAGGAATCCATTTTCTTTCTTTCGTAGTCGCTTCAGAGAGAACCTTCTTCTTTCTTTCCGCTTTTATATTCATTCAGGCTTCTTCCTCATTCTCATCTTCGCTAAAAAGGTGTCCTTTCTTTCTTTTTTTTAGGTTGGTAAAAAAAGGTAAAGCGTCCCGTCTCTTAGGAGACACTTCAAATGGAGCTCAACGACCGGTGACAAAGTGTCAGTTTCTTTTGAAAGCATCACCATTGTGATCTTTGGATGTTTCGAATCCGGTCGAAATTAGGACTTTATACCTAATAATTTTTATGACCACCCCTGGTAGGGATATCTACCCCCTAATCGAACTGCTTACAGTGTACTCAATTAACTGCTTAGTGCACAGGAAAAATTGTTTTGATGAAGAGTTTTCGACACACTTCGTCCATATCGGGAATCGAACCCAGGACCACGTGAGGCAGACGTGCTTGCAATTACATTATCCGAGCAGACTTTCAAATGGAATAAGGAAGATGTATTCGTCTCTTATACTCCTTTTCTCTTTCAACTCTCTTTGTGTCGGAATAATTGGGAAGATTGATTCTCTTTCACCCCGATTCGAATGCTTCACAGACGCCTTTGAGAATCATATATTTTCTGTGAGCTAACATGTATCCATGCACGTATTACATCTATAGCTCTGACTCTGAATAACTCATCGTTTTTCTTTCCTATTCGTGGAAAATTCAGACAAAGGCCATACATTTGCCCAACCTTTTGGCTGTCAAATTAAATTTAAAATAGATAAATAGACGGATACGTAGATATAAATCTTAACTTATTCTGACACAAAGTATATCGTAGGGAAAAACTACTTAACTCGATGAAGATAGTCATAAATACATATATGTATACTTACATAAGTATGTTAAAAAAAAGTTACCTTCTTGAAACTCAATGAAACGGTCTACAAACTTATATTCAATGCAAATGTTTCCTACTTATTTCCCTATTCAGAATACGCGTAACAATAAATGATTATGCACACATATACACTTACTTGCTCGCTTTGCTATCTGCTTATGTATGTGCTGCGCGTACAGGTCATACCAACGAATTTATTGAGCTGACAATTTAAACACTTAGTGGAGACCGGAACCAGTCAGCACATTTTTGATTAGATGGCCGTGTAGTGTCCCCTATAGTTTTAGTTTGGAATTAAGTACGAAATTCTTCGTTTAGCTAGATATCCAAAACGTCACTTCCTCCGACGAACCCTATTAAACCCCTGGACGCACATGGTCCAATGCTCATTCGTTCCAGCACCCCTTAGCTGGGTACGCTTCTAGCCTTGGCCTTCGCGGCCGGCTATTTTCTCTCTTTCCTTTTCCCAGGTCCAATGCTCATTGGCACTATAGGGGTCGTTGGAGGAAGTGACGTTTTGGATATCTAACTAAAAGAAGAGTTTCGTACTTAATTCCTAACTAAAAGTATAGCGGGCTCTACTGCCGTAATCTCCCGTGAAATTAATTCATTAAAACACAAATATGATCAAAAGTTACTACTGACAAGAGATTTTCTTTGCATTGGTCAATTGAATCTGAAACATTTGTCAAATTCATCATATCCTCATTTAAACATTCGGGAAAAAGGTGAACAAACCTATTCCATCAATGGGAATGTTAGTTCAATTCAATCGGACTAATTATTTCTTTTACTAGTAGATACAGATGTGATCAATAAAATATTACATTTGATAAATATACTTAAAAAAACACACAGAAGATTGTATGAGAGTGCAAAGTAAGAATTTAGGAATATGATGACCTCTTGTAGGACAAATGGAATCATACATAAGAAAACCTCAATGGTGCATTATTGTACGGTAGAAGATTTTAAAAAAAAGAACAATAAAAAAATAATTACGGCACCAATAACTAGTTTGAAGTTGGTTTCGTTATTTTGCAGAATTTAAAAAAAATATTTCTCCTCTGCCTCAATCGCAAACGATCATAGCTTACCAACTAACCCAACTAACAATGTATCAGGTAGGCCGAAATACATGATCTTCCTGTATTCTATTCTAAGAAAAGTTCTGACTGAAAATGCTTGAAAAGTAGTATATGTATTTGGTATTGCTATTTCACATAATCATAGACTGCGCTTTCATCAGCTTCACAATAAAGCATAAAGTAGGCATTCGTTTATCAAAGTGAAAAGTTACTTACCTACGTGGAAGAACGTTTTTTCATGCAAATCTTTTTGTGCTTGCTACACATATGACTCAAACTTAGTAGCAGAAAACAACGATCATTTACTGGGGATAACAGTGGCGCCATCAAGTGGTAGAAACAAAAACTAAAGCAGTGGATTCAAACTGACCCCCGGTCTCCCCTACTCCTTATAATGTTTTTACCCCCTCTGGATATTTTTTGTAGGGGTGTTAAATTTTCTATGCAAATTCATGCTGAATTGATTTGTGTCAGACAGCGTTCACGCTCGGTTTTCGAAAATTCGGACATTTTTCTTCAGTGATCGTTGCCCCGCCAAAAATTGATCTCTCCCGTTCCAATCTTTCAATTAATAACCCCAAACACGGTTTTCTGCCAAGAACGTCGGTCACGCCTTTAATCCAATGTCTAACCAAATATTTGTTTCAATCAAATTAATTTGCTTATGAAATTTTTTAGGATTTTTCTGTCAAACAAAATTATGCAATTTTTTTCATGACAAATTTTGTAAATGCCTGAGAAAGTAGCAATTCATGGGTAACTCTGATTGAAACATAAGCTACCTGATAATTGTATTGTTTATTTTTGTAGGTCAACAGCCTGTTCGAAAAAGCGCAAAGAAAAAAACGTATTCCTTTCCGAAAAGCTTTCAATTTCAATAAACTAGCCAGCTGTACAAAGACGCCATTCATGGCTCCATGGTTAATGCAATAGAACGTTACATACCTCTTACAATGTACATCCTTATCTTTTTGAAAAAAACAAGATTTAAAATAAGAACTGGAGATATCAAGAAAAGATCCAGTTAACGTGCTTTTGATATTGTTTTATACTGGGACAAATAGTTTTTAGAGTCAGTTGCGCTGAAAAGCAATATGTCTCGTGCAGAGAAAGACAGATCAGATTGAGGCGATATGTCCAAACGACTTTGAAATGATTAATTATGATTAAGATCTCTCTCTCTCTTTTTTTCTCTCTCTTTCTCTCTCACTCTCTATCTGTCTATCTACCTATCTAGCATTCAATTAATTTCCCCCCTCTCACTCTATATATGTGTGTGTGTGTGTGTGTGTGTGTGTGCGTGCGTGTGTCTTTTCTATCATATATATCATTCATCAATCCCCGTTCATATCTATCCATCTATCTATCTATCTATCTATCTATCTATCTATCTCTGTCTCTGTCTGTCTGTCTGTCTGTCTGTCTGTCTGTCTGTCTGTCTCTCTCTCTCTCTCTATATATATATATATATATACATGTCTCAGTCTGTTCATATCTATCTGTTTCAGTCAGTCTCTCTCTCTCTCTCTCTCTCTCTATACATATATATATATATATATATATATATATATATATATATATATATATATCAGTCTTCTAATGTCTACCTCAGTCCGTTCATATCTATCTACTTATTTATCTATCCATCTATCTATCTATCTATCTATCTATCTATCTATCTATCTATCTGTCTGTCTATCTATCTATCTATCTATCTCAGTCAGTTCGTATTTATCTATCCTAGCCTTTCCTTAATCAATCAACCACCAGTGTTTATTTTCGAGTAACAAATGCCATTAACATAATTCATTCACGGCTTGTGAAAATTACTAATATCATATATAACCATCCATACATAAAAGGCACTACTTTATATCACATATCTGATTTTTCATCATAATTTTACTTGAGTAAAATGACTTTTTATGCGTTTAAAACTGCATACTGTCCGTATACGGGTTATTTCTATCAATATTATGAACGATCAACGTCAGTGTTGATATCATTACTTTCGCAAATAAAGATGATCACATTTATCTACAACAAATACTTGTACAAGGATAAAGGCTGGATATTTGACAATAATAGTATTTATTTGAAAGAATGTAATCTGTTAGCATTGAAAAGCGACGTGAGCAATCTATGGACGTCCTCCGAATGTTTTACGTGCTGTCATCTGATGTATAGAAAATATTGTTTATTGCAATATGAAAAAAAATATATACTGAATTTGTCACTCCAGCTGCCAACATGGGTTTCTTCAGTTTTTTAGTAGGTCTCGATAACCGGCTAACTCTCTATTTGCCGTACAGGCCGCACCAATAGTGAATTTAAACATTCACTCATAATGCTGAGAAAAATATTCTACTTTGTTCTTTGTAAATTTTCCCTTCGAAATATTTTTATTACTCTCGTGGGGAGGTGGATTGGTTCAATTCACGAGGTAAATTTATGCTAAATTGAACCAAGTTTGTGTCCGACAGTATTTGTTTTTTTTTTTTTTTCAAATTCAAATTTTTTTGTTATCACATCCAACAACGGAGTAATTTTTTCATTGAGCCTCCCATTTTCCAATTTTTAATTGATCACTCCCAACACAACATGCTGCCAAAAGACGTCGTTCGTGTGACTGTTTTGAATGGAAATGTTCTGGAAATATAGGTTTGGAAATATGGATTTTCCACATCGTTATATATTCTACAAGACGGCCAGAAATATCGTAGTGTCCAATTGCGAGTGACTATACAAGGCAATTCATACATCCACAACGAACAGTGTGATTTTCCTTGTTCTCAGTTTATAATCATGGACTTTTCCACTTTAATGTGTCAATTTTACAGATAAAGATATTTCCTACCTTCCACTTTAAACATTAAACTATTCCACTATAATGAATATTTTTAGCCCCTTTTTCTAATAAAAAGATCATTAAACAGAATTCAAATACAATCGTCCCGTTTCTGGAGAGTTCAGTTCACGCAGACTTCATGCTTTTTCAGATAAAAAGTAGTGTTCAATATTCATTTTGCAACTGACCATTATAAATGAAGCGTATACCCTCTTCTCCGATGACATAGCCTGACATAAAATCCTCACCATTTTGGGGATTTGGATCGATTAATAAATTTCCAATATAGAAATAGGAATCACATAACGCGTAAACAGTCTGTCGAATCATATATTCATTTCTTAATAATATAATTGTGCATGTTAGAAACAACATTGCAGACATAGATAGTGAATGAACAAAATAAGAGGAGTGGGATAAAGCTGTCAGGCTGTTTAACTCAATGCTTAAGAAGCGGCTACCTCACCGGTCACAGGTTCGATTTCTGCAGCAACCCCATTTTTCTTTAATTGTTCCATTTTCACTATGTTGAATGAGTCATTCTCATTGGAACAACGGGAAGTTTAAACAATGTTTTAAATAATAACACATGCACACACATACATGTATATGTATATATATTTATCTATAAATGTGTATGTATGTATAAATATATGTATTTATTTATATGTGCACCTGTTTGTGTGAGGGTATCATCATCACATTTTTAGCATCAATAGTTGGACATGATCTCTTCCCAAGATTCGCCAGACATCTTGATTATGGTCATCTCGGGGCCAGTATTTCTGTCTAGTTCGTCACTTAATCTTATTTTCTGCCAGAAACAGTTTCGCATATGATCTCTGTGTGCACCTTGTTTGTCGTAATGTTCAGTGCTTGTCTAACATTTTCTCAACATGACCAGCTCGTTGACATCTGAATTAAAAAAAAATGGTTTGTATGATGTTTCTGGCTCCTGTTTTTTCCCTTATATACTTTGCTGTCTTGTGATCTCTCCAGGTGATATTAAACGTGATTATCTCTTATATATCTATACTGACATTCTTATGATATACACATACATCTCTAAAACAATGGAAACTTACATTGGTATGTATATCCCTTTCCCTTTCACTCTCTCTCTCAGTCTACACACACGTACGAACACACACACACACACACACACACACATATATATATATACATATTTATTTTTATATATATATATATATATATATATATATATATATATATATATATATATATATATATATATATATATATATAAAAGTGTGTGTATGCATGTGTAAGTCAATTGTCCATTGATATGGCCACACTGAGTGTAATCTAATTAGCCGTCGGGCCGATTCGTCTGGAACCTGGCAGTCTTGAAGAGTCATCAATGAAAGAACTCTTCATTGAATACAAAGATAAATCATGAACAAGACGTCTACCATGGGACACTTTACGCTGATATCGCTGCTCTGCGGAGCTAAATAAATAAAATAAATAAAATTACACCATGTAAAATCGCTCTGGGTATTTTTTTTCAACTAATAATTGATCTTACTATAAGCGATACAGCCTCACCTTTTCTAAAGTGAAGGCGAAAATCATTTGATAAAGTAAGTTTGTTCCACCCGTGGTCTGTATTCAGCCGCTCTGGGTAGAACAAAGTATCAAACGAATTTAAAATTACTGTTCGAAGGTTATGAAGGCCAAGATAAACCCTTGGGATCACGCTTCTTCAGAAAAAATGACGTCCTCAAGGATTTATTGCAATAAATACATTCATAGTTGAATATATACAATGGATTCGGCTCGACGGAACCATCAGTTTTAAGACCAATTTTTCAAGAACTGATTCAAATGATTTTATTGCTAATTTGGTTTCTTTATAATTATCAATGAACCGTTTTTAAGTGGACCGAACAGTGGTGCTGCCGAATAAACATTTTATAATATATGTATATGATATTCTATTTTTTAGTTCTCAAAACAATCATATTTCAAATGGTTTTGGCTCATGATTCAAGTTAAATGCAAATTTTTCAAACAAAAGAAAAGGTAGATGTGAAAGGGACTTAAGTGATGTGTATTCCCCCCTCCCCTGTGAATTGAAGAAATGTCCTGTGGGGTTGTTCGGTTAATTGGACCAGCTGTTTAGTATTTCCAAGATCATTGGTCCCAATGCGGCCCTGTTAACAGGATTTCGTTGTATTTGCATGATTGATTCATACATGGATAATTCCGTTTTTTTGGTTGGTTTTGCCTTGTTTTGGACGACAAGGAGTGTGCCCCAAAGGATAAGTCTACGATTGAACTGCAGCACCTACTGGGACTGAGCAACCCGATTCTCGAGGTGCAAACTGTTTTGCAGGTGTAGTCTGCGCCCAGTTCAGTAGGTGATATCACTGTCCTCTCTTGTCTGTGCTCTCTCCACTCTTCCCATTGACCCCACTTCTTTTCTCGCTCATCTGATTACCTGGCTTGATTGCAAGTATTAATTTGCAGCAGTCTGTGGTCACAGCCTTCCAACCAGTCGGATTCGTATTGCTTGTCTTTAGACTTCGTTTACAAAAGTTCATGTGGCAAAGAACGGACGCTTTTATATGAAACAGGTTCAGAATTTTCCGGTCTATAACCAGTATTGTACCGCATATAATCAGCATTTCAAGAATTGTTTCACAGTAAGTAGTCACAAGGAAAAGCAATTCTTGTTTGTCTGATAATGTTAGGTTGCGTTGATATGAAATTCGAACAGCAATTCTCCTGGGCAATCCCAGTGCAAGAAAAGTAATTTCTGTATATTCTGATCGGTAAAAAATGTTCGAAGAGCCGCTATCTATTTACGTTATTTACTTACATTTTTAGCCAGCAACAAAAAACAAACATTTGCTAAACAAAATCTTGACCAAATTTTTTCAGACCCTGGAACATAAAAAAAAAAACCAAACACCTCGGTCATCAGCTTCATTCAAATTTCTGTTTGGATGGTCAGTTTTGGACAGACTGACCAATCATCGAGTTATGTACAGAGATCGTGACAGGCATATTGATAGTAAAGATGATTCAATTGATTATGCTAGTATTGAATAACGCCATTGATGGACTTTGTTATAGACGCAAATGAAGACATCAAAATACGCCGTGGAATTTCAATGAAATTTGAAACGCTGTTTATTGTAAACCAATCTAAGCACAGTTCAATATGTTTTGGCAGCATGCCGTGTCAATGAAGATCAATTAAAAAATTGAAAAAGCTTTGATCAATGAATGAGTTACTTCTCTAACAGTGATCACTAAAATCATCTGAATATAGGTTTGTAGTGGGGTACTCAATTCACTATGGGATTTTATGATTGACTGGTGCATTATTTTGTGTTCGGGAGGATTCAACCTTTTTTTTTTTAGTGATCATTACCCGGTAAAAGACAAGAAAAGTATCTAATTAATCCATCAATCAGTTACAGTTTTTTGATTGATCACCCCCAACACAGCATGCTGCCAAAAGACCATGGTCAAGTGATAATTTCTATTGAGTGAAAAACCAGGCCTTTTCGAAGAGTACATCAAGTTTTTAAATGAAAATGCCCTAATCATAAGTAGTAAACTTGTAACAGGTTATTATATATATATATATATATATATATATATATATATATATATATATATATATATATATATATATATATATATGAGATTATAAATTGCGTTATATTATATAGAAATTTATTTGAAATGATCACCCGTCATTACACGGTTATTGTATCACTCACTCAAGACAATGTAAATAAAAAAAAAACAATTTAAGAAAATGGGTTTGCTTACCATTGAGCTAATGAGCTACTGGTAATGCAAAGGACGAAATAAATGCTTCCAACCTGAATTCTCATTCCATTTATTCTCGGTCTATTCGCTCCTTTCAACGCAGCAGTTATGTATTAAGGAATGAATATATGTGATTCGACAGAATGATAATAGATTGCATTATATCACATAGACTTTTATTTGAAATGGTCTCTTGTCATTATACAGTTAATGTATCATTCACCTTAGACAGCGTAAATAGAATAATTTATGATATTTTTCTAGTTGTGCCCGAAGAATTGAGCGGAAACACTTTTTCCGGAAGCCAAAATTGCCGAGGAAAAACGGCCACAAATATTTGGAAAAAGCCAGGATTGCTATGATAATTTATTGGGAAATGGTGGATTGGTTTATATAACGATACGTAGTGGAAATAAATCTCGATTAAAAAATATATGTAATGTATCAATAATAGCTGTAGCAGCGTTACTATTAACGTTATTGTTTTGTATCTCCAGCCACTTTAAGAACCACCCAATCACCATTTCATGATTATCGTTGATATGTAGAAACAGAGCGAATCCAGAACATTGAAACTAAGAACTAAGGTCATTTAAAAGTGAACCCTAACACGGGGGAAGAGATTCAAGTAAGAATATAAATACTGTCAGAGGATAAACATAGCACAAAGAGCTGATGCTTTAGCAACATACTGAAAAGGAAAAAAAGAATCTCCTGTTAGTCTATAAGCAAAGTATCTCCACTATGTAAAATAGGAAAATATAAAAAGTAATGACCAACCACTAAACAAAGGAAGAGAAACAAGAAAAAGAAAAAATATATATAGATAGAATAAGAGGAAGATCCTGCATCCTAAAGAAGTTGCAACACCCCCAAAACGTCCTAAATAAGGATCTAAAATAAATCGAATCATCTGCTTAATGTAGCCAAAACAGGACAGAAACAAATCTTTTACGTAATCATATTTTAAGCTCTACTCTAATCTAACTTAATATTTAATGTTCAATGTGTTAAGCACTTAATGAAATAAACCGATCACACATCGAATATTATATTATATCATATGGCATTTCCGAGTTGTATATATATATATATATATATATATATATATATATATATATATATATATATATATATATATAAGGATTCACAAGGATATTTACCCGTTGTATAGCAACATTTGGTGCCTAACATACTTTTCAGCAAACGACAATATGTTTTGTTTTTGTATTTATAGAAACAGAAAGCCCATTCTCTAAAACGTTTGAAGTGCTTTTTTTCTGGAAACTTTTTATTTCGATTTTAATTCAAGAAAAAGTTTCCTCCACCTTTGGCCCCTCGAAGGCTATATTTCCTTTGATATCTCTCAGAGAATCATATACTAACATGAATTAAGAAGATATGAGTACGAGCGGATGATAGGTTCCAATCTTGCATTATAGTTACATTGTAAATAGAGCCCCTTCTAAAACCCTTCAAACATTTTACCTAAAGCTTTTTTTTAGAACCCTTCATCAGGTCAATATACCGCACTATGTTATGGTTGACTAAGGTACCTTGCAACGGCAACCGTTTAAAGTAAGTCTTTTCTATAAAGATATTTTCATGGAAAACTATTTGCTTGGTTCGGTTGATCGGACAAGCCGGTAATTAGGTCCTAAATCGTTTGTCATGATGTGGTTGTCTGTCTAGCCAGAGTCCTGTTACAACATGTAAGTTATGATGGATTGTTCCATGTGGAATACATTAACAGTGCTAAAAAAACAATAAAGGGTTGTAAAATATGGCAAAAAGCCTGTTGCCAACTTATTTGGTTAGGCTGCATCCGTGTTACGTATTTATATAGCGTGACTGACAAACACACAGACACTTCTCACTTATATATTTCTGATTCTGTTTGGTTATCAGATTGTTGGAACAAACTGACCAAGGAGAATGAGAAAAGGATTTGTGGAACTATCCTCGTTTTGAAAATACAAGCAACGTCTGCTCTTTTCCCTGCCGCTCTGTCTTATCATCCGATTCCTCACATAACTTCCGATTTTTTCTCTATATAAAGTGGATTTCACTTGAGAGGGTCATCAGTTATTATGACCCAGCCACATAATAAGTCCAACTTTGTAAAAACGTATTTAATCATCACTAATTTGCTTATTATGATCATAAATCGTTTATTCGGACCAAGCAGCAGTACTACCGCGTTAAAATTTTTTTAAAAATTTGATAGAATTACTAAAAATATACTCTTCAGTTCACAAAACAACTCTTTAAAAAACTTTTTAGTTTGTGACTCAAGTTAATTTACATGCAAAATAACAAAATTCTCGAAAGTATACCGAACTATACTATAGTTGACTAAGGTACCTTGCAACAGTAGGTGTGTGAAGTAAGACTTTTCTATAAAAATATTTTCATGGGAAACTATTTGCTTCGTTCGGTTGATCAGACAAGTCAGTAATTGGGTCCTAAATCGTTGGTCCTGATACGGTCATATGAACTAAAATCCAGTGTAATTATTCCTTTCCTCAAAGCACATATAGAGATACTGCCTTTCCTTCTAAATCTTAAATTCCCTCCTCTCCTTTTCTTATCAAATCGATATTTAAAAAAACATTCTAAACCTTGATAACCTTTCTGATTAAATGCATGCCCGGATAATTTATAGAAGCCAATACGTAAATTAGTATCAGCACTAGTAAAACAAAATCTATAGGTCAAACGTCAATTGATATTCTATCATAATGAAACAAGACATTAAATAGAGAAGCGGCCATTTTATAAATCTCGCTTCAAAGCGGTCATCTTGGAGCCAACAATCCACCAGTCTGATAAGAATATATTTTAAGTATCAAATGCATTGGGATTAATTTTATGGACTTGATTCCTTTCGATAATGAAAATCGTGACGGGGAGAAAGTTTAATGTATTTGATGATGACTACGAAATGCATCAGGATTACTAATCGGTTGTTAGTTCGTTATTTAAAGACTTTAATGTCCGTTTTCTTGTCCTCACTACAGACACAAAGTCATTCATTCAATTCCTGCTCTTCGTCAGAATCTTTCAGTAGCGTAAACAAACCAGTACATAGATATGAAAAGAACCATATATTCAATTACGAAATCATCATCCATGTTAGTAGTTGTAACGGTAAGGAGAAAAAGGATGAAAGAGCAGAAGATGGGAATTGTTCACCTGAAGGTCAGGACTAAGTTTCATGTCAACCCAACATGATTGATGACAGAATTCATATTTAGCATTACTAATTGTGGTGATAATAGCAGGAGGAAGAGAACAAGTGTGGAGGAGGGTAGGAAGATGGGGATAGTTCACTCGGAGGTCTTGACCAAGTTTCATATCAATTTAACATGATACGACAGAGAAAATTGATATCCCTCATGTTAGGAACCAACCAATGCATCTAAGAACACACACCATTTATCTTATACAAAAGCCATATATGTATATGTGTATGTTTTTTTGTTGTTGTATGATTGTCGTACTGGCCGGAGTCCTGTTACAACCTAGAGTTATGATGGATTGGTCCATGTGGAATACATTAACAGGGCTGAAAATAATGAAAGAGTTGTAAAAAATGGTAAAAACGCTGTTGCCAACTTTGTAATAATATCAAAACAGTGCAGAAGTTGTTAGATAATTGGATACGATTCTGGCCCCAAACTAACAAAAATAGTCAAAAGTGGTCGAATGTAAATACAAATAATAATGATTGTTAATAAAACATCACATATACGCACATACACATACACACACACACACAAACACGCTAACACATATGTATATACATATACTTATACACACACACATGCATATATATTTATTCTCACATACATACATACATACGCATGCCTCTATGTTAAGACACAGAAGACGTCGATATCTGTAATAGAAATTGTTTGTAGGTGAAAGTGAATCATCTTTACAATCAATATGTTTGACACAATCTCTGTGTATCACTCTGAGATTGGTCAATCCACCAAAAATACTGACTCGAAAAAGACGATTTAGGAACGCTGAAATTTGAGAGAAGACGATAAAGGCGTCCGTTTCTTTTTTCATATTCGAAATTACAAATTTATAAAGACATCTCGATCGAGATTCAGTTTAGCAAACCAAAGTAATTTTTTTATGGAAATATATTTCTCTTCTGTTTACTTCAAACTTAATAAATGGAAGTATTACTTATATCGATATAAAAATAGCTGAAGTGATGGTCTATGCGTATAAAATGATAAAAGAAGTATAAAACAGAAAAAAGTTATCGTTCACTGATGACCTTTAAAAAACTAGAAAGCTTCCCTGCACTTCTTTAAAGGTGAAAGGAGTCAACTTTCACTTTTGATCCCTTGATGGAGGAGAAAGGTCTCCCAGCATTATTGACCTCGAGGCGGGCGGTTTGTCCCAGAAGTTTTGACCCCGTAAAATGAAGATTCTCTATCCACTTATGACCCGTTGAAGGGGTAATGTTCCCCTTTATAATTTCTGAACACTTTTAAACCTTTAAAATTCAAAAGGTTTCCGTTCAATTTTGACCCTTGAAGGCGGTGAAAAGTTTCCCTTCCAATGTGACCCTGAAGTTGGGGAAAAATTTCTTTCCATTTTTGACATATTAGAAAAGGAAAAGTTTTTTTTTCGATTTTTTCACTTAGTGGAAAAAAGTCCCCCCTTGCTTTTGACACAATACATTGGGAAGGAGCCCCCCTTCACCTTTGATACCTTGAAGTGCAGGAAGTCTTCCTTCATTTTTGAACCCTGAAATATATATATATATATATATATATATTAAGAGAGATATGTGTACGAATATAAGTATACTTAACAGAAAGTAAGTTTCCGCTTAAGCGTTATGTTTACATGGTAAATAGAACCTACCCTAGAAATTTTTTCTCTCAAACTTTTTGCTTCAAAACATTCTCCAACGTCCATTGAGCTTGCATGGTTGGGTTGCATCCATATTTAGAGGGTCTCTATAGCGAGGCACGCTGATAAACAAACACACGCTGAGACACCTCTCACTTATATATATATATATATATATATATATATATATATATATATATATATATATTTCATCATCACAAATTAAACTACCTAGTGCATTTTTACTGCTTAGTGAGTTATTTTCCAATTGGTTATGCACAAAACGTATTGAAAATGGTTATTATTCCCTCCAAACTTTGCTTTTGAGGCCAGGACAGTGATATATTCGGATTTATCTATTTCCAACTGCACAACCATTACATTCGTATATTTCTATTCCCACTTAAATAAGATGACCCTTTCTTTTCCTGTATGTTAACTAATTTTGAACAAAAGTGACCATGAATGATATACAAGTGAATTGTATTTCAATATTTACGATTGTGTTGTAATTCACCTTCACGAACCAGATCCCAAAATATGATTTCCCATTCATGTTTCGAAGTTGTGGTGTTCAAAGTCCAGAGTATCTTAATTGATGTATGGGTTTTGTTCCTCCGATTACGCTTCGATGTTCTCCTTGAATTAATCAAGATTACTGTCTAGGATACGGAATCTGAGTGACAGCCAGCAGCCCGTTTCACAGTAGTTTTTCACTACAATTGCAATCAGCTCCATATGGTTTTCGTTCCTGTAGTTAGCCTGGAAGCCTCAATCCACTGTGACACAGCTGTAACTAACTGTTTTCTTTTTTCTAGTGAGCTTCATGGGGAATTCTTTGCAGTCCAGGATCTTCTTTATTGGTGTTCCGATGAAGAAACCGGCTTTGACCTTTTCAAAGCATACAAGACTTATCTTGGAATGCCTGTCGTGGATCAAGACATTCTGATTGATTCATTTCACATGCAATGCGATGGTGTCATGACTAGACACTATGAAATATGATGAGTACATCTGGGAGGTCATCGGGGACTTCAAAATGCTGGAGTTCCTGACGGGTCTCCAAGTTTCCCTGATATCTTTGCCTTTGGGAACAGCAAAGACACCTTGGCGCTCTACCAAAGGTGAGATTTTTGACAGCTGCCTGAATCCTGAGTGGAATGAACGTCAGCTAACACTTTTCATCAAACTGCAATTGAAAGAATCTGCATGTGTCAAGCGCAATTACTTGACAACTTGCCATCGTACGAAGTTGATATTCGCTAGATAGATTGGTCAGTATACAAAGCAGTGCTGCACTGACTGTGAAGATTTGGGAATCAGTTGGAGAAATCCAATGAGAATAAATAGAATCTTTTTTGTACCATTTGTTCCAATATTTGCTCTTAATTTAGATTCAAGATATTTAGATTAGCGAAAGAGTCCAATTCAAATGAAATATCTAAATCAGCAATAGATTTAAATTCAGATATGAAATATCTAAACTGGCAGTAGATCTAAAATTACATGAAATATCTAAATTGAATACATCTGAATTCAGATATAAAATATCTAAATGGGCAATAGGTCTAAATTTAGATATAAAATATTTGAATCAGCAGTTGTTCTAAATTTAGATATAAAATATCTAAATTGGCAACATTGAAGAGAAGCAACCGAAATACATCAGAGCAGTAGTTTCGGAGGATGAACGGAAAATTACTTCACATGACAATTAAGGCAGGCTTCTCCGAACTAGCTAAAATTTTGGTTCTGATTAACTCTGCTGTATTGTAATCTCTCCATGTCAGGTTGAGCTTGATCCTTTCGAGTGTAAGTAGGATGGTTCTCAGTTGGAGGGTGATTATTTATTGCATTTAGATGACAGTATTAGCTGGTGATTTCTCATAACTTATATATTATTCAGAATTTTTGTCAAACTTCTAGAGTTGACTTTATTATCGTGAATTCGTCAGACATTGGAATTTAAGACTCTTGAATTTAAGACACGAATACGAGAGAGACAGGAAAAGAAAGGGTAATGCTTTGATGTCATGTCGTGTCAACTTAAGTTAGCGAGTTCTTGGTATTTTTATGCAAACAGAATTTCTCTCAAACTATTGTTAAATTCCTACTATTGAGTTCTGACATCATTTTCGTGTGTCATAACAATGTAAATGACATCACTAAAACCAGTGACGCCATGACGGCTCGAGTAAAAGTAACGTTTGCAAAAAGCGATTATGAATTCTCTCTTTCAGCACAAGTCGACGAGTTTTGGAAAGATAGTTCATGGAAAAATTTATTCTGTTTTATTTATGCTTCAGATTTTAATGAAGCAAGGGAATTTGAACCTTGTAGTGCCAAGCTTGCATAACTTCTACAATAGGAGATCGGATATTAATAAATACACGAGCGTCTATGGTATTTTTTTCAAAAATCGTTTACTTGTATGAGGAGAATTTTTCTACTTGTTTATTCTTTCTTTGTTTCTGTCATTTCTCTCGTTCTCTTCTCTTCACTCACCCCCAAATTTTGTTTTCAATTTAAAATTTTTTTTTCACTCCTTCACTCATTCAGAGTTTGTTGCATTTTTACTTTTCTTACTTATTCTTCCTCTGTCTCCCCCCGCTCTCTCTCTTTACTCACTATCGCTCACTTTTTCTACTTTACATTCTCTCTCAACTCCCTCTCTTTTTTTTGACTATCGCTTGCCTTTACATTCTCCCTCTTTTCCCCTCTCTATGTCCATTCCTATCGTTCGCCTTTTATAGCTTACATTGTCTCTCTCTTTCCCTCTCCCTTTTTATTTAACATTGTTCGCCTTAACATTCTCTCTCCCTCTTTCTCTATGTCTATCCCTCTTTACTGACTATAGTTCGCCTTTCTACTTTATTCTCCCCCCCCTTTATACATCAATCTTTCTCTTTACTGACTATCGTTCGCCTTTTCTCGTTTATATTCCGCAAGGAAAGTATATAACCAATGCATCCTTCCAATAGTCATCTATGGAGCTGAAACATGGAACCTAACCAAGAGATAGACCTGCAAACTGAGAAGCATGCAACGTTCACATGAGAGAATCATGCTAAACCTTACATGGAGAGATCTCAAGACAGCACAGTATATAAGGAAGAAAACGGATTATTGGGATTGTCTTGTTTTTTCAAGGTTAATCTTTCCCAGCCGAAGGCTTGCCACCCTAGGGTGATTCTCCGTTTGATTTCTTCTTCTTCTGTGGGTTTAGGAGAGTAACTTATCCATTGAAATTCCTTTTTTCCAATATTTCAAACTGATCACCCTAAACACAGCATGCAATCAGAAGTTGGTCGCATGAAGTTTCTATTGAGTGACTAACAAGACCTATGCCTTTCTGTTTTTTTTATTCCTCTCTTTCCTTTGTAACTTTTTGTATCCGTTGCTTACAAACATATTTCCTCGTCTGTTTTGTAAATTTACTATGTTTCAATGAATCAGCGCATTACAATATTCATAAGGAATTTATTTAACTGAAAGTTTTAAATAAACATGGCTACTCAGGATATTAGATTTACTAGGCTTTCTATGAATGTTTCAATTTTGTTAAACACTTCTAGTTAAAATAAGAAAAAAAGGTTTTTCGATCTGTTCTTCTTATAAATATTATTTGTATTAAAGCAGAGATTCCATTTGCGGTTCATTGATCTTTTTGGCTTTGTTTTCCTTGAAAAATGGAGCTCAATTCACACCCTTCCGCCGGCTTCCGTTCTGAGATGAAATTTGCATTGCATATATATATATATATATATATATATATATATATATATATATATATATAGTTATTATTTTTCTTAGTGTTGTTTTATCTACGCATGAACAGTAATCGATATCGGAGATAGAGCGTATGTAAATAAGTGTACATAGAAAATTCAGTTCTTTGCAGTGACTGTGAGTTTCAAGCGAGTGGAGAAATTGCCAGACGGTCTGAGGATGTACACCTATA
>OY735241.1:21864271-21869271 GCA_963457665.1 Thysanoteuthis rhombus
TTCTACAATACTACTTTTTCGTGTAATTTGCGTAATTATCCCCCCTCTCTCTCTCTCTCTCCTTCTTTCTCTCTCTGTGTAGATAATGTTTTTTTTTTATTTGTTGTATTCAAGGAACACATTTTTCCTGTTTGTTTATATTTTGCATTATTTTCCACAGGACAGTGGCTGGTGTCCCTGCTAGTATATATATATATATGTATATATATATATATATATATATATATATATATATATATATTTCGAAAAAGTTGAACCGCAAAAGTGAGCCGAATGTGGTACGGAATTTTGCTACTGACTTCTGTGAGCAGTTCCCTTTGTGAACCAGTGCATATACGCCGAAAGGTTCAACCTCCCGGATGACAGTGAAAACAAGTATTATATGCATACACACACACACACACACACACACACACACACACACACACATATATATATATATATGGATGGGATAATGGAAAGTCTATAGCCACACTGAAGAGATGTTATACATCGAAACAGTTGTAATTAATGCTCCTCTATCCTGGGCTGAGCACTCGTTAAGTGAGGTAACTCATCCATCGTAAGCTCTTGCAATGCTCTTCCATAGGAATAGAGCACTCTGGTGGTTGAAGAATACCTGCATAAATCGATATATCGCTTGAATTCAGTATTACTGACCGTCCAGTTCCGTAGTCCAGAGGTACGATATCGGCCTCCGGGTCTGAAGTGAAAGTTTCAATTCTATCTTGTGTTACTGGATGGGATAATGGAAAGTCTATAGTCACTCTGAAGAGATGTAATATATCGAAACAGCTGTCTGTGGATGACACAATAATTATACATACATATATATAAGTATATATGCATGTTTATGTGTGTGCTTTTCTGTTTGTGAGGCTACGATAGCGAGAAGAACAACAAAAGAAAAAAAGGGGAAATGACAATTTTGTGGAAAAATTTGAAATGTAGACACACACACTCACACACACACACACACACACACACATATATATATATATATATATATATATATATATATATATATATATATATATATAGAGAGAGAGAGAGAGAGAGAGAGAGAGAGAGAGAGAAAGAGAGAGAGAAAAATATTAAGAGAGAATAGAGAAAAATACCCCATAAAACAACATTCTTGTTGTGTATAATAACAGGATGATATTGAAAGACAGTTTTCCGTCGATCTCAATGGCTGTATGAAATTGATCTGTAACAACATAATTGCCAAATCCTCTTTCTTCTCTCTCTCTCTCTCTCTCTCTCTCTCTATATATATATATATATATATATATATATCTATATATATATATATACGATGCATGAGTTGACATTGGGATGCATGTCAAGTATTGAGTTTCTTTTACCCATTCATTCTTCATTCGTAGTTATTCATTCTTTCTGTTCCTGCCGTTGACATTTTCGCTTTTTAACCTCAACCTTTTTTTTTCCTATTTTCTGTTTCATTCTATCAATTCTTCTACAAGACAGAGCGGGCCTCTCAGACAACGTAGCCGGGCAGCTTCGTTCGTTGCTTCCATTGTAAAACGCACATAGTCTGAATCGGGGTATGCATCTAAATCAATAAAAGCTAGAATTATATGCAAAGCTGGTATTCTTACCGAATTCTGGCTGTAAGAAAACAGAATCCAGACCTGGGTTGTCAGATAGTTGGATAGGTTTCTGCTTAAAAACACGGAAAAAAAATGACCAAAAACAGTCCAAATATAGAAATCCATGCATTTAATGATCGTCAATGTGCATGTGTCTTCAGTGACGATGAGGGATACAAATAACATGGTAAAATAGAATTTCATTCGCGTAACTGACGTAGTGAATACAATTTCGTTTCGTAACGTAATGAATATATAGAATTTGGAGAATAAAAGGAAACAAGAAAGTGTAATAAAACCATAAAATAACGAGCTCAGCCATATTAACTCTCTCGCTTCATTAAGATCAGGAAGGAAAACAAAACAGAATTGATTTCTTCAGACAATAATATTCCAAAATTCTGTGTCCTATTTTAAGTCCTTTATTAGTAACTTCAGTAAGCAGAATTTACAAACATTTTGTGTTTTTGCCTACACCACTGTTAGTCATGCATGGCGTCACTGGTCATTGTCATTAGTCATTGTTGTTACATACGAGAGTCAAAACTCAATGGTATGAGTTTGACTATAACTTGTTTCTGGTCAACAGAAAGCTATTCTCCAAACTCACTGCAATGCATCTTTCTATTATCTACATATATAAGATGAAAATTGTCTCCCTATATTTCATACATGCCGCCATTATTGACGCAACAGATTATCACACTCCAGGGTCCCAGTAGTACGCACAGAAAATATCATGGGTTAATGCTTTGCTTTTTTTTGTGGTAGGTTATGACATGTGTTATTCCTAATTTTTAGAGTTTATTTTTTACGAATTCATGTTGTGTGGTTTTTGCGGTGGGCTGTTACATTCAGACGGATGGCAAATATTTAATGAATTATAATAAGAAACGATACGAAAGATCCAGGAAACGTGGCTCTTTACATAGATTTCATTCCTAATTTTTAAAAACAATTGTTTTATCATTAATGTTTATTAGTGGAAATTCATTACTATTGATTATTTTAAAAAAGTAATACTGCTATTTACCTTCATCCTAATTTTACAGTAGCTTTTTTATCGTATCCTTATGATGGGGGTTTGAGTAAAGTTGTTATGAAAACAAATGCCAAATCATGATGAAGATAAATATTTGTAATTACCATTGTTTATAGAACATTACAATACTGCTGAGCATACCAAAAGTTAGAATTTTTAAAAAGCCTACCACAACCAAATCAAAATAGCCAGCGATTCATACATAGCCGAACCAGAAAGTTCATGGCCAAATGCTCTTCATAAAGGCAAGTTATGTTTAAAAAAAGGTGGCTAAAATAGCAACCCTGACCGTGACCTTTTGCGGTTTGGACGACTCAAGATCGGAACTATTTGCAACATCCATCTGTATGAATACGCACGCATGCGCAATGTCAAAGAGGTTAATGCTGCCTTTGACGCATGCGTACCTACATTCACGTAAACCTGTAATGGCGATATTCGTGCATATTCCACTCACTTGATGAATATCCACCGTTACAGGCGGGTCAAATAACAGAAAATGAAATAAAATAGATAGATAGATGTACATCGGATAGGGTTTCATTAATTTTGTTTTTAAAAAGTGATATTCCTGAGTTTTTTTTACGAACTGGGAAAAACATCATTCATCTGGAAAATAAACTATACAGCAGACACAGAAAATTATTCAGGCACAAATTTGTATGGTAAATCGGAACCCAGCCAAAAACATATTGGGGGGGTGATTTTCAAAAACTAATTTGCTAAAAACTTCATATTGGTCCACACAGAGATTTTATGGTGTTCTGCTGTGTGTATGTGTATGTTTGTAACCTTTACAGTATTCACAATCTTGGAAAACATCGTCACTCTCTCTCGGCCTCTCTCCACTTTTACTCTCAACTACTCTCTACGAATGATATGAACTCTCCACTCCGAAAAAGATCAATAAGTGGGCTGCAAGCAAGCCACTTAACTGAAAAGCGGGTACAAAAATAGAATGAACTTGCATTGTAAATAGACCCCCCCCAAAAAAAAACATCATATTTTGGGGTTGATTTTCAAAAACTAATTTGCTAAAAACCCACCAAAGGCTTCGAGTAATACATACTAAAAAATTCATGAGTTTATGTTGTGTGGATTTTGCGGTAGGCAGTCACATGCTGACGGGGCTTTATATGAATTCGTTACCTCTTCTTTATTTTCTTACTGCTTAATAGTTAGTATACAATTGTGTTCCAATAAAAAAAAACTTTCGCAGGTCCAAAAGGCGTAAAGCAAAGAAGTAATTACCATTTATCTATGTGGGATTTTGGGGGGGATGGAGGATTTACCAGACCTCCAAAATTGGGAGGATAGTACGTCGGGCTGAACCATCGGTGGTCGTCGTGGCTAGAGGTATAGGAAACTGGGATGTACAAAAAGTAAAAGAAGATGTGCGCTGCTTCTATAATGGCTGAACGGTATTTTCATCTCTTTTCAAAGAACCAAAGAATAAGTGGTGTAAAGTGAACTTTCGGAAAGCGGGGGCTTCCTGTATTTGAATTATATTCGATGTTTTTTTTTTTAGAAAATGAATTAGAACAGTTGTTTCGGTGGAAGAGTCCATTCATTGAAATGGTGGATGGGAAATATTCTAACAGCAAACTTGTTACCTTAAGGCAGATGAATTCCCGGTTACAGACATAGAACCAAGATATCACACTGTTCATCAGATAAGTAGATTAAAGATTATATCCGAGATTTTGACGCACTGTCTTTATCAAATCATTTCGAGTCGATTGAAAATATTTAACCGAAGTTGTTATTTCATTTACGTATCGCGAACATTTGAAAGAAATAGATTATCGAAAATGAGATGAGAATTCAATTCTTACTGAAGATTGCTACTGCAACTTTTGTATTGAGTATATAACGGAAAAAATAGTATGAATGCATTTTTATTGAAAGAAAATAAACCTTCCCATATTTATAACATAAATTTTCGTTAGTTTGGCTTAGTCGGTGAGAGAACCATCTGATGATCACTTGGTTCTGATTTCAAATCATGGTAGAAAAATGTCAATTGTATAAATGTATTAGAATGATATAATCCGTAACTTTTTTCTAAATTTTCGTAGATGTGTAACACTTATCATTTTGATTCAGTCTGTAAGAGAATCGCCAACCAATCAATGGCTCGTGATTTCAAATCAAGTGAAGGAAATGCTAATTTCAAATATCGGTTTGGTTTGACGTGACCGGACTGATAAATGGTAAAGAGTTCACTCCTGTAGATTTGGTGAGGATTGTTACTGTTGTTAGTGTTGTCGAACGATAGAAAAACAATTTTTTTTCTTAAAGACAGAAAATAACTGCAGGTACTCGCACTTATGCACCCAGACTCACAA
>OY735241.1:21871771-21954271 GCA_963457665.1 Thysanoteuthis rhombus
GTACGTGAAAGCAAAGATAACCGAACTAAGATTTAACATGGATCATTCTTGTGACTCTGACTTTGCTATATTTTCCAAATTCCTGCATGTATAAAATCTATTTCACCTCAGAGTTGTGACCTTAATTACTTGTAATTTGGGAAGAAATTGAAATCGTTGCAATGGCACTTTGCTCATTCAGTCCAGTAAATAAGAACTACTTGAACTGAAGAGCCAACATTTTCTGTACAGCCACTGGAAAGGAAAAGGAAAACAGTGTGGAGTTAAATTTCTTATTGAAAAACACCTTTAGAACAACGCTATAGGATTCAATTTCTTCTGATCGCGTGGCCAGTGTCACTGTAAAACCCTCAAAGCAGAACAAACTACGTATTACTTTACCGTATTTTGTCTTGTATAACGTGAGAAAAATCGGTGATCTTTGGTCAAGTCGTCGCGGGGAACTATAATCCAATAAACAAGCTACAAATTTTGAGATTCTTTAGTATCACTAGTGCAATGCCCGTTCTGAAGGTGCATGTTAGCAAAAAGGTCCGAAAACGTTTGAATAGAGAGCTGTAGAACTAGTTTCTAGGTCTTTTTTTGTTTTATCATCTTGAGGATTAAAATTCATATCAATTTTTCCATATATGGTTTTATAAGTTATTTCAAAGGCAAAATAGAAGATACATAGTAAATAAAAAGGGTATATTGGCAAAGTGGAACTCACAGCAATAACAAAATAATGTCTGGCAAGGATTTAGCGTTTTAAAGAGGTGTTAGAACAGTGGCGCTAAGAGAGGCAGATTACCCTTTTGTTTTCAATTAATGGCCGATATATGGCTAGCGTTTCAGAGACAACTCGTAGTGATGCTAAGAGAGACAGATGCTCCTTGTTTTCGTTTAATGGCCGGTATGAAGCTCGCATTATAGAGAAAAAAAAAACAAACTTTTATTAGATTTCTCGAGTACCGTAGGTCTAAACGACTTCAAACTCGACAATGCTTTGCATGTTCACTGATATATCTTGCGAGTATCAGCTTCGTACAAAATGGCAACTTTATGTGGTTTTGACATATAACTGCAACATTGGGAGAGCAATTGTGCAAGGATCTGTTGAAAAACTGAATCAGGTCTTCCGTAGCTTATTGTACAACCTCCCACAAAACGTCATAGAACTTCAGAGGGAACTATTGGAGGTATCGTGAAATTAAAGCGATATTATGTTATTTGGGCATATAACTACGAGGTAGGGGAGACAATCGTACGTGGATCCTTTCAAAAATGTTATAAGTTCTCCCTTGGCCAATTATCCACTTTTGAGTTGAATTTCATAGAAATTCCGGAGATATCATGTGGACAGTCATGATGGTATACATAAATGTAATTATAAAAAAAAAAACAAAACGGAAAATAGATCTCAATCCGAAGGAAAAATTCCAGGATCCGCCCCTAAATTTTACTATCTATGTCCTACCTCATTGACTACCCTGCCACAAAACTTCATTGAAATTCTTTCAGCACTTTCGGGGATACCGTGTGGAGAGACGAACGAATAGACGAACAAACAAGTAGACGAATATACACGATCGAATACATATGCCCCAACTTAATTTCATTGACAGGGATAAACAATAGATTTCATCTTTTCCTTACAGAGAAAAAGATAAAATATATATATTTCCTCTAAAGATTTTCATAAATGTAATAACTGAATTATGATGAGAACTGACAAAAAACTATCAAAAAACACATACAGCCTGAGATTATTTCATTAATCGAATCCGACACTTCGATGACAGTAATGTTACATTATCACTCACAGGAAATAAAGTTATGTTAAACTACCTACGTATGTGCGTGCTTGGCAAACCAAATGAGGTATTCATGTGTATAAACTTCGATCATGTGATAATTAGCCACAGGGCTATGAACAGTGATGCAGAAAGTTCTTGTGATAATGAGAATTATGATGAATGATAATACTGATGAACTTGAAACAAAGATTCGCCACCACAGTTGATAACTGAAAAACAGGAGCATCAAAATATGGAGTCATGTAAGATGATTTCATCGAATGATAAATATGGTCGGAATAAATTCTATATATGACATCATTGGTGTTTTCCACGGGAAAACATGTAAATTCATAATAAAAATCTTTGAATATTTAGATGTTATTAATAAGCCTGCTAATACAAGTACCCCAAAAGTTAAAAAAATCATTCTTTCCAAAGATAATTTTTTTTCAGTAGGGGTCCTGTGTCAATCTTTAAGACGGTAGACAAAATGGTATGGCCAGGAGCGGTAGAATATACCAACAGACACATAAACAAATGCATATATAAAAGAGTATATAACCCTTTGCCATGTTTTATTGCTGTTTTGAGTTATTTTCAGCCAACTTTGACGGGATAAACTTGTGACTGTGATCTCCCACTCTAATGTCGTTGAATCAACAATGATAATAAAAAAACTATCGAATTTGGACTTTGGTATATGTGTTACACTTCATTCTTTTGTAATTGCATTCCCAGACGTAAGTCGGGAATTGTATAGTCACAAAAATATTGTTTTTTTCCCGAAAGTTCTAAGATCCATATTGCCTGCGTGCATTTTTGGAGAGACCAGATACGAGGCTCTCATATTAGCACTGATAGCAATTGTTTCAATTTCAGTACCGATTTTTCGAATTTTGATATCTAGACATTTCATAGATATCCATGTATAACTTTCGAAGATATCGTGTGGACAGTCATGACCATATACCTATAAGTAATTGAAAAAAACAACAAGTAGAAATAGGTCTCACTAAGAGATCATTTTTATTTTGTGTGTTACGTCCAAATTTGTAACGAATTAGAAAGTGAAGTCTCCCCTACCTTAAGAATGTGTCTGAGAAGATCCACCAGAGTGCTCTATTTGTATGGAAGAGCATTGATAATATATATATATATATATATATATATATATATATATATATATATATATATATATATATATATATATATATATATATAAAGAAAGAAAGAAAGAAAGCCGCCTACCGATCATTCGGTTGTAATTTCAAATTAATGTTGGGAAATGATAATAATTTTGTATCCTGCTTTTGTTAAATGTGATGGACTAGACGAACAGTGAACAGTTTACTCTCCTGAATCAGGTCAGGTGAAGATTGTTCTTATTGTTACAGAAGAAAAACTAAGAACACATCAATTTGCAATATAAGCCTTACTAGATGAATAATAAAAACACACTCTTCAGGCCATTTTGGATGACAAAATAAAAGAGTGTCTTACATTCCTCACAGGAATTGAAGAGTGTCTTGCAATTCTCGCTAAAGTGGAAGAGGAGTCTTGGCTTTCTCCAATGAATGAAGGTAAGTCTTACATTTCTAGCAGGAAGTATTACTTCCGATTCTGTTTACTTGTGTCTGTGTCTCTTGTTTCTGTGAAGGATATTCCAGAGTCAGGCAATCTGGAAGTTTGATTGATGAGGATACATTGACATTTGGTCGAATCGTCCGTGGCTGTTTGTCTCAAATGGGAAAGAGAGGGGGGAAGAAGGGTGGAGAGAATGAGTGGGGGGGAGATTGAATGAAGGAGGGAGGAGAAAAGAGAGAAGGATCGAGCGGAGGGATGAAGGGGCTGGGTTTTTTTCAAATAGACCCCTGGGTTGAGATTCGTTTTTAGCAGCACGCAGTTCTCCCAGAAGAAATTCTTGCTTCCAATCATTAGTGCTTTTTATTCAGTGGGCCTTTAGAACTATTCAGGATTTTGATATTTTTAGAAAAAAATGATTCGTTTTACTTACAATGTAACTATAATGATAAAACAGGTAATAATTCCGGCTATTTTCACGAAGGCACTGCTTATTTGAATTATACTCTTTCATTCTGGTTACTTATTTTTTTTATTTCCGTCTAATCCACCCCGTACCCTAAGCCCGGCACAATGTAGGATATATGGCACCGATCGTAAAGTTTCACAACCTCACTCATTCGAAAACAGTGCACACGTAAGAATAGATAAGAGAAAATGGAGGAAAAATGCATAAATAAAAAAAATTATATTGTTATTGCTTTGAATGGATTACATTGTATTTATTTGTGCGCCGTTTTTTTACATTGACTTAACAAGGACGTGAAAGTTTACAATCGATACCACCTACCCTACATTGTACCTTAAACCAAACTTCAACCCTAAAACCAATCATGGGAAATTTAAGATAATTGAAAGATAAGTTTGAAATTTTAGGATGAGATAATTAATGTAAGCCTTACCTCTGTTCATTTCTCCGTCAGAGTCGGAAGTATGTATCCATTTTATCCTTAGTGTTACATTGTAAATACAACCCCATTTGTGAAATTTAAAAAGAAGATTTTCCTAAAACTGACAAATTTCCAGATGGTTCTAGAGTCTAAGATATTGAAATCTTCTTACGTTGAAACAGAAAAAATCTCTTAAGAGAATAGCGTGTTGCTAAAAATCGAATCTTAACTGCCATCTCGTCTGCTCCGGCTTAAACTCTATATATGAGTATGGCAACTGAGAATATGACTAAAGATTTTTGGGGCCCCCTCCTTTGGTTGTCCAGGGATACTTTGAAATACCCCCCCACTTTTCCTCGGTTACACCTCTGTATACAAATATAGTAAATGAGAAAATGACTGAAGATTTTGGTACCCCCCTTCCAGGGCCCCCTTTTTTGGATCCCTTTTTCGTGCCCTCCTTTTCCGGGCCCTCTCCTTATGGGGTCTAGATGTGCTTTCAAATGACTCTCTCTCCTCCACCAACACCTTTGTATGCAATTATAGTAAATCAGAATATGACGGAAGAGTTAGGGGTCCAGGGGTCTTCTCTAAAAGCCCCTTCCCCCTGCTCAGATACACTTCTACATACGTGTTCAATAACCGAGGAGAATGACTGGAATTGTATAAAATCAACAAAAGGAAGAAGCGTATTGAAGAAATAATGATAGAAGGAAACAACAGAAAGAAATAAGATACAAGGAAGAGGTAGAGACGTAAGACTAACATACGTAAATAAGTAAAGGTAAGAGGAAATCAATGTCACGGTGACCCAGGAAGAGCTGAGGCGGGTCGGATAGCTAGATGGCTAACTTATCGATCGAATAAAACGTATCTGGTCAGCAACGATTTTCTCATTTGGATATCCATTGAACCCTGGGATATCTCTTCCTGCATTCATATGCACTCACAGAATATCCAAACTCGTTTATTACCTTTTCGTTGAATAATACTTTATCGCGAAAGTAAAAAAAAATTATGAGATATCTTTTGTCCCCTGGGGTCGTTTTTCTGAACTTAAAGAGTAGCACGTATGTTGGTTATGTAAGACCATAGCAGTTTTTGTGCATTTTTTTTTTTTTGACAGGCGTCAAATTTCCAACTCAGAAATTATTTTAAGAAGGGAAGTCTATCTATCTATACTAAAAATAAAATTCGTTTCTATTTTCTTCGATATCATATTCAGAAAAAATTCAGGAAATACTGGTTCCATGACGCCCATGATAGGGAATTGTGGTGAATCATGGGGAAGGTCTATGTCCAACGACGGACGTTGAAAGACTGATGATGATGATGATGATGATGACGATGATGATGATGATGATGATGGTGGTGGTGATGATGATGATGATGATACAATATACAAGTTTAAGCGATTATCTCAAGTCGAAATAGAAGTAGGAGAGGAGTCTCAACCAGCAGCAACCAGGCTTGCAACGTTTTATTCATTCTCCATAACATATCTTTACAAGATATTTCATGACAGAAAAGAAATAATAACGAATAAGCATTTTAAAAGAAAACAGCGATATAAATACATTATTCAGTTATTTTTGGTTGATCTCGTATAAGTACCCAAAATATAATAATCTTTCTTTAGATAAAGAATTGCCATTATCATCAACTAGTTCATCCGTGCTGTCAAAAATACTGCATATTTGAATATATGGTCATACATCTCATTTTATATACGTGGATAATAGAGATTTGCCTTGAAGGGGACTTGGAGAATAGTCTTCTATACGCATTGCATTTCATATGAGTTGATAATAGAGATTTGCATTGCAGTGAGCTTGGAGAATAGCCTTTATACACATTGTATTTCATATACGTGGATGATAGAGATTTACATCGCTGTGAGCTTGGAGAATAACCTTTTATACACATCGCGTTTTATGTACATGGATAATAGAGATTTGCATTACAGTGAGCTTGGAGAAAAGCCCTCTATACACATTGCATTTTATGTACATGGATAATAGAGATTTGCATTATAGTGAGCTTGGAGAAAAGCCTTCTATACTCATTGCATTTTATATACGTGGATAATCGAGCTTCGCATTTTAATGAGCTCAGGGAATAGTGTTCTTTTGACCACGAATGGATTTTTAAGATATTTTGTTCTTGTTTTTACTAATGATGATATTTCATTATTATCCTATTAAATTTAGCAGTTTTATCTCGCTATGAATAAAATTTTTTTTTACTACGTCATCTGAAAATTGTTATTTATTATCTGTAGATTTCGGACTGATAGTTTTTATCTTATTTTTGTTGCCTTTTGTTGCTGCTCCCAAGATGAAAGGAATATTTGCCAATACTCGGAAAGCACTGAGAGAACGCATATCTCTTGAAAGACCTCTCTCACACAAAAAAACCCTGACAAAATCAGTTTACAAATAATTACGATGTGGGGGGCGGTGACGGTAGAAAATTATTTTATCCACCCAAAATTGTAATCAGTTTCCCCTAACGTATGGCCTACCTTTCAACATAATGTCATCACAATTCATTGAGAACATTTGGAGATAGTGTATTAACAAACATGAATGGACACACAAATGTATGTAAATAAGGACCAAAATTTCAACGAAGCGCCCATTATAAAGTTTAGATGCCATTATTGCCAGATCCCGTAAGTAGAAGATAATCTCAGAAGCATCTTATCACCTTTCTGTAAAGTTTCAAGTAAATCTGACGTAAAACAGCGGATAAAATCGATTTAAAACATAGATTATTGATCATGTGACCCTGAAAGGCAAATGTTTTTTTTAGGTAAGAAGTATCTCAGCAAAAAACACCCGTCTGTCAAGTTTCATGTAAATCAGACTCAACCGCCAAGAAAATCGATTTCAAAACATGAAGTTTGAACGTCATTATTACCAGATGACGTGTCCTTGAATGGAAGATTTTCGTAATCACGAAGTATCTGATCAAGGCACACCTTTCTCTCAAAAGTAAATTAAATCCTTTTTGAAACCGCTGAGGAAAAACAATACCATGGGAAGAGACCTAACAACAGGCAGATTAATAGACGGACATAGCCTCTTATAGAGATGCTCGGACGCCCATAAAAACCAATGCCTGGATCTGCCTTAAGATTTAACCAATTGTTCTTTACTCTATGGTTTATCTTCCCAAGAACATTCATTGAAATCCACTGTGAACTTTTAGAGATATTGTGTGGTGTTGACATATTTGCAATGCAAGGGAAGAAAAATTCATGGATCCACCCCGAAATTTAATCACCTCTCTGGTAGCTCATAGCCCATTCTCTACAGAATTTCCATCGAAATTCAGTGAGAAATTCTGAAGATATTGTGTGGTGTGTTCATATGGCTACGATGCAAGGAAGGTAAACGCAAAATTTCGTGTATCTACCCCAAGATTCGTTTACTTGTTCCGCAACCCTATCACAAAATTTCATCCAAATTCATTGAGGAATTTCGGGAATATTGTATGGTGTAGATATATAGCTGCAACTTAGGGGAGGTAACCGTAAAAATTCATGTATCTACCCAAACTGTAATCACATCTTCCGTAGTCCATTGCCTACCCTTTCACAAAATGTTATTTAAAATGATTGGAGATACCATGGGGACAGACTGACAGACAGACAGACAGACGAACAGAGAGATATGAGTGAATACGTATATCTCTCCCAACTACGTCTACATATCTATTGTTTATCACTATTAATGTACCTAATAATACCCAATGCTTGATAATCATAAACAATACAAACCAACTTTGTTTCGGTTAATTCGAAATCTTTTTTACATCTATGATGAAATCAAGACGTTTCGACTAATTTAAAGAGCGTTTTTCTTCTGCTTTGAATTGCCGGAAGAAGAGACCGATCAGAGGGAATCTTTAAGAATACAACAATTTATACCCAGAGAGAGTCGTGGGAATGAATCAGCTGAAATATCGAGACTATATTTGGGAGGAAGAGAAGAGGTCGAATTGTCCGAAACAAAGTACGTAAGTTGATTACTCTTCCCAAAGAAAAAACAAAAATAAAGAAAGAACTATATTTTCCATTCGAGAGATAAAAACGTTTATTCTATTTTGATCTTGACAATAAAGATAAGAAGAGGCGATTAAAAGATATTGTCCAAGTCCAATTTGAATTGGAATCAACTTAAAAGAAACTCGTTTTTCTATCGCATCAACAAGAACAAAAACAAGTCCTTTTATCATTTTTAAAAATTTATATCTAACTCAGCCTGTTCTTATCCATCCATCCATCTATCTATCTATTTACATATGTATGTATGTATGTATGTATGTATGTATGTATGTATGTATCTATCTATCTATCTATCTATCTATCTATCTGTCGGTCTCTTCCTATCTATCTATCTATCTATCTATCTATGTCCATATCTATCCCTTACTCTAACCATCTATCTATATATATTCATATATCTATCAATCTATCTTCCTACGTCCGTTGATATCTATCTATCTATCCATCCATCTATCTATCTATCTATCTATCTATCTACTATCTATTTATCTATCTATCTATATTTGTCCATACCTATCTATCTATCTATCTCTATATCTGTTCATATCAATCTAGGCCTATTCCTATCTATCTATCTATCTATCTATCTATCTATCTATCCCTCATTCTATCAATCTATCTATATATATATTCATATATCAATCAATCTATCTTCCTACGTCCGTTGATATCTATCTATCCATCCATCCATCTATCTATCTATCTATCTATCTCAGAGAAGCCAATTTTGAAGATTTCTCTACTTTTTCTATCAATTCTAATCTTGTCTCTGCTGTCGGGTAATAATGTGAAACAAAAAAGCCTAATCTACTTACAAGCTGGTTTGCTGGCTGGTCGGTGGCGCTAAATCCTATGAAACAAATAAAATGTCTCCGACCTCTTTATTTGTTTCTGTTCATCTATCATGGTTGGTCATATCAAAGTTATCAATGAAAAAGAGTCTGTTTAGTTACACGATAGAAACAGTCACATGACAAACGTCTTTTGGCAGTGCACCACGTTGGGGTGATCAATTCAAGATATTGGAAAAGAGGTGATCGATGGAGAAATCAATTCTCTTACCTTTTGTTTGACAGTGATAAGAAAAAGTCCAAATTAAAAAAAAACAAAAAAAAAACAACAACCTCCCACCCCCCAAAAGCCTGGGCGCTACCGGACTCAAACTAGCGAGCAAATTTAGCATGAACTTACATTGCAAACTGATCCCTTCACTAAAAAAAACTATTTAAGAGAGGAACTGAAAAAAAGTTTTTTGAAACAAATTTTCAGTCCTCTGATGCGGCCTATAAGCGTAATATATAGCCAGCCAGCAAGAACAACCCCCAAAACTGAAAAAACCCATGTGAACAATTTAGGAGGCAGTTTTCGTTGACGGTTTCTAAAAAGTTTCTTCTGTTGGGACTGAACTCAGGAACATAGTTTCCTCAAACTAGATCTATAAATCTCGGGTGACACTTGAAACGACTCCGCAAAAGTCACAGAGTCCGTTGCTCAACTCTGTTCGAAAATCAATAACGGAGAATGAATGAAATCTCTGTTTGTGCTTTGGGGGGTTATCAATCTTATGTCTGGGTCAAGAGGATAGCTGCCGAGCTCTACAGTGCGTTCAGATGTCATCTCGCCGATCTCTTGCGGTCGAAGACTGAAATTATTGTTTGTTTATGAGGCTTCAGTCTTTATCGATACCGTTCGGGATAAAACTATCTTTGAGCGGAGGGTATTGATTTTTCACGATGTATTTGATACTTGATGGGATGGTTTTTCCTAATTATGATTTGACTAGTTTACCAGTGTGGTAAAAAATGACGGCATATATGAAAAGAAATCCTCTTTTGAAAATTGGTAATAACTTTATCATCTATTGGTCTATTGCAGTCAAAATAGCTTTACTTTGGACCATAGAATAGTAGAATTTTACTGCTGTGTTGGAATTTACTGTTGATCAACAATTACTGCGAGCGTATCAGTACGGCCTTGATTGACCTTTGCAGAAAGTCCGGCACTATGCTGGCCATGAAATATCGGATGCACTTCTCCGGTTGATCCAGAGTTTGTTGTTTGGTTCGGTACAACCCCTCCTTCACCCTGCTCCACAGGCAGAAGTCACACGGTGTAAGGTCATTCATTTTAATAAAGAGTCAATTTTCACCCACCGTGTAGATACACATTACATATTATGAGGGTAGGTAATAGAGATTCGCATTACAGTGAGCTTGTAGGATAGCCTTCTATGCACATTGCATTTTATATAGGTGAATAACAGAGATTTGCATTGCAGTGAGCTTGTATTTACGCTTGCTTTGTATTTCGTTTGGTTTACATTTCGACTTTTGAGTGATCAGTGCCCAACAAAAGACAAAAGATCTAACTTATTCACTGATCACCCCCTCTTTTCCAATTTTCGAATTGATCAACCCAACACTGCTTGCAGCCAAAAAACATTGGTTGCATGACAGTTTCTATCGAATGACTAACCAGACCAGTTTCTTAATTAATTGGTCCTTGCTATGTTTCTCTTATTTCTTCCACTGATACTGAGTATATGAATTCAACTACCTGACCCAAGGATTGATCTCACAACCACCACGTAGACTGCATACAGTTGACCTATACTCATATCCACTCCCTGGGTGGCGAACGTATGGCACGCGTGCTCAACATAGCCAACGAAAACGTTTTTCCACACGCGGGACGTATCATTTTTAGTTAGTGATTCTATTTGAAATAATTGACAACCTTTGATTTATCTGTTGTCACCTCAGTTGATGCTGTCTAAACTGTCTCTTTTTCAAATGTTTTCAAATATTCGGTTCTCTTATTCCATAAAATATTTTGTGAAATACAAATATAACAGGTCTACTGAGTTGCTCAATAGAAAACAACATATGGCAAACGTCTTCTGTCTGCAGGCCATGTTGGGGAGATCAATTAAAAAAATTGGGAAAAGGGTGATCAATGGACAAGTTACCTCTCTCGCCTTTTGTTGGGCACTGATCTCTAAGAGAAAAATCTGGATTTTCAAAAAACAAAAGTGAATGCGTGACACACACCAGTTTGAATTTAAGAGAAAAAAATGTGAATGCAGCCGAACACAAACCAAGAGACCAATTTAGCATAAACGTACATTGCAAATCACCCCCCACCACCACCGAAAACTTATTTTAGGATGTGTGTGAAAAGAAACAGAAAAGGTGTGTTCTTTCTTAACATGATGTGGAGTGATAAGGAGTGATGACGTTTAAATTGTCAGTCCGCTAGATTCATTGGGGCGACCGTACGCGTGATTCATTCATACTCAGCACATCAGCCAGCAAGCCAGTCAATCAACGAATTTGGCGGCAGTTTTGGTTGACGGTGTCTTGTAAAAATGATGAAAAGGATGATCTGTTGATCTCAAAGGTCCCCAATGACACTTGAGGGAATTTCTTCGGAAGATCAACACCAACATGGACATGCGTATTGTCGAAGTGAATCAGAGGAGCGAAAGGGACTCTATTTGCTGTGAGCAGATCAAGGCTTTAACTCTAAGGGACGGAAAGTCCAATCAAATCACCCGTTATATAAACTACAAATATAGACCCTATTTACCTATAGGCATAGTTTACAATAGAGTATCTTCATTTGGTAGATGATTCTCCCGAGGGTGGATGAAATTATTTGGGGGATTGAACGAAGGTTTAACGAAACATGAAATGTACAAGACTCCAGTTACTCAGATATTTATATTTTTTCTATTCTAAACATGTATGAAGAACAACTCTAGAAAAAAAACTTATTCTAATTGCCAAGACTATTGTTTGCTTAATTCATGTAAACTAGAAAAATTCTAATGATTTTTGTGATGATTAATTGGTCACTGGTCGTTTTCTTTACATATTCTTAAGATGTTCAGAACATGGGTAAAATCAGATCTTGAGAAATGAGTTGGTTTAGGCTCTTTGCTCACGATACAAAATAAATTTCATTTATATACGAAGGATGATGAGATGAAAATGATCCAGAATATGAAGAAAATTTGGTCATGGGTCAATGAAATTTTGTGAAAAGACTTGAAGGTGAATGTCATTGAAATATACTGTCTATAGTTATGAGAACGGTCATTGATATTCCAAGAGCTTTTCAGACAATTGAACTTTCTTTTGTTTTTTGTTGTTGATGAGACGACATTTCGGTCGGTCTATTCTACAGCCTTTTTCGGGTATACTATTTGACTTTCACCATCATCCCCAGGATAGTACATCTGCCGTAGAATGGATAGGTCGAAACGTCGTGTCAACTACACAGATAACAAGGAGGGTTAGAATCACTCCAAAGCTTTTTAATACTGATATAGTTTAATAATTATTTGTTTTCAAGACAATACTAGTTTCAGTCATACTAAGTGGTGGTAATATCGCCCCTAAAGGGTCTAATTGATGAACTTAGGGGGCGATAGATATTCACGTAAAAATAGACTTTTAACGAATAGGAAGTGATCATCGTTTCATGTCGGTGAAGAGCAAAAATAACGGAAAATCACTTCTACTTGGTGAATTACTACATACGAATTTTTGAATGATTATTTTGATTATTGATTTCCGTTAAAGTTGAACAACTGTAGTCACAAATGATGGCAAAAGGTGTTGCCTTTTTATTTTTTCGTCTGTGCTTATGTTTTTGTGTTGTTGTCTTCCAGCAGTCCTGGTCATACCGTTTTGTCGACGGATTTGAAAATGGACACAAAACTCAACTAAACTCTCTATGAAAAAATGATATATATATATTTTTCGAAAGAAGACCTTTCTGACTTTTTACGAGCTTTATTTTGTCGTATCCATCAACAACATCTCTATTCCTTAAATGTTTTTTTTTTCACTCCTTTTTTTAGAAGTTTTCTTGTGGAAAAAGCCATCAATGTTATAAACAGACTTTATTGTGACCATTTATATTCTTCGATGAAAATTTTTGACGCCACGGTTGTTCTGTTATTAACTGTAATAGCGAATCGCCGTATTATAAATTACGTAAGTACGTGTAAATAGTCCAGAAATTCCAAGTACCCGCTGCGAAAAAATTATGCCAAGATACGGCATAATAGAATAGAAAGTCATGTTCCTTTTAGAAGACGTCCTGAGAAACTACTTGATGTGAATATTTATTTGGCTAAAGATATTAGATAATGAAGAGTAACCATTCATAACGGGGGAAATATCGTTCCCTCGGGGCAAAAGTTAAGATGGGGGTGATAGATATGAAAAAAAAGCCAAAGGAATGCGATAAAGAGAAAGGGCCGAGAATCCCTGGCATAAACTGTCTTTCGTTGGCTTTCATCAAGTTTCCTAGCATAAATAATTATCACAGGATATTTGAATACCGTTGCAAATCCTTTGAATTGTCAGGAAAGGCCATAGACGAACAATTCTTTCCTTCTTATGACATGATAAGCATGAACGCTTCTCCGGACATGATGGATTGTTTCGGCTGCTTCACAAATCACTTGATATTAAATAAAAACTGAGCAACAACCAGAAGATAATGATTTGTTGCCAGAAGCTTTTCCGCGCAATATAATCACCACCAGAACAATTTTCACAACTCGAACATATGATGGAATCCCCGCGCCAATAATTTTTGGCAAGCACCCATTTCAAAATTGCACTGCAAGACGATGATTTTTCTCGAATTATCTATTATGATGTTGACATGCCGGCAACTAAAACTGTCAAGAAAACTGCCAACATACGAAGGTTTCTTCATTTTCAAGCTGGTCTGGAGCTATAGGGCTGAAAATATTTTCTCCTTATTATGTATTAAAAAAAATCATCCCCCAAATCATTTTTTCGACGGGAGATCAATTTGCAATGTAAATCTATGCTAAATCAGTCTCTTAGTTTCTACCCGATAGCATCCACTCTTTTCACCGTCCAGCAAAGGCGAGAGAAGTAAGTATTTCATTGATCATCCCGTTTTTCAATTTTTTTATTGATCATCCTCAAAACGACATGATGCTGAAATAAGTTGGTCACATGAGGTTTCTTCCGAGTGACCCATCAGACCAGCCCATCATTATTTTACAACGGTCAAATCACCCCCTTTCCTAACTTTTGACTTTACCCAGAGCCTAAAACGGTTCCATTAGCTCATACGTAGACTGTATTTGTATGCAAAATTCACAAATAGTTAACCCCTCGAAAAAAGTGTGGGGTCTGCATTCGCTCTTACCCGAAAGATAATGATCTCATTCCCATCTATTTCGATGTTGCACAAAAAGTCTGATTCCCTAACCACATTTGGCAAGCATATGCAATTGGGAATATCTTGAAGGAAAATATGTACGATAGCATAGGGCAAACTTGTAATATTTATTTTGGATGCTGGACTTATGGAATTTCTAGGCTGCCTTGAACTTGATTCAGTTTTTTGGTATTCAAATAGCATCCAAATGATGCTTTTTTATCTTTTGAATATAGAGGTGGGAAGAGAAGAAAGACTTCAACACCCCGGGCTCTACACTGTTCTTTTTATTCTTCTATAGTCAACGGACACATTTGTGCAAATTTTTCCTTTGACAAAATTATGTGCGCACTTCGACATAGTGAATCAATATTTTTCAATAAAAACTGGAAGTAAACTATATACAGGATTTGAAATAATTTGTGCACACATAAATTTTCGCTTTGTTAACAGCAAACGTACGTGCACGCTTATACGAACGCAGCATAGAGGGAACTATGACCATAGCACGTTCGTATCTCAAAAGACAATTCCCAAAAGAGCATGACGACTGCAGACGAAATCCCAGTTTCTGTTGCATGCGTCTGTTTAATGATCCAAGTGTCAAGTCTAATTAAGAGCAGGACTAAATACCTACAAGTTTTTATGACCATCCCAAGTCCATCGAAGGGATACCTCCATCCTAATTACGCAGCTTAGAGTGTTCCCCATTAGCTACTTAGTGCAGGACAAATTTGTCCCAATACAGTGTTTATCACACCTTTCGCACATGTTAGGAAATGAACCCGGACATTCAGTACGAGAGGAGTTTGTGTTAACCATTATGTTATCTGAGTGGATAACTATGGCCGTGAGAGGTCACAAAATTACTTAATAGGTTTTTACGAGCCAATGCATGCCCTGTTATGATCTTGCTTCATTCTAGTGCATTTCAAAACCTTTTATTCATGAAACACCAGATTAAAGACCAAAACAATTTATTGAAATTATCTATACACATCCTTCATAAATGATTATATATGATAGGTTTAGAAAATCTATGGGTAAAAAGCGAAAGAACTCACCTCCCATGGCGATCTCTTCTGCACCGTATTCGTTATTAATTGGTAGTTCAGTAACAGTCATCCAATCCATTTATTTATTTCATTAGATGAAGTATTGTCAATTATTATGAATAATTTTTCAACTATTAACATTCATCCCATTCTCTGTTATTTTTATGCATCGCAGCAAATTATGACAATACGGAATTCATAGACTATACAGTAGATCACTACATCTACCTAGGACAACGAATCTCCATGAAACCCTCAAAAGATGAAGAAATCAAGCGAAGAATCACATTAGGATGGCAAGCCTTGGGCAGAGCTAGCTCAACCTTCAAAAACATGACGATCCTGTTAACCCTAAAAAAAAGTATACAACCAATGTATGCAAAAGCGTCAGGACGAACCCGACCTGTCCCTCTTAGTGCAATGGAACAGCGCCGCCCAGGGGTGCACTGCCTCCTCGCAGCTAGGCCGAGTAATTTAAAGGGAACTAAAAGGTTCTCAATGAGTTTAGCAATGCACGGCCTCAGTGTTCCCTCATTGACTGACGCTTTGTACTTGTGCACTCAGTTTTATGCTCACTACAATCCCATCTCTAGCCCATTCGGCAGGTAAGCATCAGTATCTGCTCATCGAGCTATGCCGTAGAACAGATATTACATTTTGATCCTAACCAAAGAGGCCAGAAAAAATGGAGGGCAGTGAAAAATTTGCGGGGTTACTGAAATTCTGATATTTTGTGACGAACAAAAATGGTCGAGAACCATTGCTCCAGTGTTTCACTATTCTATGCTTTACTATGAGTCTTACCATCGACTACTTATACACCGATTACAACCAGAGCCGCCCTGGTGGCGATCCCAATTTCTAAATTGGATTTCGGGGTCCCTAAGATAGTGAGGTCCCCAGGCAACTGAAACGTGTTCACATGCGATAAGATTTCCCTGGTTACAACCACAGCCGTCTCTAACTGATACAACGTTTAATAAGGAGCAAAAAATATTTGTTCAAACATTTTTACGTTTACATATGTTTAAAAAAAGGTTATCTATGTCTGCTTTTTAATGATAATAATGTTAAAATTGTATTTCTGGGCCCTTGAAATTGCAGGACCTCCGGTCAACCATGGCAGTCAATTTGTTATACTATGTTGAACAAAGAGCAAATAATACTTGTTCAAACATTTTTCCGTGTTCATTTTTTTGCATGAATGTATACATAGCGTTAGAGAAAGCTTTCTGTGTCTGCTATCAAATAATAATAATCTTTATTTTCATCTTGTGGTATTGAATTTCAGGGATCATGAAATGAAATCACACATTTCTATGTATGAAATCTGTGAACTTTTCTTTCCAATTTTTAGGAGCAGATACGAGAAATCTACATTGGTACATCAATAAGTCCCTACATCGATAAGGGAAAATCATTTAGTTTACCTGGCAAATATTACATTTTCAACATTATCTTTTTTCTTGCCAATGTATTTATTTTCAATTTGGAGTGAGGCTATTGACATAGTGATCTGTTTTTGTATCATAGTGCACTTAGAAATGTTCTTACGACGATTAAGCAAGAGGATACTTAGAGAATCAGATACGAAGATAACAGGTCTGGTTATCCACCCAATGAAAATCGTGTAAGAAACGTATTTGGCGGTATGACGTGTTGGGGTGATTAATTAAAAGAAATGAAAAAATGGGGGATCTATGGATAAGTTACTTCTGTCACCTTTAGCTGGGCAGAAATCGCTGAAAAAAAGTTCAATTTTTCAAAGAGCAAACCTGAATGTTTCCGGACACAAACTAAGTGACCAATTTTTCAACTTAGATAGCAAATTGGACTCCTTACTGAAACCTTTTTTAGGAAAGGCAATTTCGAAAAATAAAGATAAGTTTTTGTCGACATGATATTACATTTTTAAATTGTTAGACCTCTAGTTCCATTGGTGTGGCCTGTACATGCGATATATACATGCATAGCAGATTCACTCAAAAAGTGAAGAAACCAAATTTGACGGTTTTGTCGACAGTTTCGTTCGACGGTTTCTAGTATCTATAAGATAACAAGTCTGGTTTGTCACTCAATGGTAACTGTTACATGGCCAACGTCTTTCGGTTGTATGCTGTGTTGAGAAAAGGGGTGATCAATAAATAGATTATTTTCCGTGTTCTTTGTTGAGTGGTGATCTCTAAAAAAAAGTCTGAATTCAGTAAAAACTTTCATTGTAAATTGGACCCTCATCTAAAACCTATTGGAGGTGATTTTCGATTGGTCGAATATTCGAAAGTTTCCAGTCCCATTGATGTGGCATATGTATTTGTAACACATTGATAAGCCAACCAGACCAACTTCAAAACTGGAGAAACTTATGTTGATAGTTTCTGTCTATGGTTTCTAATTAAACAAAGAGGCTGGTGCCAACCTCCTCATCAGAGAAGCGTTAATGATAGCAACGAACCTCCCTGATCATTTGTTACGTCCGTCATGACAACCCAATCAAAGGCTTTAATGATTTGAAGGAAGGGCTGGATGAGGGCCGGTGTTTGCATGATTAGGTGTCAGCCGACAATGGCCGGAAAGTGGGCAGAGGAAATCCGCCCCCAGGGTCAGGGATAGAGATATCCTCCACCCCCAACCTTATTCCCTTCCCAACCCTTAACCCCGTACGGTAATTGAATAAGTGTCTGAAACGGTCGAGTGGAGTAAATGGTTCGTTGCTTCTACCAATACCTTCAAGAATAATCAACTTGGACGGAAAATGGTGAGAGAAAATTGAAAAATAATTTTATGAATATGGAACTCGTTTCATTTGCTTCGCCTGTTGTTATGAAAAAGACGATCGGTGACAGTTCTGAATAAATTCAAATTGATTATAACAACATTGGCATATAACCCCTCTCTTTCGATCACAATTATATATATATATATATATATATATATATATATATATATATATGAAATTGTGAAGAGGGCAGAAACATGAGCTAGTTTGTGTAGTGAATCCACATTCTACTATTTATTTCCAGCTCTACTCTAAAACAACTTAACTTCAAGAGTAAAAAGTTGTATGTATTGAGCACTCTATGAAATAAATCCATTACATTTCAGAAGTGGCTTTATATTATTGATATATTATTATATTATGTTATACTGCTAGCCTGATTTGTACCATGTATACTATGTGTGTGTGTGTGTGTGTATATATATATATATATATATATATATATATATAAAAAATCGAAAATACAGAGCTGGAAAAAGAAGTCCCCTACATCCACCAAAGATAACGAATCTCTGTGAAATCCTCAAAGGGAGAATGAGAAATCAGGCGAAGAATTACTGTGCGTCGGAAAGCTTTCGGTACAGCATGTTCAACCTTCAAGAACAAGAAAATCCCATTAGTCCTAAAAAGAAAGGTATACAACCGATGCATTCTCCTGATAGTCACTTATGGAGCTGAAACATGTCACCTAACCAAAAGATTGACTCACAATATGACAACCAGGCAACGATCACACGAGAGAATCATTCAAAACATTGCATAGAGATATCACCAGACAGTACTATATTAAAGAAAAAATAGAATCGAAGATATCATAGAAACTGTTAGGAAAATCAAATGGCAATGGGCTGGTCATGTTGCAAGCATGTCAAACAACTGCTGGACAAAACAACTCAAAGCTTGGATCCCCAGAGATTACATGCAAAACTGAGGCAGGCATGAAATTAGATGGACTGGTCATGACACAAGAATATCGAACTATCGCTAGATATCACGAATCACAATGTGAGACCCACGAAATTACATTCAAAACTGTAGCAGGAAGAAAATATGATGGGCTTGTCATGTTACAAGAATGTCGAACAACCGCCGGATATCCCGACTTACAACATGGGTCCCAAGAGATCACATGTGAAACTGGTAGGCAGAAAATAATATAATGACTCGAAGTAGCCGAGTTTAGAAATTATTGGCTCCCCGATGCACGTGACAGAGAGGGCTGTCGATCTGGGGAGGGTTTAACGACGGGAGCTACATGACTGATGATGACGATGAAGCCAATATGGTGATGGAGCAACATCTTTTATCATCGCAGTTGAAAGAAGGATTGAGATGCTACCTACTACGTTGGTGTGCCATATTCATTTTACTCTCTATTTCATTCTTGCTCCTGCCTAATGCCAATTAAATAAGAGACGGTTGCTTGGGAATTTATCGTTCATTGCATTAGATTTTTATGACCACTGATGTCATTACAGGTGGTTAATATAAACTTGAGGACCAGTAACTGCGCAGTAAATTTCCCAGGGGATGAGAACTAATACTCCGACATCACACACTTATCCGCCAACGAATTCACCCTCAGGTCTTTATCACAACATTTCATTCAACCAGGACTAAATCTAATCATGTCTTAAATCATTTTTATCATATTCCCCCTTGTATATGAATTTCAATACAATTCATTTTATACACGATACTTTATCCAATAAGAATAAATTTGAAAAAAAATATAATATCGTTGTCTTGAAAGAATACTAGGTCTGAAATGTTAACATCAACAAGCGTGAAATATCGGTTGTGGGGAGTTGAGTTTAAGGTGTGAAATCAGCTTCTGCTTAACTATAAAGTACCCGTAGTCGAATGGTTAAAACAGCTAGGCGTATGGGGGATTCCCGCTGACCAGAGAGCTTACGCCGTTTGATTGCTGCAGCAGAATTACTCTCCGATTCAAAGTTGTAATAAAAAGCAACTTGAAGCTAGGATGAACATAAGAAGCTTGTCAAAATTAATTTAGTTGCAATTTATTTTGTATTATAAACAAAAAAAAATTGACTAAAGTCTATTTTACTCATGTTTTTGAACATTTTTAAATCAGGGCATTCAGTAGGAACTATCATGTGGCCGATTCCATTTGGCAGCATGCTGTATTGGAGGTGAGCAATTAAAACATTGGAAAGAATTATCTATAGATGAATCACCTCTCTCCCCTTCTGTTGGGCAGTGATCTCTAAAAATTGTGAATTTAACAACAAAAACAAGAATGTATGCGTGTAAAACTGGGGATCAATTTAGCATGAACTTTCATTGCAAATTGACCTACACTAAAACCCTTGAGCAGATTTGAAACAAAAAAAATGAAATAAAATAAAAACGAAACGTTTTGTAGACATAATAAGGAGTAATTGTTGAAAATTTCATCCCTCTAGCTTCATAGGAGTGGCCTCTACTCATGATACATACATACATAGCCAGCTAGCCAGAACAACTTGGAAACTGAGGAGACCTATGTTGACATTTTTAGTGGCAGTTTTGTTCGACGGTTTCTAATACATAACGTGAACTAGGAGTGACAAGAATTGACTCAGAAAAATGGTTAGTATTTTCCTAGTTTACATAAAATTAGAAAAGTCATTGAACCTAGAATCAAATTTCCAGAAATAATGTTTTCTCAAATCGTATGTTTTTTGCAAAAATTACCTTTCAAGTAAAGTGACTGGGAGAGATACAAAAGAGTATTTCAACTGTCCCTGGTCACCCTAACTAAAGATTGAAGACTTTGCCGCACTCATTCTACTAGAAATTAAATCTAAAGATTATTTCCTTGACACTTAATGTCGTTCCGGTCTATTTCTAAAAGGCATAAATCCACATTTGCCCGTTTCCGTGTTTCCATAACCATCAACACAGGTTTTTTCAGTTTTGAAGAAGGTCTTACTGGCTGCATATGCATGTATGAATGTTTCATGCGTACAGGCTATACCAATGGAAGTAGAACGTTGAAAGTTTAAACATTTACTCCTTATAATGTCTCAAAAATCCTGTTCAAAAGAAATCCGTCCTCTCTAAATAAGTTCTTAGTGGGGGGCTCAATTTACAATTTCAAGTTTATGCTGAATTTGCTTTAATTTACCAGGTAGAATTCACACTTGTTTTTTTAAAAATTTTGACTTAGCCCACCAAAAGGTGAGAGAGTAACTTATTCATCCTTATCACCTCAAACATGGCCTGCTGCCAAAAGACATTGGTTGCATGATCGTTTCTATTCAGTGAATTTATAGACTTGTTTGATATTCACTCAGGATTTAATCCAAGCTTTCATTCTAATATTGACGTGGATATCGAGTTTCAAATAGCTGATGGTCAGTAGATTCATGATTTATGGCCCAAATTAAATGTGAACTCACGCATATTCATATTGCGATTGGATGAAAAGGAACACACAGTCCCAAAAGTGAATATATGTTTGAGGTAAGTCCCATGACACTAGTTGCTTGTAAATACGATCGTTATAATGAATTCAAGATCGTCTCAAAGGACAGCACTTAATCTGAGATGCAGTTACGACCAGATCGTATTGAATACACCGATTCCCGTTTGATCACAGTAGTTAAGCAATATGGATCCTGGTCAGTACCAGTGGCGTATGGTATTTGATATCCTGGTTGAGCCGTGTGCTTCGAATACATAAAAATGTAAAAATATCTTAATGTCTGTATAAGCAACGAACAGTGAAAGCTACTTTGGTACACTGTAAGGGAGGTGAAAAGTAAAGTTTCACATCTTTGCTCATTCGATGTCACAAACAACGGACAAATAGAACGAAATAAGAGAATCGATGAAAGAAAAAAACAAAATTTGGACGGGGCACTACTTTTTGCTGATAACAGTGTCTGATCAAAGTTCTGTTTACCATTAATTCTTTAATTTCTACAATCAGCACCACTCCTCCTATTGTATGTTAAAAAGGCTTGAACAATCAATTGCCTCTCTTGACACTAGAATATTTTTTACGTTATTGTGCTCACGTAGCACACAGCACACCCAAAACAAAAAGCATCATTCGCCACTGGTCAGTACCTAAATGGGTTATCAACTTGCAGTCGTTGTAAGCAGTTCGATATCATGAAGAGAGCCTCCCGTGACGATCCTGTTAATTCTCCCAGTAGGAGATTGATCTCTACCACAAGCTCAAAAAATTATGTCAAGAGCACCACCTCCCCCTCCCCAGACCCTGACTGTCCCAGCTGCGAGCGACAAAAAATGGATGTGTAAATCAGTGGTTTTGTTTTCTCGACTCTTCTGTATCCTATCAAGTAACATAACTCTTCATTGTTTATAAATCTTTCTCTAACGTTCCCGCCATTACTTTGCGCTCTTCCTGTTCATGCCAACATCATCAACATGGCAACCATTCACCCCTTTTCCCTTCCTCCCGCAACAATGCGATAACACTTTCCACCTGCCAACGTTTGAAGAGAGGACGTTGTATTTTTTTATATTCCAGTTGTCAAGGAGATGTAAGATAGCTTAGAAAGAAGGAAATTGTAAGGGAGGCCGTGGGTGTGTGTATGGGGAGTGGTCCGGAGTGCAACTGAAAGACTATGGGTGTGTCAGTCCAGCAAACATACGACCTTGCTTCAATAAATTGATCAGCGACCTCGTTATGATTTATGGCCCTAATTAGGAGTGAACTCACGCATATTTATATGCAGAGTTGATGATAAGAAACACTAGATTGAAAATTGGTAATAACATTGTTATTTATGGATCGATTGTAGTCAAACTTGTCTTTAAACAATGCAATAGATTAGATTCTATCACTCTGAGGATTGAAATTAAATTTGTTTCACGAAGACCGAGAAATATTTACAAATGTTGCATATAGTTTCTAATAGATGAATAATTCACATCCACCCTTTAGAAGTGCATGAATATGTAGTCATTCATTTCCTTTAATGTAAAGAATTTGATAAAAAAAACACCCGGACTACTCCATGAAAGATTCATTGAAAAAACATTCGATGTAAATTGAGATTATTTCCTTTAAAATATCCCCAGCTGCATTCACACATCGGTATCAACTTCTTTTGTTTTAATGGGTAAATTTTAGTCAAACTAGCTTTACTTCAAACCATACGATGAATTAAATCTTAACACTCGAAAGATCAAAATAGAAATTTGTTTTGTGAAGATAGAGCATTATCTGCTAACGTTGTATATAATTTCTAATAAAGAAATAATTCTCATAGGCCCTATAGAAATGCCTTAACAGACAAACATTCATTTTCGTAAATATATAAGATTTTATTTTAAAAAATATGCCCGGACTACCTCATAAAAGGTTTATTGAAAACATTTGATCTAAATTGAGATTATCCCCTTCAAAATATCTATCACTGCCAACTTCTTTTCAATTTCTGATGGCACCCTATGATGTTATTCGTATGAAGATCTACCTACCGATTCCTTTTTATCTCTTTCCAAAATTGCGTCCTTTTAATGAGATATTTACGGAATAAAAAGAAGTTCAGTGAGTCTGGTGGATGTAGAATGAGGGTGAAATTGTTTTTTGCTAAAAGCTATTGAACACAGGAGGCAATTCGTCTGCGAATGCCAATCTTTTTTTTGTCATACGTTTCATATTCAAATCCTTGATTAAATGACAAGGAATGTAATGTATTCCTAAAGGTTGTGCAATTTCTCTAAGTCAGACGCCAAATAGCATGAATAATTTTACAGAATTTGTTTGCTGGCATTTTTGTCCATTTTAATAGATGGAGGCTGGTCTGTTCTTCTGTCATGCAGGACCGAAGTTCTGTCTACTTTAAAGCACTTAAATTAATCAAAACACAAGGTCCCACTCGGATGTCAATTTAAAAAAGTTTGTGAGTTTCCTTTGTCCTTTCCCTCAGTTTGAAACAAAACTTCACACTCTCTCTCTACTCTCCAAACCGGTCTATCTATAAAATAACAGGATTGAAAAAAAAATTCAAGTACAAAAATCCGAAGGAAATTCGTTAGGATTGAAATATTTGAATGAAATCAACCACATTCAGTTCCTAAATGCCAACTTTCGTGATTTCCTTTGTCTATTTTTGCAGTTTTCAGAGTAGGTTTAGAACTGCACCCACAGCCCAGATGTGTTTTGATTGGATATGCATTAACAAGAAATGAAGATTGACGTCCACCATTTTGAAAAAATTGAGCGGAGAAATACCATCATTGTGTTCGTACTTACACGAACGTAGCAGACAAGTTAATATCAATTGATTGATATTGAATATGTCTTCTATAATCTCTATTGTCTTAATAACTGTTCTGACTCAGGTTGAAAAGTATGAAATCTAATTCACGCTGAGTATTTTCTTCGTGAGATCATGAAAGGTCAACCACCAAAAAATCTTTTGTATTTTCCATATTGTATCTTTCTGTTTCACACATTATACAAACATATTCATGTATCTGTACGAGTAAGATCGATAAATACATTGAGATAGCAAATTAATGCAATTGTAAACTAATAATCCAATCGATAAAGTGTTTTCATAGAGGTCCAAGGTTAGTGGGAAAGGCTTGGTTCATTTTGGTGTGTAACACATAAACATATGTCCTTAACAATACTTGGTATTACATGAAAGTCCAAGATTCTGCAGAGTCAAATTCCACTCCTAATTCTATTCTGACTGCAACTTTTATATCCAACCCTGTAACGTTCATTTATTTACTGCTGACGAATCTTGTAGGTTAATACATCTCTCTATTATGACATCACAATTACGTCACAGATAACGTCAAGAAAATCTTGAGACTTGAAACGTCTAATCACACACTGAAACTGAAGCAGCTTGGGTTGAGACTTTAAAAAAACTTGAAATTGGGTTACTTGTATTATTAAAAAAAGAAATTACCCACTAGCTTGAGGTTCCTCAACCCCGATCCTTACATGAATAAGACCGTCATTGTGAATGCATATATCCTACTTTTATTTATGATGAATAAGAAGATATAAAAAAAATCAGTATAAATGAAGTTATCTATAAAAAAATCGCTTGCATATCAGTAAAGTAAATTTCTTAGATTTGTAAGAGTCATCAGTTTGACTCAGTCGGCAAGAGAACCGGCTATCATTCACTTGGTCGTCATTTCAAAACACAACTATAGATGCACTTATTCATTAAAATGACATAAGCGAATTCCTAACATTTATTTTGGTAGGTATGTCAATTTAGCGCAGTCGGTGAGAGAAACTTTGACGTAATTTCAAATGATGTTTTACTACCCTAAATTAGATGAGGGTTGTTCTTGTTGTTCTTGTTATTACAAGAAAAATCCCAGGTTTGGACCGGAGTTTGACAAAAATTTACATTTTAAAATAGGGTAAGGCGGAAGGTCAGTGATACGATAAAAACTAACAGCAATCCGATCTTATATATAAAAATACAAATATCACAATACATTATCCCACACAAGTATACTACTCACACTGATAAGCAAAAATGGAGCTGGGCTGGTTACATAGCGAGAAAAAGAGACAGCAGATTCAGGAAAAGACTAACCGATTGGCGCCTGAGGCAATAGGCAATGTTATCATTCCCCGGGTATATATCTTTGTGTTTCTCTTTTTCATATCAATAGCGCTATTTACTGCGTTAAGTATTGAGCACTGTGATTAAGCACAACTAGAGTGGGCGAAATTAAAGAAATAGTTTGCATTTTAAGTACTATTCCAATATTTATATTCCATATAACTTTTCATTTAGCCATTCTTTTTTGGTGGCACTTAGTGAATTATTTATTTTTTGAATCATTGACTAAGATTAAATCATTCTTTGAGATTATGATTTTAAATCTAACCTCCAAAAAAACCTCACAAATAGATAAACAATTACAAATCAATTATGATACAGCTGGTTTTTCTGATGATTTAATTCATTTCCTTAAAATTTAGGTTATCACTTATATATCAGTATTTATTGGATTAATTTTTCTTATCACTTTCTATTCCTATACTATGATAGTCATGAGGCAATAATTTCGCTATCCATTCCGAGTTAATTACAAAAAAAATGTTTTTGGTATTACTCCAGTTATAAATATATATAAATATATATATATATATATATATATATATATATATATATATATATATATATATATATATGATTATAGATTGCGTTACATTATATAGAAACTTATCAGAAATGATCTCTGCAGTTATAATCATTCTGTTGGATTATACGTATCCATTTCTTAATACATAACTGACGCATGAAAAGGAGTGAATAGGTGAGAATTTGGCCTTAAAACAGGTATTTGAGTCGTTGCATTACCTGAAGCTGTTCAGCTCAATGACAAGAGCATCGTTACACTGAAGCAGCTACCCTATCGGTGGCAGGTCCGATTCCTGTAGAAACCCATTTTCTAAATTTGTTTATTCAATTTACGTTGTCTGCATCGAAATATTTCATTAAGGTGTTGCACAGACAGCTTTTACACCGAAATATTTAATTAACGTGCAACAGGAATAGATTTAGCAGCGAGATATTTCAATAACATGTGGCAGGAGTAGCTTTAGCGGCAAAACATTTCGTTAACGTCCGACAGGGATAGTTTTTGCTTAGAGATATTTCATAAAGCAATGACAAGGCCAGTTCTGCATCGAAATATTTCATTAATGTGCGGCGTTGGATAGCAGGGCGTGGCAGTGTTGAAAAGTAACGCCCCAGCCCCAGAATCACATTCGATGAAGTGTGGAAGACACGCCAAAAAGGATGGCCATGAATCACGGGGGGATATCGACTGTGCTTTGTTTCTAGTCGACAACCCGCAATCATTCATTACAGCCATTTGTAAAAGTCGTGGAAGTGCGTGCCAATGTCAGCGGTGTTCAAGAGATAATGGAGGTAAGAGTGGCTGAACGGTTGATAGCATGGAGATCGGGAGCGGCGAGCCGAGTTCAAATTTTGCATTCTCGCTTTTGGAAGAGGAACGTATCCACCTCTTTCCTCCATGCCAATATGTCATGGGTCAGCATGGCAAAGTAAAGCCAATCACCCGCCACACATTCCTTTCATGAGAAAAGGAGGTCTATACCCCTGCAGCTAGCCTAGCAAACCGGAAGTAGATTGTAATGGATTGTTCTTGTGAAATTAAGAAGAGCCGAAGAGGACAGACGGAAGTAAAGAGACTCCTGTCGCCACCTCTTTACAACATTCTCAAGTATCGTTGGATGATTGAATTCGAAAATAAAATGGCTCTACTATGTCTGTCTGGAAAGTATCGAGCTATTTGAATAAACTGAGAACCGGTTGCGCGACCTCGATGTACTCTAGCAACTGATCAAACGGGACTTTACTGCGGATAAGTGAACAGACACTCCCCCAAGGGATCACGCAGACAGCTATTAGCCACTATTGGGTGACAGTGTGTACTGTATGACTGTCTCATTCATAATGACTGAGCAAGTAAATCAGTGAATATGCAGCCAAGTTTTTTGACAAAACATCGCATCCCCCTGATCTCTCAGCTACATACAGTACAGATTTGGCTCCGTAAGAGTTCTAGCTTTTCCCAAATCTAAAATCGCCTTTATTGTAGACTGTGGACGAGATTAAGGTGAAAATGACCAGGCAGCCGATGATAACCCCGAAAGAAAGCTTTACAGATTGTTTTAAAAGTCGGAGGAGCCGTGGGATAAGTATGTGAGGTCCAAAGGAGAGTATTTTGAAATATATTAAGGCACCGTTGCTCAAAATAGATTGCTTTTTCTCTATTATCAAATGGCTTGACTTTTCGGCCAGTATTCGTACCATATCTAATATTCATTTCCCTGTTATGTCTTTTCCATCTCTAGCCTTATTTACTCAATGCAGTGGTTACCAATCTTTTTAGACCATCGACCCTTCCATGAAATTCTAGATCTCTTATCGACCCACAGGCAAGGCTTTGATTTATTCTTTCTATCCGTCATCTCTCCTCTCACCCAAAGTTTTCACAACCTCTCCATCTTACCCTCAATTTGCTCTTTCTGTCCATTTTCTCGCCTCCCATGCCTACTCGCCTATTTCATATTCTAGGAGGTCGAGCTAACATGAAGAGGCTGAACGCACAAACAGGTGGAATTAACGCATTGACTGCTGGTCTCTTGACACCGTTAGGTAGATGAGGAAACAAACATGTTTGTTACAAACAGAACCAAGCGAAAGAAAACTGAATAAAACATCATGTTTAACAATGTGAAAGTTGATTCAAACACTGAATATGTACCGGTGTCGGTTTATGTAGTTGCACACACAGTGAATGCAAAATGTATCCGATACATTTAAAAATGGCGTATACTAGACCCCTTCTGGCAAGAAAGTGTGAGTTCGATCCTCATCAAGGGCTAGCTATTTATTTTCTGATTGAGCTGTTTGATGGTTGCCGGAAGTTAATGGCCTGATTCAAAGTTGTGATAAAAAGTAACTGAAAGTTAGGTTGAAGGTGAAAGGTAGTTAAAATTAATAATGACACTTGAAAAAGTTGATTAGCGCATCGTTATGCAGTTTCAAAATTGACTGAATTTGGACAGAATGTTAAAAGATACAGGAATAAGAATTATCGAAATAAGATTGGATATTGAAATTTTTCTACAAAATCAGAAACCATTGGTCCAAATCCTGTCAATTCTGAAGGCGTATATGAACTTTCTCTAAAAATTTCTGTATCATTTGATGAATCAGAACAATATTGCAGACATTTGAAGGTGAGTGAAGTAGGGGTTAAGGAGGGGTTGGGAACCATTGGTGTCTAGACTAATGGTTCCCAACCCTTCCTTCGCCTAAGACCCCTTTTATTCAGATGAATCTTCCCACGCTCCCTGTTCTGTTAAAATGATTGCCAACAAATAAACTTATAGACCCCCAGTAACACCTGCGTGGGTCCCCAAGGGTCTGAGTACCAATAATCATTTGTTGTCAGTGCGTGCAAAAATCTCATGTCATGCCGATTCTTTTTCAGTGACAAAGTATTTGTGCACTATTGAATTCAACATAGCTAATCAATATTTTATCATTGAAAACTCAGTTATCTACAGAATTTGAAATTTTTTGTGCGCACATTAGTTTTATTTGTGCTCTGGCTGTGAAACGTGTGTGCACACGCAAAGCTTAGGACTCCAGCTTAGGAACTGCTGCTCTCCACAATCGAAAGTTGCGACAGGACAATGAAGTGAAAATCACTAAGAATAAACTAAAATTCATCGTTGTCTAAGGTCATTGAAATATGAACAGATTTTTACAGCTCAGAACGTAACAAGCCTGACTGCTGCAGGGTCGAACTGCACCTCTACTTCTATTCCAACAGAAGTTAATTACTGCAACTTTTGTATAATAAAATACATCGCTAGTTTGGCTCAGTCGGTAAGATCATTTGGTTGTAATTTGAAATCACAGAAAGGAAATGTTCATTTCATATCTTTACATATTTATTAAAATAAAATGAGCGCTTGCGTATGTAGATAATGTTTTGTAAATATGAAACCTTTCTGTATTGTATATATGGTCAATGCATTCAAGATATTTAATACATGTCAATTTCGCTAAATCGATGAGGTAGCCGACTACCAAAGACTTCGTCGCGAGCAGACTGTTGATAATAAATATCAGTTTGATTTAACGTGTCTGTTCGACAATTAGTGTGGAGTTTAACCCCTAAAGTGGGTGTTTGTAGTTGTTTTTCTGCTAGAAAATCAATGTCAACTTCAGGTTATTTAATAAAGTATTAGCTGAGTAATACCAATAAAGATCTTGGTATAATTCATCAAATTCCGTTCCGTCTGTGTCAGCAAAACTCGGAAACAGTCAGAACTATGACCACCAGATTTTCCGTGGTTACCTATGAAATCATAGAGTATTTCTTTAGCAAATTAGTTTTGTTCAATTACCTCTAAAATAATAATGTGGGGTCTGCGCTCATTCTGATTATAATGATTTGCATTCTATCCATCTCATACTGATTCAGTTCATCTTTATGGGACATCTAAGAAGACGAAACGGTGAATTATAGCCGGAACTTTTGAGATGAGGTACATCTAAAAAGTTCTGATCTCTCAGAGACTCAAAGTCCTCATAGAAGTATCACACAAGAACTAACTGAAACCTGCCCGTCAGCCTGAATTCATTATACTTGTAAAGAACAGATTCTGCAAGGCGTGGCACGGTGAGAATCGTATATAAGAAACGGGGCTTTTAAAACGATCTTATCAATCGGCACGACTCAAGTCCCACATTGAATAAATCATTTGCTCTATAAAAGACTGTCAAAGCCCACTGAAACATTGACCTGCCTATGATAACATCTGTGGATAAGATTGAATTAATTGGTTCTGCATTCTTCTTCATCTTTATTTCTTCTATTCTTTGCCCTAGGTAATTGCTTAAGTGGATGGAACACAGCCAGAACATAGTCCTGAGCAAAACAATAAAAGCTGTCCACTCCAATTAGCCTACACCCCTCTAATCTGTGAAATCTCCAAGGCTACAAATGCCATTATGAGTTAACACCTCTGGGATCGCTTCGCACTTCTCTCCACTCTTAGTGACAAGTTCAACAGTTGCAGTGAGAGCTCAGTGTTTAGATAAGCATATTGAATTTTGTAACCTCAAAGGCTTTGGTTCAATAACATTCAACAAAATGGGTGTATTGAGACTATAACACGCATGTCAGCAGCGAGACGCTCTAGCTTTTTAGATGACACGCGGACGATTTGAAAAAAAAAAACAAAAAAAAAAAAACAAATTTAGTTGAACTCCAACACAAAGTCTGGAGTTGACTTTGTTTTCCAACCGTAACAAGAGCCATCTTAACCAAAATGATAGATGTGAACAGAAATGTAAAATCTTCATTCATTTATCGTGATCTCAACCCGGGACAAACTGATTGCCGGGTGGCTTTCTTATTGATTGAGCTAAATTGACTACTAGAATTATCATACAGATACTCATGAGCTTCTAATAGATTAAAACATTTATACAAAAAACATACGTTTTAATTTTTTTAAATTTATCATATAAATAATACTAAAGTTGTAATAATCATCTTTGGACGGAAGTAGGAGTATTCGACCTTACAGAGACCAGTTTTGTATTAACTGAGTTTTATAAGTATATTTTGATATTCCAAGTTATATCTTATGAAAGCTCTATTATAAATATACTAGAAAATAGGCTGCTTATCTATAACCATTTACTTAAAACTAAAATACATATGTATAAATAAGTAACACTCCAATAACAAGATTGATAAATTTTCGACACAGTGCTGAGAATGTTTGCCATTACTTGTACAGTTCATCAACATGATTGAAAATTTTTTTCAGTAAAATGGCTGATTTGTAGCTAAATTCTGTAGCTAATTTTAGCTATTTTTATAGCTAGATAGATTAATTGATATTTTGGGGTTCATCATCCACCTGTGAACCGTGCTATAACGAATCGTGTTACAACGGGGGTATTCTTGTTTGGCATCAAACCCTACTCTCAGTTTAGATCAGCCTGAGAAATCGCGTAATTGCAAGATATGAATACCCCACGTAAAGCAGGGGTGGATATTCTAAATCCTTGCGACGCAGATACGGTTCACTTGAGGTGTGAAACTGGTGAACTCTATCAACTGTGTATCAAATTGTGAAAATGTGTCGTAGTCTTGTGAAAATGCGATTTAGTATTCAAGTATTAACATTTTGAATTACGTATGACTTGTTAACACCAAACTAATATTAAACCCAGGTTATAGCGGCGGCAGTATACAATAATTGTGTAGCCACAGTGGGTTTTGCAAAAAATCAGATGAATTGAATAGCATGGAAATTTTCTCTAATTTATCGATCAATAATATCATCATCAGAATAACCTTTTGATGTCCATCGAAGAACACAGACTTTCGCTGAGATTCGACAAATCTCTCTACCGTGGTTGTCGTGGCGGCAATATCTCCAGAATTTGTTTTAAATTTCAAACCATCTTATTTTTTGCCAGCAAAAATTTTGCTCATGATATCTAGGAATGTACGTTGTGAGTCAAAACGTGACCAGCCTTTTGCCATTTGAGTTTTCTAACAGATTCTATGATATCTCTGATTCGTGTTTTTTCTCTAATATAATGTGCCGTCTTGTAATCTCCCCATGTGAGGTTGAGCACTATTCTTTCTTATGTACGTTGCACAGCCAGTGTAATCGAACCGAAAATGATCACACAGTCATTGCTTTTCAATCCTAACGCAATAGGCTTTGTATTTTTATAGATTCAGGGAAAGATGGGAGGTCTTTGAGTCTCTTATTGATTACAGATCTCCCCTGTTATAACGCGATTGCTTATTGCACGATTCACGATATAATGCAAGTGGCAAGTCGTTGTTGCAAGTTAGCAGTAAAATAATCATCAAGACAACTAGCTATATTTATCTCTAAAATGAGTGGAAAAAGAACTCCAAAATAGCTAAATTGCTAACCCTGGCTATTCGTTCATGAGTGTCTTGATGATAACTAGGCGCTTGTTCAATTTGTTGGACCCGAATTTATCTCTTTCCCTAAGGTCACTTTTTGTGTTACACCGGGTGCCGTCAGCTACATAGTGTTCTTTACTAAATAAATCTTTTTACGCATGTAAACAATTTATCTCATTCAAAGCAATAACAATATGATTTATATGTTAACTTTCAGTTGCCCTATCGATGCCTACAAAAGCAGTGCACCGTTTGAAACATCAAGCGAATGAGTGTGTGGAATTTCACAATTTACAAACATGACCACTTTTTTCAACATTTTGTCTTTTTCAGACGAAAAATGAACATGTAGTTTTAATCTAATTAAAACAATCGACATCAGTCAAAAGAAACGAGTCAAATTTTAGTCCAATAAATTGAACAAGCGCTGATTAGATATCCCCCGAACGTTATTAGACCAGTGTAATTAAAACCTGTCAACGAAAACTGTCTCTAAGACTGTCAACATAGATTTCGTCATTGTTTCTAAGTAGGTCTTGCTGGCTGGCTGATTATCTATGTATTTATCCCGCGTACAGGCTACACCAATGGAGTTTGAGGGCTACAATCTGAACATTGATTTATCATTATGTCTAGGGATAGGGTTTTCTGTTTTTTTCATCCTCCTCTTCTCACAATAAGCTTTTAGTGGAGGTGTTTTAATTTACAATGTACTTTCATGCCGAATAAGTCCTTATTTCCGTACGGCAGTCCTTATGTTTGCTTTTTGAAAATTCAGACCGTCCAGGAAAAAAGTGAGAGAATTAATTGATTTATTGATTACTACTTTTTCAAATCATTTGATTGATCACCCCCAGCACGGTATGCTACCAAAAGACGTCACGTGACGGTTTCTGTTGAGCGACCATCCAGATGTGTCCATGTTCTCTTATCAGTATATTGACTTTGGGGCCAATATTTGTTTTTCTGCTAGATACACACTATTTATTATGGTATCGTACGGGCATCAATCACAGCCGAAGACGTAGTTACTAATTTCGATCTGAAATCTTTATAATGTTCAATTCATGTGATTAATATTCCCCCCCAGAATTAAGTGCATTGACAGGAAAGGAGATTATTTTGAAGAATAAATATTTGTTGTGCAAAATAAATAAATTTTTTTTCAGCTTTAGGTTACGGACTTTTTTTTACTTATACATGTCGAATGATTACTTCAGACACACACAGAAAATCAGATTGTCTATATGTTCAAAACGTAAAGTATACAATCAATGCATAAAACCAGCTATGGGGTTCGGGGGAAACCTATAATCTTACAAATATACCCCGAAACGAATTCAGAGCAGCACAGAGGGCTACAGAAAGAGCAATGCTAGGAATAGCTATCAGCAATAGGAAGAGAACAACGTAGATCTGACAAAGGAGTAAGGTGAAGAATATCGCACAAGTAATTAAGCAACAAAAATGGCGATGGACAGGACACACGCTGAGAAGGAATGGCAACAGATAGAGCAAATTGTCAACCGATTGGTGTCTGTTGGACAGTGAATGCAGTCGGAAAAGACCAGGAACAAGATTGTAAGATGAGATAGAACTGTTTGCCGGTAAGGCACAGCAGAGGTAAGCGCAATCATGCTCGTCATGGGAGGAGATGGAAAGGCCTTTGTCCAGTACAGACCGTACAAAGGCCTTTCATACTTCAACGGCAGATGATTAAGATGTGGATGAAGTACACATGTAGCTGTGTAGGTCTCTAGACTGACCAGAAGAGAAGGAAAAGAGATGACTAAACTATGTGCTGATGAGAGAATAGTAGTGATAAGGTCAGAATCAAATGGTTTTAGCATTGTAGATTGGTATTAGAGACTGGCCATAGGAATGTGGATTAGCGAAAAGGGTAAGATGATGACCGTCAGTAACAGAAGGTTGGAACAAAGAATCTTTTGAATTCAAGCGAGAGCAATTTGAAAGAAAGAGATTTGACTTCTCGTTCAGCGGTCGGAATGTGGGCTCCAGAATTGTTATGAGAAAACCAGCCAGGCTGTGGAGGAAGAAGAAGGCAAAATGCTACAAAATAAAAAATAAGAATCACAATGTATTATAATGGCTGTTACGTGTTTTGAAATCTAATTCGGTACTCGGGAAAAGAATCTAATCTAGAATAAATAGTTTCATTTTTTTGATCGGAATTTTCGATATCATTATGACTATTTCGTCCACGCTATGTCCTTGGTTTTATTCCTTTGTCAATTTCAGGTAGGTCGGTATCTCGTATCAGTTTTTCTTTGCAGTCAATTCGGCTTTTCAGAGTCGTTTATTCGTCTCTTCCACGGAACCAGGGATTGAACCACCAGGTAGGCTGCTAGGAGCGCTCACCAAGATCTTTTCCTCTAACGCAAATGTTCATGACGACAATTGATTGGTGCGAATATGGACTTACGTAGCTATTTTTCCTCTCGTGCTAAGAGCGTGATCATCATTTCAGATGTGCCCATACATCTCAATAAGACGCTTTTTGAACGATTAGTCGGTCTCTCCGTAGGTTCTAGTTACCAACATCTCCAAATTACTTTGAATAATATAAATAGGAAGGAAAGAAGAGATATGACGCCATTAAAGGTGTGACCTCATTAAGAAACCAACTGCTATGATTATATGAGGCCGGCATTTATAAAGGTCCCAAATGGACGAAAACCCCCAAATAACCATTTACGATTTTTGTTGGAAATAATACTTGACTCAAAGAGAGACTGTTCAGTCTTCTTCCACCTCCTTTTCCTACTACTTCTAGTGGACGCATCATTGAACTTATGGTTCTTGTTATTTCAATTATGGGTTCCCATATGGTGTTCATATCTATGCTTGGTCTACTGAGGAGGTTACTAAAGCTTAACATGTCTGCTGATACTTTTATTCCCCTTATTTTCCAACGTTATTCTCAATCTATAATTAGCCTTCACCTTGTTACCTTGCACATTTCTTTCGGTTTGATGAATTCTGTAAAGTTTCAGCTGTCACTTGTTTAACTCTCGACCGACAATCCGGGAAGCCATCGGCGCAGACAACACGCTATGGACTGGAATAAAACGTTTCTCACTTTCTAACGTGTGTGGGATATTTTTGAATCTTCAGGTGACATCGTGAGCAAACAAATGCAGATGTCCCAGTAGATGTTCCTTTTAGCCTTCCATAATTCGGTGAAGGTTCAGAATGAAAAAAAAAATATCAGGATACAAAAAAGTAATGACTTCGTACTCCAACAATCTATTTATCGAAGATTGATTAAAGTATTTGGGAATTTCTCTGTCGTATTCTGATCCTAAGTCCGCTTGTGTAATGCAATGGTTAATACGTTTGCCTCACACTTAGAAACTCCTGGGTTCGATTCCGGTGTGGAAAACTCTTCATTTGGACAAATTTCCCAGTGTACTCAACAGCTAACTGAGTATTCTTTAAGCTATTTGATTAGGATGGAGGAATCCCTTTGGCCGACTTGAAGCCTGCAAATGGGATAGTCGTAAAAATTTGTAAAAATAAAGTTCTGGTCTCAACCAATGCAAGGACCACTACGCTGACACATACAATAGACACTGGGACTTCGTCAGCGGCCTCAATACCCCCAAGGGATGGGGCACTTTACCAGTTTGATCATAAATAGCCGAACTAACAATGTTTTTACAACAGTCGAAATCTTTCAGAACTTTGAGGAGAGTCATTAATATTTCAACCTTTATTAAAACGAAATTTTAAATTTATTTCAAAATTTTTCTTATTATTGAATAAGTATTGTAACATTATCATTAAGGTTGACTAGCTTCTTCCTTCATCCAAAATTTTCTGTTACTTTTTACCACAAATTTGAACTAGACTGTAATCCCATGACAAAGATTAAACAGAGTAATTGGAAATAAGAAAAAAAAACAACATAAGCCCACGATTCTCACCGTGGGCTTACTCTTTATTTCCGATTAATGATAATAATATTACAATTTTCGTTCCGACGATTCACTCTCTCCTTTCTATCTTTGATGTTAACTCACCGTTTCGATCGATTCATTCTACGGCCTTGGTGATCACTTTCACTTGCTAAAATATCTCCCATTTTAAAAGACAATGTAGAAGTAGATAGCTTATGAAATGTTATAAAAAAAATACGTGATAGACAAGAAAATAGGTTTACTTGTCACTAGAGCAGTCCAGCATTTGATTGTAGTCTGGGGCGATTTTTAATTAAGTTGTTGCTATGGTGATATGCCAGTAAATATTTGGTCTGAGATTTCACGATCGTAATTACATCTCCACCTGCAATTTCCTCCCCCTTCTGAATACATTAAGCTGTTACCTGTCAACAAATCACAAATTAGGACACCTGTAGCTTATTGATTGGATGCAGTAATTACCAACTTTCAACATCTTAAATGGCGAAAAATTAATTAACGATTTTGCATTACAGTCCTCAACATGTTGATCTACAATGTCAGCCCACGGAAATGACTGGACTATGCACTTTCTGTTTGAAACACAATCAGTAGAGGTCAAGTAGGTAATATTGTAGCAGCTCGGATGATTAAGATCGATGATGGACTTAATTAATTGACAATCACTGTTATTTGATAAGAATGACATTGCTTACTGCAAACATAGTCGCTTTCTTAGCCATTCTTTTTCTTTTCTCCCCGCAACTCGTACTGGCGTTTTTTCATTGTAATTCTTTTTAGGCGAGATGTTGTCAGAAATCAGTTCATATAAGACAAAATACGACAATATTGATAATGGTCTGGTTAGTCACTCAATAGAAACCGTGTTGGGGGTGATCAAAAAAACGAGTATGCTCAACGTGATATAATCCTACTAAAATCTAGCACCAATTTCCCTCCCTTTCTGGAAGATGCACTAAAAGCCGGATTTTTCACTTTTTTCTTAAAAGCAAAACACGTCAATATTGATACTGGTCTGGTTAGTTACTTAATAGAAACCGTGTTGGGGGTGATCACAAGAACCGGTTTGCTCAACGTGATTTTATCCTACTAAAATCTAGCAACAATTGAAGGAAGCTCTGGGTGTATTGGAAGAAGAGGTCATCGATGAATAAATTATTTGTTTCGCTTTCTGGAAGATCCACTAAAAGCTGGATTTTTCACTTTTTTCTTTAAAACAAAATCCAACAATACTGATACAGGTTTTGCTGGTCACATAACAGAAAGTGTCACGGGACCAACGCCTTTTGGCAGAAAGCTGTGTTGTGGGTGATCAATTAAACACCTGAAAGAAAAGGGGCGATCTATGAATAGATTACTACACTTACCTTTGTTGAGTAGTGACCACTGAAAAAAAGTCTAAATTTTCGAAAAAGGTGTGGACACTGTTGGCACAAACTGAGGGATCAATTTTGCATACACTTGCATTGTAAATAACTCCCTCATTAAAAACCTATTTGAGGGAAATTTTCAGACTAGAAAACAACTTATTTCCAGTTATAATAAGGAGTAGATTTTTCAATTTCCAACCCTCCCGGTTCATTAATGCCACCGACACGCATAATACATATATACCTAGCCTCACAGACTAAGTGAAATATGCTGATTATTTTGTTCGACGGTTTTCTAATACTGACATTGCCGAATATGGTGATTTTACAAGTACCGAAATGTGAAAGGCGCGTAATTGATTGGTTGAGTGTGACGGCCCCTTTCTGTCGAGATGAAAACAATGGAACGATCGCTCTAGGACCCAAACCTGGGCGAAGCGTATGGAGATATACGGATGCCTAGTTAACAGAAACCCCTTCTCTACATTTCTTGGCTGTGCAATCCATTCACCCATTTCTTATCGCTTGCAACCAGGCCAGTCATAGTGTCCAGGAGGGGGTCGAGGAGGAGTGGTTTTTGAGTTGCGTTATCGAGGGTTGTGTAGAGATCGATCTCCTGTTTCGGATGATCAACGGGATCTACTTAGATTATCCGAAGCTGCTAATGGCATCTGGTGTTCACCGACGGTCACCTATCTAGATACTGACCAGGCTCGACGTTGACTAATTCCTGTGATCATACGGGAACCAGTGGGTCCAACCCGACTTGGCCGTAACACTTCCCTGCTACTAAACGGTTATATGCTATGGATGACACGTGAAATGTGAGAAAGCCGGATGGGTTACTACGAAAGATGTAAGTCTATAGCTAAACAACGAGAGGAATGATCTTATAAAAAAACATCCAAGAATCTAGTACTAAAAAACAGACAGACCTGGTTAGTCATTCAATAAGAACTGTCACGACACTAAATCTTCAGGCAGCTTGACGGCGATCAATTAATAAAATGGAAAAAGAGTAAGTTACATCTTTTACCTTTTGACGGGTGATGGTCACCAAAAAACCCTGAATTTTCAAAAACAAAAAAAAGAAACAACAACAAAAAACAAACGTAAATGCACCCTTCGGACAGAAGCCCAGGGACCAATTTAATACTTTAATTTGACATAAGGAGTACTTGTTGAAATATTTATCCTTGTAGCTCCATTGGTTCAATCTAGACGCCTAGATACATACATTATGCCAACCAGACCAATATGTTGAGCTTAGATTCTCTCAATGTGGATCCCTGGAAATCATATGCAAACCCATGTCCAGCATAATATGACGAAGCATAATGAAGTAGACAAATTCAGAAAGTATTGGTTCCATGACGCCCATAATAGAGAAATCTCACATATCTATGTCCACCGACGGACACTGAAAGTATGACAACGATGATGACATGACATTGATACAAAATACACATCGAGGAATTCAACTGAAAATACTTATTCTATACGAAACGGAGTGGGATTGGAAGAATTTTATTTACATAAGTGATGATTGATAACTAACACCGTTGAGGGTGTGTCATTATTACACAAAGAACATAGCTGTGATGACCAGATCACGTTGGACACACCAGTTCTTGTATGGTCATCAAGCAACGTCAAGCCTGATCGGTGTCTACGTGGGTGACCGTTTGGGGAGAAAAAAAAACAATTGTCACAAGTAGCTGGATATCAAGTAGAAAACCTGCTGTGACAATCTTTTTAATCCTCCCAGGAAAGAGACCGATCTGCACATTACACTCAATAACTCAAACTAAAAGCTACTCTTCCGCTCCTCTTGATCGCTGTGGCTGACCTGGCGGCAAGCGGCAAGAAATGGATGAATAAACCGCCCTTAGAGAGTCTTTGGTACGATAATAAAAACCGTAGGACAATTCAAATGGCAACGGGCAGGCTTATGTGCAAGAATGTCAGACAACCACTGGACATCAGAAATCATAACATGGATCCCCACACATCGTACACAAAGCTGTAGTCAGCAGAAAATTAGATGAGTTTACCATTCAGACAGACCTGTAGTAAAGAGATCTTGCAAATCTTGTGGAAGGTCTGTGTCTAACAATGAAGCTAAAAAGATAACGGTGATGATGCTAAAGAGCTACTAACCACCAATCCTTTTCATGAATATTGAAGGGAAAAAAGAGCGGCCAGGAGAAAGCAATAAAATACAGTTGGTCATTACAAGAGCAAATGCGTCGTATGTAAAGAAGGGAATAAATATTTAGATTCAAGTGAAAATGCAACGTCAAGGAATTTGATTTCGCATTTGGAAACCAATTCGAGATGCTAATTGAAAGATTCCGACTGGAGAAAATATGTTAGAAATTGTCAACCAAAACTGTCGGCATAGGTTTCTCCAGTCTTCAGGCTGTTCTAGCTGGTTGATTCGCAGGTTCGCCAGGTTTGTGTCACATACACAGGCCAGAGGGAGGACTGAAAATATACTCTAATTATGTCTATGATTGGCGGGTTATGTATCACGCGCCAATTGTGTAAAGAGGTGAAATTTTCAATGTTCACTCCTTATTGTGATTGAAAATTTTTTTCTAATACCCTTCACCTCCATGATTTTTAGAGGGGTTCAATTTGCAATGTAAATTTATGATAAATGGGTCCCTGGTTTGTGTCTGAATGCGTTCGAGCTTTTTTAAAATTCAGATTTTTTTAGCGTACAACGAATTGTAAGAGGAACTTATTTATTGATCACCCCATTTCCCAAATTTTGGTAAATCTATCAATTTTCCAATTTTTTAAAATAATCATCCCTAACATGTGATATTATAAATTCGAAAAAGCCGCGAACGATAAAGTAAATGTATTCATGATATTGGTTACTCGTAAAATGTAAACTGATTGATTGGCTCAAAGGTGTTCGTGTCCAGCAGCATCAACTCTTTTAAAAAAAATTTCAGACTGATCACTGAACAACAAAAGACAAAGTAAATTAATCTCTTCATTGATAAACCCTTTTCCCAATTGTATGATTGATCACCCCTCAACATGGTATGCTGTCAAAAGACATTGGTGACATGACAGTGTTTATTGAGTGATTAACGAAACCTGCTTGAGATGTTAATTGAAAGATCCCGGCTGAAAGATGATATGTCTCATTATCTTTGGAGTGTGCTACGTCGATATAAATGAAATGGCCGGTCGATATAAATGATATGTTCCAAGATGGCTGAATTGTACTTTTAAGTTTAACTCTTACCGGAAGTTGAAAATTAAATTCTGTTGGATCATTCCTGGATGTTAAAGAAAATCAATAACCGTAAACTTTAATTTTAATATATATATATATATATATATATATATATATATATGCGATGCTCTTCCATGAGGGTAGAGCATTCTGATGGACGGGGAATTTAACCAATAATAAATATATCGCTTAAATTCAGCCTTACTGACCGTCCAGTTCCAGAGTCCAGAGGTAGGATATCGGCCTCAGGGTCTGAAGCAAAGGTTTCAATCCTGCCTTGTGGTAGTAGTTGGGATAATGGAAACCTGATAATAGAAGAGTTATAATATAACGAAACAGCTGTTTGTGGATGACACAATAATATATATATATATGATTAATAATCGCGTCATCCACAGACAGCTATTTCGAGTATTACAACTCTTCAGTTTGGCTATAGACGATCCAGAATCCCTTCTAGGTAGGTAGGGTCGAAACCTTCGCTTCAGAGAGACTACCCGACGCAGAACTGGACCATATCGTATACAAATGAGATTCATTTATTTTATTTTGACTTTCGCCAGTTAACACTGCCCTCCTCAGAATATATATATATATATTGAAGTTTTCGTTGTATAATGTTTTTATGATTATTATTTACTAACGAATTAAGTGCGTTAACATTCAAGGAGATGATGTCGAAGAGTAATATGTATGATAAATGCTTTTTCAATCACTTGACCATGGACCTACTGATTATCTAAGTATATACATACTCATATATCATCATTATAATCCTTTGTCCCGCTTCTTCATCATAAGCCATCATCATCAGCTGGATAAAGGCCTTTCCCTCCTCTTTGTATAACGACCATGATTGCACTAATCTTGCAATGTTTCTCCTGTAATCTTACGATCTAATCCCTTCATTTTGAGTCTGGTTTCTTCCCACTGCGTTTACTGTTCCATGGACAACAATTGCTTAACCTCTATCTGCTGCCCAACTTTCTTGCTAATCCCATCTTTATTTTTATTGCTTAGTTATTTGTATAATATCCTTCAGCCTAGCTCTCTCTTTGATGATCTTTTTCTATCTCTCAGATTTGTCCCAGCAGTGTTCTCCCCATGGCCACCCAAGCATTTCTAAGTTGTTTTTCAATTTGGTCGTTGATATCCATGTTTCGCACCTGAATGTCATAGCTGGTACTATGCATTCATTGTATACTTTTATTGCTTTGAGTACATTGACACTCAAACGATCCTCTGAGTGTCAAAGGACCAGTGACAAATTGGAGCAACATGACTGGAAGCTATATCAACCGCAGGTTTTAGTGTTTAGGTACCCTCCGGGGATAGAAGACATAGGGTGTGGGAAATTAGGTTGTCTAGACACACCTTGCCTTTGGATCGACCTGGATTGGCAAACCAATGACACTCTAACAAGAGTAACCCCTTGAAAGATGACAGGAGAGGCTGACAGATGCTATACTTTTACTAAGGGTGATCTGGAACTAAACAAGCCAAGGGCGTTCAGTTCCCCGAGATATCTTAGCATACTCACATACACCCCACCACACACATATATATATATATATATATATATACGCGCGCGTGTGTGTGCGTGTGTGTGCGCTTTCGCGTAACTGGGGATTCACTCCTTTTCTGACATGAATGAAATCCAAGTTCATTTTATTTTCCTATTCATGGATTGCATATATATATATATATATATATATATATATATATATATATGGATTCATAATAATTAAAACTAGAGTTTGCATGCACACATACACACGTACGTCTGCATATTCTTAATATAGTCCGAATAGCTACAATTTGATATATGTACATACATTTTATTTGTGTATGTATGTGTGTGTGTTCAACTTTTGTCTAGTCTCCGGCCGCCTAGCAAATTTGATAAGCGACCTCTCAAGTTGACTCTAGGAGTAAACATGTCGTCTGACAACGTCCAATTCTCGCCTCGTTATACAAGCATCTCCGCTGTCATGCCCTGACTTTTTATTAAATAGCCGGATTTAGAATAATCACTTTGCCAGCAACAAAGACGATAGGGAAAAGAACGTTTGGACTCAGTGCCAAACAAATGCCTGTGAATTATTATTTGGTTCTTGCTAATGCCAAACAATCTCCTCCGTTCTCTTCGTGTTCCTGACGAGTGCCTTAGTGCAATTACCATCATTATTATTATATAATGAAGTATTTAATCTTCTATCAAATTTGACAAGTTTCTGCCTCCATATTAATTTTGATTCTACTAATCTTTCAAAGAAGATGATATATATCAAACAGACATTTCTTCTCTTGGTGGCTGAATATTTCTGATCAATCAACGTTAAGTACGTTCGGAAAATCATACAAAGGCTCCAATAATCTACTAATGTTTAGATATTCAACAGAAATATATATCATTTATAGATCATGATGATTATACTTTTTATTCATTTCCATCATTAATCTTAGTATTTGTATAAATTTTCCTACGTACTAATCAATGTTGAACCCGCTCGAAAAATCATACGAATTCTGGAATAATTATTGCTTTAAAAAAATCAAAAATTCATATAAAATATTTATCAAAATATGATTTTGAATATTATATGTATTAAAATTCAAACATCTAAAAATTTCAGGATTCCTTGTATCATTTTTTGTGCGTATTCGACTTTTTTGTTATAAAGTTGTCAGGGAACACAAAACAGGAAAAATCTAGCCACATTCAACTATTTTAGCCAGTTCCTTATTGATATCTACGCTGGCCATTTTAGTGCCTTCTTTCCAAGAATAGGTCGACCCAGGCCATTGTTTTAATAGCAACGAATGACAGTGGTTATTAAGGTTTACTCTTTATTTCCGATCTCGCTGTTATTAGTTGCTAAAAACAATGGCCTGAATTTAAAGTTGTGTAAAAGCAACTAGAATTAAAATGTAGGTAAAGAGTAGTCGAATTTAATGGAAATAAACCACCTTTCCAAATGTTAGCTATTTCAATTCTCTTATTGCTCTAGTATTAACTGCTTGGTCTCAATCATGTTACGTGTTATTTTTTCAACTATCATAAATCCAAAAACAATGAGTGATTTCAACATTTTTACAAGTTTTGTCAATCGCGTGTAAATCATTCCAACTCAATTATTGCCTTTTAAACTCTTTTAGTGTTTCTACCTTTTTCTATATTAACATCAATACTCAATTCTAACATGTTTTAACCAGGCTGTAATTCTGTAACATGAATAACTCTCGATTTACGATTTCTGTGATGAGAGAAGTAGCCAAAAGCCCTTCCTTTTGGCGTGACTAAGAGCAGAAAAAATGCTAAAAACGTCTACAAGGAATCTCCTCCGGACTAGTCTTTCAAGTGTGTGAATACCTATATGCAAACGGAGACATAGGTAGAGATTGATGCATAGGGGCTGAAGATTTGCTTCCCTGCAGGGGCCCTCCAACATTTAGTGTGATTTGTCTGTGAAAATGCAGTAGCTGCACTATTAGTACTATTCATAAAGCCTTTGGGTTCCACTTTCCAGGTTGGGTTTCAAAGATCAGCCCACTAGCTAGTCTTCTGTGCACAAACTGTTCTCAAATATATGCACACATATAAAAGAAGATCCCATTAATTCTAAAAAGAAGTGTAACCGATGCATCCTCCCGATAGTCACTTATAGAGCTGAAACATGGAATCTAACCAAAAGACAGATCCACAAATTGAGAACCGTGCAACGTGCACATGAAAGAATTATTCTGGGCCTCACATGGAGAGACCACAAGACAGCTCAGTACATTCGGTAAAAGACAAGAGAAAGAGACAGCATTGAATCCATTAAAAATCTCAAATGGCAGTGGGCTGGCTATGTTGCACGAATGCCAGACAACCGATGGACATCGCAACCCACGACATGGACCCCTCAAGATCACACGCGGAACCATTGCCGGCAGAATATTAGATGGAGAGACAAGTCAAATTCAGTAAGTACTGGCTCTGCGACGCCCATGACATAGAAGTGTGGCGAATCCTGGGTAAGATCTATGTCGAATGACGGACGTTAAAAGACTGATGATGATGATGATAATGATATAGAAATATATCCAAGTTTCGCACAAGACCGATATAATAGGTCGCTTGTGAGAATGGTGCTCACTATATTGTGGTCTGTTAGACAAGCTTCTAGACAAGGCACCACCGTGAGTTCCCCGACACATTTGTGCAGCGGATTTCGCTCCATAGAACCGACAGTTATTGGATGAACTGTGCAATTGAATCAATTTTCCAATAGCCTATTCAAACGTGTAATGGTAGACAGATATAATGAAGAATGTTAGAGAGTTGGCCTCTACATGAACTTCTGCCATACGAAAGTCATACACAATAAATATGTTGGGGACAAAGACATAACGATCAAAATTGAAAACGCAAAGCTGGAGAAAGTAGACCACTACATCTACCTCGGATAACAAATCTCGACGAAATCCTCAAAAGACAAAGAAATCTACTGAAGTATCACAATAGGTTGGCAAGCTTCCTGCAGAACAAGCTCTACTTTTAAGAATCAGGAAATCTCACTCGTCCTGAGAAGAATGGGTAGACAACTAATGCATGCCCCAATTGTAACCTACGGAACAGAGATATGGAATCTAACAATAAGATTGACCCTCAAACTAAAAACCATGCAACGTGCACATGAGAGAATCATGCTCAATCTCACTTGAAGAGATCATAAGACAGCATAGTATTTAGAATGAAAGGCATGATTCTAAGATATCATACAAACCATAAGAAAACTCAAATGGCAATGAACTGGACATGCTGAGAGAATGTCAGACATCACGACTCCTGACGTGGTTCCCAAGAGATCATATGCAAAATAGTGGCCGACAGAAAGTAAGATGTCGTGACGTGCTGGACAAATTCAGAAAGTTCTGGCTCCGTGATACCTTTGATAGTAAAGTCTGGCGAATTTTGGGGAAGGTCTATATTTTGCAACGGATGCTAAAAGGCTACCGCTGCTGATGTAATCATCGCTAATATTCTCCGATTATTATGATCAATGCGCCATTTATTTGGACCAACGAGCAGTTTTATCAAATTAGCATTTTTTAAATATTAAATCTGATAGATTTACAGAAAATGTATTTTTTTTATCTCTCTGAAAAACTTTTTTTGAATATTTTGATAAATGAAAAGCACGTAACTCAAGTTAAACGCAAAATTTCAAAAAGAACGAAAAGTACCAGTAAAAGGGGCTTAAATTGTTGTGTATTTTAAAATTCAAGTCGAGCCCCTTGATAACATGAAACTTCCCACCATGTATATAAGGCTAATTTATATGATAATTTAAAGTAAGAAAAAAATGATGGAAGCAAGATGGTGTACGACATGGGAAAATTAACTTTAAGGTTACTGAAAAAAAATGTCAATTTTTTCATTTGAATATTTTGGTAGAAAATCAACTTGATGAAGTTTTTCTATGTAATTAGTATTCTCAAAGATGAGGCCATACGTTCGTTCGCATGCAGCCTAAGATTAAAATTGGCACGATGGATTTGATATTCTCATGGGTGAACAGTCAATGGAAGTGACACGAACAATAAGTCACGTTTGTTATACTTATCGATCCCTCTTCATCGAATACGTTTTTGGTAACCTTTGTCTTTCAGAAAAAAACAAAAGAAATGAAATGGTGTATGTATATATGTAAAATAACACCCATATCCAATACATTATGATGATACCCTACATAGGATAATAACCTACATGTAGTGTGAAATAAGCTATACATTAAAATCATAGCTGAAAGGGAGGTGGTATCTGATTCATATCTTGGGGTGCCATGTTAATATAACTGTTAGATGGTCAACAAATGATGATCCAAACAAAACAGATTTTACCCATCGTACCATAATATCAAAGTATGTGTGAAACATTGAAATAACACTGAAGAAAATTACATTGATTATATTAACAGATATTGGGAAATGAGTGACTGAAGAAACAAAATATTTTTTTAAAAAACTTTTTAATGTGTTTAAAGCTCTCTCTCTCTCTCTCTCACTATATATATATATATATATATATATAGAGAGAGAGAGAGAGATGCGTTTGGAAGCACAGAGAAAAGAAACTGAGGAAGGAGGATGTTCCAAAGAAACAAGTGTATTTTGCATCATTGGCCGTGTACAAAGCAGACATCTCCACCTATAGAAGAAGTGAGCTTGTTGCCAGTTGTTATAAATTATGTTAGTTGTATTTGGAATGTTTCGGACACTTTATTATCAGTCGTGTTGATGATCTATCAGTCAAGTGGGATGGGTTTAGTTGGAAAGGATATATCGTATAATTTTATCTGTCTACTAGTTGTAGAGTCCACCCTCACGTGGCTTCAGTTGTTTATGATTAATTCTTTCACATTCCTAGTGAGTTAGCTTCTCTATATCCAAGATAATTATGAATGATTAAATTAAATCATACTTATAGTGGCTGGGGGTATTATTGTTGTTATTGTCTGAATTTTTGAGAAAATAATAATAATAATAATAATAATAATAATAATAATAATAATAATAATAATAAGTTCTGGAAATGTGGGAACTGCGACAGTAATTGTTCACAGTGACCTAACTGAGGAAGGGAAATGAGAGCGGAAACATAAACCATAGCACTGGCATGATAGGCAAAGGAGAGAAGAGATGTTGGCTGAAGACCCGAGGAGACTTATTGCCACTCAGCCTTCAGCAATGACCACTTGGCAACCAGTGTGAAACTGTAAATTGCAGTATTACTGTGGCAAATGAGAACTTGGAGAGAGGGGCTGGAGACTTGAGGAGACTTGCTGTCACTCGAACCCCAGCAGCAACCACCAGGCGACTGGGTTGAGATTGATAATAATAATAATAATAATAATAATAATAATAATAATAATAATAATAACCATAGTGACTGATCTTTGTTTACCTGTATGTGGGGGCCTTAAATTATGTTTTTTAATAGAAATTTTGAGCATTGCCAACACTTAACGGTCACATCAATTTTTCGATCTAATATGTCTGTCTTTTTAGTGAAGGTGTTAATTTCTTATTTCTCATTTAGACATGGGTGACGTGGGATTTCAATATTCTGGCATATATGCGTTTGTTTTAATATTTTCCATTTTACCGTGGGCGTGAGATTGTGTGGAGAGTGATGTATTTATTTTTTGGTTTGAACGTGATGATGTATGGTTGGGCAATCCTAATTTAAAGGGTGTTTTTGACATTTCTCTATCAAAAAAAAATGGGGCGGAGTTTTACACCCAGGAAATAGACACACCTCTCAATAACGTCCTAGATATGGATCCGAATAAATCAAATCATTTGCTGGAAGAAGCCCAAAGAGGCAGGAAAATGAATGTGTTTGTGTAGCGAATCTATTATTTCATAGTTTCTCTACTCGAACTAAATATTTGCGTGTAGAGCTCTTTATGAAAGAAGCCCATCAAATGTTGGATATTGAATTACTGATTTGTATTTTAATATATATATATATATATATATATATATATATATATATATATCTATATATGGCGTCAATATGAACTTAAGCAAAAGTAACGTCATGTACAACAAACATGTTGACGACTAAGACGTAATGACGAAAATTGAAAACACATAGCTGAAGAAAGTAAACCTCTACATCCAACTAGGACATCAAAAATCTCAATATATATATATATATATATATATATATATATATATATATATATGTATATACATATATATATATATGTGTGTGTGTGTATATATGTGTGTGTGTGTGTGTGTGTGTGCATGTGTGTGTAGATATATCAATAAGTCCGTAGCTTTGTGAGGAAAAACGTATATTACGCACAACACGCATATCTGGACAGACATTTTGCTTCCAATCGTTTGGTTTTGAGATTTGATAACATAAACTTTGTGCAAGAGGTTTTTATCAACATAACAACGCATTTAGTCGTGTTTTGTGGCCGTGGGTGTTTGATTAAAAAAGAACAAAAACAACAAAAAAAAAACAAACCATTTTCTTTTCTATCTTTCCAAAAATAAATTAAATCCCTTCATATATTTACCAAATCGATGTCAAGTGGCAGCAATCTCAAAATCAGGTTAAAACCCAAACGCATATAACCCAACCAAACCGATGATTTAAATCGATCCCTTGAAAAAGAATCGTAGAGGTATTACTTTTAATTTGGCTTATCAAGAAAAAAGAGCAAGTGTCTTTGTTAGAATATCAATAGATTGGTGGAAAGTAATTTTCTCAGAACCATTCCTGTAAGTTTACTGACCAATAATCATTTGTGTGACCGAAGTCTAGTTGTCCAGAGTCTCCTCTTTCTTGAGGATTCAGCTCTGGTTATCCACTTTCTTCAGCTGTGCAGTTTCGATTTTCATCGTTATGTCTTTGTCTTCAACATGTTTGTATTTCAGCATTTGTTTTACGGAAGTTCATATGGGGACTAACTTCCTTGTTTTTCTTCGGTAAGATCGTCTAGAAATTATTTGGAGATCATGAAGGTTTTCCGCTAGAAGGAAAATGTCAGCAAATCTGCGGTTACTTAGGTATTCATCGTTTATTTTGATTCCTTTATTAGTTCAGTTTAGGAAAATCATCTCGAGGCAGGCAGTGAAGAATCCAAGTGAGCTGGTACACCTTGTCGAGCTGAAAAGGCTGGCAGTCTTTATTTAGCCTGATGAAGGGACTATTGTGAGGATGGGGAATACTTGTCGGTTTTTCTCAGCAGTGACAGGTTATTGTATGTATGTATCATCGTTCTCTGCTTATAAGCTCATCAAAGGTGCTGTAGAGTGAGGTACACACGACCACGGTTTACCAGGCACACCAAATGGTCATTCTGCTTACGGCAACTGGTATTACCCCATGCTCAACCACGTAGGTACTTACCAGGCTCGGTGTTTCTTAACCTGTGTATCCAATGTGATCTGTCTGTAACCTATAAGCCTCAGGGAGAGATTTCACAACATTTATCTTTGAGAGCTTTGCAGAGGAGTAATATGTATCATTTTAAAAGTCTTTAGTATGACTCAGCAGTGGATTGAACCAGGAACTACGGTATCACTCTATCAGTGGACCACGGTGATCGGTGACAGCTTATTAAAATCATTTTTTTTAAAAACTGTCGATTTGATATGACTCATCAGTGGATTAAAGCACGTCCAAGAAATCCAGCCAAGCCAGAAAGACTTGAATAAATCTAATCAGTTCTTCATCATTCAGAAACACGACCGTTCGGCGTCTATCATTACACCGAGCAACGCATTTTTGCGCCTGGGCAGTGAGTGTTATTTCCTGATTTGTTATGTGAAAAAAAGTATTGAAATCGGTTATTATTCCCTTCAAACATTGGTTCGAGCCGGGAGAGGGATATTTATACATAATTGTTTTCCTTACTTTATGCAATTTAGAATGCATCAATTTGCTCGTTGTCCGATGGGAAATATGTAAATTTCAAATTATCACTGTCCTGGTCGCAAAAGCAACGTTTGAAAGGTATAACTGACATTTTCTGTACTTTTTAAGCTCAATGAATTTGAAAATAACGCTTATTACCTAGGAATAAAACAAAATAAAAAGTTACGCACTGTTATCGTCTGTGCTATATACTGGCGACTAATATAATTCGTGCAGACACTGAGTCGCTCGAAGGATATGCCAGCTTTTCATCTACTGAGAAAAGAAAGTATGTAATGGCGTCTCTCTGCCTCGCTTACGGAAGAACGGCGAAGATATTTAATAGAAATGTTTTGTAATTTCAAGCAGGTTTTCAGAACCATACGGAAATAATTTGTGTACACAAAAATAATGTCATCAAGCTCATCAAACTCATTCATATATATGTATATATGAGTGTATATATATATATATATATATATATATATATATATATATATATATATATATATTTATATATATATATATATGTGTATGTGTATATATATATGTATATATAATTGTGTCATTCACAGACAGCTGTTTCGATGTATTACATCTCTTCAGTGTGGCTCTAGACTTTCCATTAACCCATTCGGTACCGCGAGTACCGATAGAAACTTTCGCTTCAGATCCGGAGACAGATATCCTACTTCTTGGCTACGGAACTAGACGGTCAGTAAGGCTGAATTTAAGCCATATATTTTTTTACGCAGAAATTCCCTATCCACCAGAGTGCTCTATTCCTATGGAAGAGCATTGCATAAGCTTACAATGGAGGAGTTACCTCACCTAAAGAGTGCTAAACCCTGGAAAGAGGAGCATTAATATATATTGGCGTGCGTGTGCGACTGCTCATATATAAACATATGTAACACGACCAAAAAGAAACACCGCACCAATAAGACGTTTTTAGAGTCTTTACTACTCTTATGACTTTGACAATTTGTATAAAAAAAAAACTGCTCCATGCCATGTTGATTAGTATTTGAGCTACACGTGCTCCACTGATCGTAAAGCGTTTGGTATTTTTGTCATCAACGAATGACGATCACAGTAAGAAAAAAAAAGGAATCTGTGATCCTTTGAAATAGTTGCCTGAGGGTTTGTGGAGTTTTCGAAGAGTCAAAAATCAGTAAAAGCCAAGGAAGGATCCTTACAGATCACTGATAGCAGTTTCTAACTAACATTACATGATGCAGTTTCTTTTAATGAAAAAAGGTCGAAGTATCCACGCCACGAAAGAGGAAGATATCAAGCGGAGAATCACCCTAGGATGGCAAGCCTTTGGCAGAGCAAACTTAACCTTTAAAAAACAAGTCGATCCTAATGATCCTAAAAAGAAGAGTTTACAGCTAATACATCCACCCAATAGTCACTTATGGAGCTGAAACGTGGAACCTAACCAAGAGACAGATCTGCAAATTGAGAACTATGCAGCGTGCTCATGCGAAAATTATGCTTGGCCTCGTATGGTGAGACCACAAGACAGCACAGTCCATCCAGGAAAAGACAGGAGTCAGAGACATCATAGAATCCATTAAAAATCTCAAATGGCAGTGAGCTGGCCATGTTGCACGAATGGCGGACAACTGATGGACATCGTGACTCACGAAATGGATCACCAGAGATCACTGGCAAAACTGAGGCCAACAAAATACAAGATGGAGAGACAATCTAGACAAATTTAGAAAGTACTGGCTCTGCGACGCTCATGATAGAAAAGTGTAGCGAATCCTGGGGAAGGTGTATGTCCAACGACGGATGTTGAAAGACTGATGATGATGAAAATTGTAATCTTCGTGTCTAGTCCTTTGGTCGAACATCACATCGCAGACACATAGTCAGCCGACAGAACTTTAGCCATGAAGTCCACTCGTAGATGTCCTTTTTAAAGTCGTATATTTCGCCAATTGACGTTTCATTGAATGCTTTCTTTGGGGCTATTTAAAGGTTATAAAACGTAAACGAGAGAATAAACGGTGAACCTTCCTGAAAACAATTTTATTTTACATCTCAACAACATTGGAAGAACATCAAAAAGATAATAAGACACATATATTATAAGATAAGTTTTTGCGAATGATAAGAGAAATAATCCTGCAGACATCAGTACCGTAAGGTAATTAAAACTGAACAAAAAAAAATGGTTCTTGTGTTTTTCTTGGCTTTGCTAGAAAGAAAAAAAACTTATTTCTGTCTAAAGAAATGAAAAAAAAAGTTTTAATGATTAAGTTGAATACTGCAATATTTCGAAGAAGTAACTATTTTGTACATATTTCTTTTATCGACAGCCAACGAACACAGTACCGATTTGAAGAAATTAGCAAATATAACCTTTATAAGCATGTTTTTTCCTCATTGGGTGCCGACTTTCAGCCGAAAAATCTTTTATCATTTCTTCTAAGTTATGCAAGCATAGATTAATCGAGCTTATGCTTAAAGTAGGTTTTTACATTTTTATCAATAGAAACAACAAGTAACTTCTGCAAACATCGCTTGTCTACAGAAAAAATTCCGTTCTGCCAAGAATCTTTGATAAGAAATACTTCAAGAATAAAGTAGGTCTCCAAAAACTGATCCAGAAAAAAACTATTCAATTTAATGATTAATTGACTGAATTCAGAAATAAAGTAAATTTACGCTTATTACGGCAGAGGTTTCTGCAGTATTTCAAATTTGAAACTAAATAATCTTGAAATATTTGAGCCCCATATAAAAAAATCGCAATTAACAGGCAAAACTTCGAATCAATATCTAAAATCTAAAATTCTAACAAAAATAATCTAATTTTAGATGTAAAACATCCAAGTTTCAATTTTGAGATATTGTCTTTCGAACGTTTTCATACTAATCATTTGTAATTATCTTTTTTAAACTCCGACCCAAGTCTGGAGTTGACTTTGTTTTTCATACAGTAAAAAGAACAAAAACAATCTTCGCCAAATTTATGGAATTAAATGCTTGACTGTTTACTTTAACGCGACGGGACAGACAAACGGATATATAAATTCAATATTTTAAATTGCGACTGACTGATTGGTAAGCAGTTCCCTTACCGACTGAGCTAAATTGATAAGTCTTACATTTTTTTCGGGAAATTCATGTTACAAATACGCCCTGGCTTATTTCCATCTGATAGATAGATACATTTATACGAAAAAATGTATATCTTGAGATTTTTATTTATCATACAAACAATACGAAATTCGCAATAATCCTTTTCGATGGGAGTAGATGTTGGAGAGGAATTTAACTCTGGCCTCTGTTTCTGTCTCTGTCTCTGTCTCTCTCTCTCTGCAAGTCTGGATATGAATGTGTAGATTATATATGTATATGCATTTACTGACATACAGCCTCTCAACACGCACACAGGTGCATATGTACGTATACTTATATGCACAAATGTCTTTGTGATCGTTCTGAGTCCGACCATTCTTTCTCTTTGACAGCTGACGGCTTCTTAGCAGAATCTTTGAATGTTTTCACCAAGTCGAGTTTTGAATAAAAGGAACATTTCTTTTGATGTCATTCTGTTTCACCGGCTTGGTTCCTGGTTTCTGCGGATGTAGCTAGACAATTCTTTAAGGTCAAAAGCTGCAATTACCATTCTACAGATAGAAATCCCAGTGTTATTCACTTGCTTCAGCTTAAAAATCAAAGTTGAAATGTTTCAAGCTCTGGTTCCAAAGTCAAAGGATATCATCTTCATCATCATTGTCGTCATCAGCAGCAGTAGCAGTAACCACTGTTATACATAGATCTTGAGCGAGATTCGTCATACCTCTCGATCACGGGCGTCACTGAGCCATTGCCCTCTGGGGTTCATTTTTTTTAGATTGAAACAAAACTGCAATCAACACATCTGATTAGGATCGATTTGCGTAGTCGGTAACAGCGCAGATAATAAAATTGCAGATGCAAGCTCAAAGTCAGGTCGGGGCTGGTTATGTTCACTTCGCTCTTCTGTCCTTGGAAAGACAGGACTCCATCGACCCTGCTATGAGTAAAATAGCAGGACAGAATTGGCTCTCTAGCCTTCTGGAGGCAACTGGTCTAGGAAAAGGACAACTCCCAGGAGGCTCTCTACGCGATTCCCAACTGTTTTCGGCAACTTGTATTCCCAGGCGATCACTCATCCAGGTTCTGATCAGGCTTGACGTTGCTCAAATTCAATGATCGTACAAGAACCAATGTATTCAATACAATTTGGCTATAACTATAGGGATGATGCTTTTCAAGGAGTCAACTATGTACAATCGACAAAAATCGACACTTTATTGAACAACATAGATGGCAAAGGATTCTAGCTTTTTTCAAGAAAATGTCAAAAATGGTGTGTTGGCGTATTCATGTGATCGTGTAGTTATATGACGTTTGTGCGTTCCAGCCCTTTCTGGTCATACCGTTTTGTCCACAGACTTTAAAATTAGCATCAATACTCCACTACCCCCTCCCGTAAAAAAAGAAATGCTTTCTTGATATTTTTTGGGCCGCATTTCGATTGGTCTATCAATAAACATCAAGATTTTCCAAAATCTAGCTGTCCTAGACGTATTTTTCACTCTATTGTAGATGCTTTTCGTTGGAAAACATCAGTGGTTTCTTGAATCGAATTTATTCGTCGACGGAATCTTTTTTACTTGACTTCATATTTTGCTACAATTGTTCAATTATTGACTGAAATGAAATAAGGATTTCGAATTTCTCATTTAGACATAGGTGGTACGGGTTTTCAGTATTTTGACATATGTACAGTTGTTTTAATATTTTACATTTATATCGAAACACCATACCTTCTATGCCTAAATAAGAAAAATCTGAAATCCTTATTTTTTGCCAATAGAAGAAAAACGTTAAACAGAATTATTAAACGGAAAAAATGAAATAGCACTAAAATGCCTGCAATGCCAAAAATTTCTATCGACAAACAAAACTCGAATCCCCACTCACAGATATACAAAAAATAACCAACATATTTTATTCACATAGCCACCTTAAAAAAATAACCGAATAAACATAACTATCATACACATGAGGAAATAGATCAAACCCATTATAATCAAATAATCCACTAAGGTAATATAAAAAGGAACTTTAACATTGGAAAATAAATTTCAGTGAGAATAAAATACTCTCAGGGAGGGAAGATACCACAAAAAAACTGATCGACCAACCACTTATTGATAACGGAAATACCCACACTAAACCCCTTGCTTTGTGATTTATAACCACCAACGGACATACATCACCCTTAAATGAAATAAAAAACACAGCAAGTAATAGCCACCAATCGCTAAACAAATACGCGTATGAATAGAATAAAAGGAAGATCCTAACATCGAGAATAACAGACCCTAAAGAAAAAATGTCCCAAATAGGAATCTAAAATAAGCTGATTCATTCGCCAGAAGAAGCCCAAACAGGGTAGAAACATAAACATGTTCTTGTAGCAAACCCTAACTCCATTATATTTAAGCTCTTTTCTAAATTAACTTAATATGTACAGTTGAATGTATTGAGAATTTTATGAAATAACCCCCCCATATAACGGATATTGCATTTTATTATATTGCATCCCTGGTTTGTACTGTGTGATATATATATATATATATATATATATATATATATATATATATATATATATATATATATATATATATATATATATATATATATATATATTTCATCTTGTGTGCGTGCAAGTGGTTATGTTCTCTATCTAAGCAGAGATAAACCTTCCTGGCAGGTATCAATATTTATTGTTAGAAAAATTATTTTGCAAACAGCTCCCTAAACTCATCTTGAAAGAAAGATAAGTATCCCTTTGGGATACATCGATGTTTTTACGTCTAAGCCAAACATTATGATTATATGAGATATCGGAGAAGCTGTCTAGGAAGGTCAATAAACTTATTCGAACAAAATACCCAAATATTAGAAACCGTCAACCAAAACTGTCAACATGGGTTTTTTCAGTTTTTAGGTTGGTCTTGCTGGCTACGTACTATGTATGAGTCATACGTACAACCCACACACTGATGACCCTCTGAAATCTCAGTCTGTATTATGTCTAGAAAATCTATATTGGGTGTTGGAGTTAATTAGCGATATAAGTTTATGCTAAATTGGTCCCTTATTTTGTATCCGGACACTTGATTTAAAAAAAAAATTAAAGACTTTTTAGTTATCAGTATCCAACTAAGGGCGAGATGACAAACTTATCAACTGATCACACTCTTTTCCAATTTTAGATTGATCATCCCCAACGCAGGCTGTTACCAAAAGTCATTGGTGACGTGACAGTTTCTCTTGACCTGTCTTCAATTTTTCTATTCTAAGTGTCAATTCAAGGAAAAGTGAGGTTTCAATAAACAGTTCAATTTTCAGTTGGATGATGTATCATGAATTCCATGTTGCAAATGCTAAAAAAGTTGAAATATCATTAGGAAGTTAATATATATATATATATATATATATATATATATATATATATATATATATATATATATATATATGCATCATGATAAGCATCATGTGGGTCGAATAAGAGCTACTTCTCAACCTCTCATGCAGAGATAGAAAGATAGCACTGTATATTAGGAAAAAGTCCAAGACATAGAAACCATTTGAAAACTTAAATGGCTATTGGCTGGTTATGTTGCAAGAATGTTAGACAGCCAACGAACCTCACGACTCACAATGTGGACCATATGCAGAATTATGGCCGACAGAAAGTAAGATGTTGATGGGCTACGCCAATTCAGTAAGATACTGGCTTCCCAACGCCTATGATAGATAGGTCTGGCAAATCAATTTTCTCTCTTGTTGTTATCGGTGGCTTGAGGTTTCCGCATTTTTCCATGAGATTTCTGGTTTCATCTGAGATTTTACTGATGGATCGTGTGCTCATTGGTTTGAATATACTGGCGACTTCTACTATAGATACTGTCATTTTGTTGTTTAGTTCGTATTGAGTACTTATCAGATGTGTTTGACCAAAAAGTTTTCCCTGTAAAATCCTTGCCTCGTAAAAAGGACCTACTGTTATGATCCTGACACCAGATCTTAGTGAAACCTTTGAAGGCTTTATAGAACATATTGCTAGTAAAAAAAATTCTGTCTTTTATGCGAGGGTTATATGTGCTTACATATATATATATATATATATATATATATATATATATATATATATATATATATATATATATATATATATATATATATGAGTGTGCGTGCTTGTATTGTAGGTGTGTGGTGATTCTACAGAATGTAGATGAGAATAACAATTGAAAAATGAAGAGAAAAACTCAAGAGATTGGTGTTACTTCTCAATTTTGTTTTATAGACATCAAACATGTAAGCAGCAGAAAAAAATTTTCTCTGTGAAGTGCGGCAAACATTTTTTTCACTGAAAAAGATAGTTGGCCGCGTCGAAGTGCATCAAAATACGCCCGAGGAATAATAGAACTTCTTGAGATGTAACACGTATCTTTTCCAATTGTCATTTTCATCTATCTATCTATCTATCTATCTATTCGTATATCTCTCTCTGTATCCGTCTCCCCCCCCTCTCTCTCTCTCTCTCTCTCTCTATATATATATATATATATATATATATATATATATATATGATGCAAATTTACTTGTACTTAATCAGCTTATGACACCACAACGATTATATTGTTTGGACGAAAATAGATTAAGACATTGCTGAGTTCTTTTTTGGTAATGTCAAAATGTAAATAAAGTCCAAAGACTTCATCGACATTAGTTTACTTCAAATGCTTCAGAGACAGCCTGGTTCATATCTCAATAGAAATCGTCACGAGACCAACGTCTTTCGGCAGTATGCCCCGTTGGGTTGATCAATTAAAAAAAATTGGAAAAAAGGTGATCAATGGAAAGTTACTCCTCACACATTTAGTTGGACAGTGATCCCTAACAAAGACCAATTTAAAAAAACAAAAAAACAAAAAAAATACAAACAGTGTGAACACTGCCAGATACTAAGTAAGGGACGAATTTAGCATAATATACATTATAAATTGAACACTCTCCTGAAAAACTATGGGGACGGTTAAAAATGCCTTTCCAGACATAATGAGTGGTAGATGTTCAAATTTTCATCCCCTTAGTTCAATTGGTGCAGCCTGTATAAGTAACACATACCTTGCTAATCCACCAGAACCACTTGAAAACTAAAGATACCAAGATTGATGCTGATTAATCACACATATTTATCTATAGGTGGGCGTGTTCTTTTCAGATAATCTTGATGTTCTTGTTCTGTAAATACTCTTGTACTTTTCGATGGTGTATGCAATTATGACAAGACTGGCCGCTACAGGACTTAACTCTATTCCTACTTCTATTCTAACTGAAGATTATTACTGTCACTTTTATATCGTATATTTAATTAATAGTCACAGAGTTTTGAACGACTGCATACCCTAAGCATCACTCAGCTAGTTAACAATATTTTCTGAAAGATCCCTCCTTTTGTGCTCTTAACATAACTGTCTTGCTGAGTGTATTGAAGCTAGGATAGAAGATGTATTCCATGAAGTAGCGACTGACCTGCTCATGCAAGAGCTCAATCATATCTTGTCTACAACATCATAACTATGGCGTAGGATGAATCGCCCGAAATGTGTGACCACGTCGAAGATGAGAAGTATTGTTTAGATTGTCAGAAAAAAAGTTGGTATATTAATTCGAAATGAAAACTTGGACGGCGTGTTCCAATCTTCACACCACACGTACAGAAAACTGACATATTCCTGTCTGGTTGTGCCTTCATCAGTTAAGGATAATTTAGTATAAAAGAATACGAAAACAAGATTTGAATAGAGGAAATATAAAAATATTAATACGATTTTGGGGTTTATCCCCACTTCAAATATTATCCAACTTCTCAAAAAACTGTCGTCTACCTAAATTGTCATATAACTTCAGTATGAATAAATATCATTTATTAAAGAAGAATCTATATTGCTCTGCGTCCAAATAACTTTCAACCATTGTCAAAACGTACAGATGCACAAAAGGGAACAAGCTAGATTGCAATTAATGAAATATTAAAAGCAAGTATCTATTATTTGATGATTCATCAAATGTCTGTCTTCCCGACTAACCTACCAAAAAAATCACCATATAAGCCTCTGAAACTCTGTATGTATTACTGTGGTCTGTTGATAGGTTTTTACCGAGTCAGTTTTTGAAAATAATCCTCCGAACTCTGATTCTGTAAGGGTGCCAACTTAAATTCTGTCTGAAGTGGATGTATTTTTTGTGTCTAATTTCTTTTTGCTGCCAGTCAAATGTTACTTAAAAAATAGATTATTTCCAAAATGAGTAAGTACTTTGTACCATTTTTAAAGAGGAATGGGGAGTAAGGAAGCGAACGGTGATCACTTCAGGGAGGGAATAACGCCACAGAATTTTCTGTGTTTACAAATGGGACAATGGGAAAGCTTTTTAGCAAATTAGTTTTTGGAAATCAGCCTTCAATATATGGGGTTTTTTGGGGTAGGGATCAATTTATTTCTTTCAGTTTTTAGTAACCATCGACCAAAACTGTCAACATTGGTTTTATTCAGTTTTTAAGATTGTCTGGCTACCTATGTATCACACGTGCAGGCCATATAAATGGAGCAAGAGGGTTGCAAATTCAAATATTTACAAAAACCAGATGATTCCTATAATGCTAAAAAGAAGAGTATACAACCAATGCATCCTCCCGATAGTCACTTATGGAGCTGAAACATGGAACCTAACCAAAAGACTGACCTATAAACAGAGAATCATGTCACGTACACATGAGAGAATCATGATCAACCTTACATGGGGAGATCACAAGACAGCTCAGTATATCAGGAAGAAAATGGGAGTCCCAGACATCATAGAAACTATTGAAAAACTTAAATGGCAATGTGTAGGCCATGTTGCAAGAATGAAAGACAACCGATGGACATCACAACTCACAACATGGACCCCAAGAGATCACATGAGAAACTGAGTCGAGAGAACACAAGATGGGGAGATGAACGAGACAAATTCAGGATATACTGGCTCCTTGACGCCCATGATTCAGAATTATGACAAATCCTAGGGAAGGTCTGTTTCCAACGACTTACGTTGAAAGACTGATGATAATGATGATAATGATTTCTAGAAAATGTTTTTTTCTTTTTTCAAAAGACCCAAACCACCCCTTATATACATTTTTTGATGGGAAGTTCAATTTGCAAAGCTGAATCTCTCCCTTATTTGTGCCCGGCAACATCCACAATTTGGTTTTCAAAGATCGGGACCGTTTTTGTAATCACTGATCAATAAGAAGTGACACAAGTAACTTATCCATTGATCACTCTTGTTACCAATGGTTTAATCGACCACACCCCACACAGTATCTAACCAAAAGACGTCGGTTAAATCACAGTTTCTCTTGAGTGATTAACCAGACCTGCTTTGACTTTATTGCTTATGAATGATTGGAGATAAATCATTGATAGATTACAATGATAGTTCCTCAATACTTTTGACATCTTGATGCAAAAAGTGTTCCCACTCAAATTTGACCCCAAAAAGTGAAAAAAAAAACCCATAATTCTGTGTAAAACATAAAACCTTTTGAAGAGCTCGCATAAATTTTACTAACATATATTTGGAAATGATTGACTGAAATTTCTTCAGAGTTTAGGGATATATACATACATATATATATAGATACACACACACACACATATATATATATATATATATATATATATATATATATATATATATATATATATGTGTGTGTGTGTGTGTGTGTATGCGTGTGTGTGTGTGTGTGTGTAGTTGAGAGTGTGTGTGTGTGTGTTATCAGTAAAAAGATCCTATTAGTTTTGAAAAGAAGAGTTTACAGCGAATGTATCCTTTCCATAGTCATTCATGGGACCGAAACATGGAACGTAACAAAAAGATCAGTTCTCAAACTGAGAACCATGCAACGTCCACAGGGAGAATCATGCTGGACACTAGAGAGAGAGGGAGAGAGAGAGAGAGAGAGAGAAAGAAATCTCAAGACGACACAGTATATCACAGGTAAAACAGGAGTTAGAGATATGTCCATTAAAAAAAAAAAAAACTCAGACAAGTCGTATTGCAAGAATATCAGATAACCGCTGGATATTACGACTCACAACATGGATTCCCAGATATCATATACGAAACTGTGTCTGACAGAAAGAAAAATGGCGAGACGATTTAGACAGGCCCAGGAGATATTGACACCGCGGTGCTCGCGATTGATCTGGCAATTCTTGGGGAAGGTCCAACGACGGATGGGCGCTAAAAGGATGCTACTGCTGATGATATTGATGATGAACACATCTTTGATTTTAAAGTATTTATCTTATACTCACCCACTGGGGAGACTAAGCAGCACAAACTTATGTAAATACATATATATATATATATATATATATATATATATATATATATATATATATATATATATATATATATGTGTGTGTGTGTGTGTGTGTGTGTGTGTGTGTGTGTGTATGACCGGGTAGTTATATTGAATGTGTACGTTTGCGATTGAACATATGTTTATGAATCTCTTTCTTTCTCCCTCTCCCTCTCTCTCTCTCTCTATATATATATATATATATATAGAGAGAGAGAGAGAGAGAGAAAGAGAGAGAGAAAGAGAGAGATAGAGAGAGAGAGAGAGAGAGAGAGAGAAAGAGAGAGATGGAGAGAGAGAGTGTTGAATGTGGATTCGCTACACAAACTAGCTCATGTTACTGCCCTCTCCAGGCCTCATCAGGCGAATCCTGATCTATTTCTCGCTCTACTCTAAAACAACTTGACTTTCATTGTATAAAGTTGAATGTATCGAGCACTCTATGAAATAAATCCATTACATATCAGAAGTTACTTTATATTATCAATATATCACTATATTATGCTACACTGCTAGCCTGATCTCTACTATATATATATATATAAATCTCTCTCTCTCTCTCTCTCTATATATATATATATATATATATATATATATATATATATATATATATATATATATATATATATATAGTACTTGTCAGAAGTATTTGAATAGGTATTGGTTCTGATTATTTGGTTTTGAGAGTCTGAAACAGGAAAACATTGCAAAAGGGACCGAATATTTTGCAGTCAACATAACAAGGTGTGCATTCAAACATAACTTATGTTATTCATTGCTAAATTTCTGTAAAACATTTTCAATAGAACTTTGCTAGAACTGTTACATAAAGAAAAAAAATCAAGTTTTTGTTTTCTCTCATTCTAAAATCTTTTTTCTGGAGGAAACTGAAAAAATGTACTCACATTGCTATATGGAAAAGTTTCCAAACTAGTAAGTTAATTTAGACCCCCTGCTAAAAATCCATAACGGCCCCTGCAGTCTTATACCATAAATATAGATTTTGCGCTTGTTCGAATACTTATGGGCTGAAATTATTATATAAACTATAATTTATCTATATAAAAAGTATTGCTCATAAATACAAGTACATTATATATGTGCGAGTGTCTGTTTGTATGAGTATGGTTTATTTGTAAGTATGTTAGAGATAATATCTTTCGACGCACGGTTATATACCACAAGTATAATAGCTGGTTCCATCTCCACCCACCAAAACTCTACTCGTTGTAAACTTGACGGGGGGAAGACAAACTACTTACTCCATTATCTACATACACGTGTAAATCGATTGTTCCTCCGCAAAATCGTTATGCGTGCAACATGGGCTGTTTTAGCCCTATCAGTGGTTTAATGGACAGTGATCTATCATGAGAAAGTAGGTAATGGGAACTTACGTTGGTTTATGTTTTACAATTCTTGTAAGGTGCAGGACTTCACTCTGAGGCATTCGTTGAATTGTTCAGCCAGTTACCCAGTGATTACTTCACCAACTTTTTTGAGTAGGTCGATGGTGATGTTGTCTGGCCCGGGCGCTCTTTTTTTGTTGACTGTTTGATAGCTTGTTTAACTGCACACTGTAAATCGAACTAGTGGCTCGTGTCTTGTGCGTCTTTGGCTTTGTTCTGTGGCCTTTGCTTGGATGAATAGAGACTTTTGAAGGATTCTTGGGCGACTTCCCATTAGTTTTGAGAGAGAGGATTTACAAACAATGCATCCTCCGGATAGTTACATATGAAACAGAGACATGAAACCTAACAAAAAGATCGGTTTTTAAACTGAGAATCATGCAACGTACACAAGAGACGATCATGCTCAACATCACGCGATGAGATCACAAAACAGCACAGTATATCATGGAAAAACAGGAGTCAGAGATACAGAATCCGTTAAAAAAGGGGTGATAGGCTGGATACAAGAATAACATCACGAACGTGGATCCCCAGAGATCATATGCAAGATTGTGGCCCGCAAAAAATATGATGGCATGACGATTTAGAAAGGTCCACTAGATATTGGCACCGCAAGGCCTGTGATAAAGCGATCCGATGAAAAAAGATGATGATCAAGGTGTGTGTTGGGCCAAACATGTAACAGTTCGGAGAATGAACACGGTGGGCGCAGTTCAGACCCCTGCTGGGACTGTTTGCGTTCATTCTTCAATTATGCACTTGAAAAAAGCATGGATCCATCCCTTCCGTAGCTCTGGGCAAAATAGTGCACGATGAAGTGACGCCAATTTCTGTGCTTGCTGCCTCTGATTTGCATATTGCAAACGAGTCGAGTAAGTGTTAATCGGATATGTAGAGCCTAAGCAGGGGTTACTGAATCAACGTAAGGGCACCACAAACTTATTCAACACCTGGACAATGTATATATATATACCATACTCGAACTAAAATAGAGACTTTATTGGATAGCTATGAACAGGGCCTTTGAGAAGAGGTGCAATTGGGTCATCGCACTGGAACCTAGATGGCCAAGGAAGGGGCCCAAGAGTTTCTCGAGTGGCTGTGAGTATTGAAGTCAATATAACGTCCATCAATGGAAATGGGCTTACAATCATATACCAATGGATGAAAATAGTATACTAAGATGATTATAGAAGATAGCTAAAAAAAAACGACGCTGTATATGCAGTGTATATGGAAGTTGGTAGAAAAAAGCTTTTCACTGACTTGTGACATTCTTTTCGGTTTTCGGCTATGAACACTTGTTTGTAAGGATATATTTTTGCACGAGTTTCTTGTTCCGTCATTAGTGGTCAGATGCTTTTTATAAAATCCGCTGGTGTTTTTAGATAATGGAGGTGCCGAGTGACAAAGCGAATGACAGCTCGGAGAATGAACTTGGCGAACCGAGATCTAACTCTGGCTGAGACATTTTGTGTTCTCTTCGCACTAATATCATGGGGAAGGCATCACTAAGTAATAGTTGAGTTTTCGCTTGTTAAATTCGCTGATGTTTTAAAATGAAAACTTATATTAAAAGAAGGTGTTTGTGTTGGATCTCAAAAATCGCTTCAACAGCCCAGATACTGCCTCTGGAATGGAACAACCTAATATAAACGGCAAATGATCGAGACCATATACTCTAAAACAGCTGAAAAAGTTCTGGGCTTCAAACAGAAAGGCGCTCGAGATTGATAGGAAATTGAATAAAGGAAACAGCTGAAGGCAAATACACTGAACGCCAAGTCTTGACGATTCCTCGAGAGAGCCAAGACGTCCTATTAAATAAGGACAGAAAGATGAAGTGTTTTGCCAGGAGAGATAGAATGGTCTTTGGTGAAAATCTGGCAACTCAAGCTTTAAAGGCCGTAGCAAATCTGGGCGTAGAGTACAAGATCACCCAGCAACTCCGTGGCAAATGTACAAACCATGTTAGGGACAATAATGGCAACATCTATACACCAGAGCGCGGACAAGCAGCCAGATTCCTTCCAGGGAGTGTCTAGCCACCCTCAACAACAACAATTAGCCAACATTATTACTTCAGACTATATCCTGGAAATCAACATCAGCTCTCTTATCCAGTCGAAGTTATAACTACCATCCTAACCCATGAGGAACTTGGGTGTTTATTCGCTGTCCCACTACAGCAAAATGTAACACAAGGTCGAGGTTAACGCACAAGGCCGCCTGGCGCATACCTGTGTCACGGAAGCTGGAAAAGATGAATATGTCACTGGGGGCAAGGGAACACAGAATGCTGCCAGGGATTGAATCTCATGGAAAGATCTCATTGAAGCCTTACGTCTCGTGGGGGTGTGAAGAGGAGTGACATGCCGACTAATGTTGAATTGATGAACCCGGGTAGTCCTGATTTAAAAAAAATTCTATTTGTTTTTCATAATAGACAGATAATTCCAATACCACAACCACCAACACCACCACCATCATCATCATTATATATATATATATATATATATATATATATATATATATATATATATATATATATATATATATATATATGTGCTTGTGTGTATGTTCGTATATATGTTTGTGCATTTATGTGTGAGCGTGCTATATGTATATATATGTGTGTGTGTGTATGTTCGATTATGCATGTGTAATATATATGTGCGCGTGCGTATGTGTGTGAGCACGCTCACGTGCGCAATTGAAATCTTTGTAATTAAAACTTATTGCTTCCACCTGGAATAACCTGATTTAAACCAGCGTTTTCCAAACTCTCTCGGCTTTCCGCTATCTTTATATTTCATTACCGAACTCCTGTGAAGTAGGTAAATTGATACATTATAAATTAGATTCTAAATGAGTCTGAGTGTGCATCTTTGTGAGTATTTGTGCGCACGTGTGTGTGAAATTTAAAACATCCATTACTGCTCACTTTATCGGTACCAACATCTGTTTTGTTTGTAATGTCCAAGTCTTTCGAGAGATTACACTCATACATGCATACAACAGCATACACAAACATATGCATACAACTGCAAACACACACATCCATACACACTCACACAAATGTGTTCACACATAGATACGCTTACACACAAGCAAACATAAAAATACACGCTCGAAACCACACATTAGTACTCATAAAACATGCATTCACTCATATAAAAACATGCATAAACACATGCAAACACACACACGCAACCGAATAAACAAGCACATAGACATACGCACACGCACATGTAATCATCCATATTTGTGTAAATTTAGTAATTAATAGTAAATGTAGATCTGTGATTCTCAAACAGGATGCCAAAGCATATTAATATACAGCGAAGCATCCGTAAGTTTTGAAGAGGGTTGATCTTCAAACATACTAGGGTCATGGGTCGATTCTCTCTTGAAAAGGGGTCATAGGTCGACCGTCTCTTGAAAAAAGGGCCGTAGGTCGATCTTCTCGGGGAAAAGGGCCCTTGGTCAAACTCTTTAAAAACATCGAGGGACGATCCTCTTTTAAAAAGAGGGCTGTGGGTCGATTTTCTCTTGAAAAGAGGTCGTGGGTCAACCCTCTCAATCAAGGGCTGTGTATCGACCCTTTTTCAAAAAAAGGACATGGGACAGTGTTTGCAGTAAGGATACAAAAATATGATCATGATCAAAAAATAAAATGGCAATAAAATTAACATATAATCAGTTTGTTATCTTTAAAACACTTAATCATAATACAGTATCTTTTAAATGATCAAATCCATCCTTAAATACTGATGGTGTGCCTCGACCGTAATAGTGCGTCGCTCTTTATACTCTGATATGAATCAGGTTGAAAGGGTGGAAAATCACTGATCTAAACATATGAGTGTTTATATGCAGGTGTGTGTATGAGAGAGAGAGAGAGAGAGAGAGAGAGAGAGAGAGAGAGAGAGATTCAGTGAGTGGACGAGAGGTTTGGTAAATGAGTTTTTGTACAGAAACCGTGTATATAACTATATCCATTTACTTATTGCTAGTTATACACTCGGGATAACGTAATAATAGTGGAAGAAGAGAGGAAGTGTGTGTGTACGTAATTTGAGTATAGGGAAATAATTTGAATACTGGGACTAATGCAGCTGTAACACGGAATCTAACCAAAAGATTGTCCATTGACTAAGAACCATGCAAAGTGAGAGAGAGAGTCGTGTTTAACATCACATGGAGAGATCACCAGACAGAGCAGTACATTAGAGGAAAAAGATATAGTCACAGATTATCTTAAAAATCCATTTGAAAACTCAAATGGCAATAGGTAGGACATGTTGCAAGAATGTCAGAAAACCGACGGACATCACGATTTACAACGATTATGTACGAAATCGTATCGGGAATAAAGTAAGGTGGGGTGAGGATTTAGATAGTTTCATGAGATATTGAGATAAAGAGTTCTTACAAATAATAAGGAATTTCTATGTCCAACGACCGATGTTGAAAGGCTGTTGGTGGTGGTGGTGATGATGATGATGATGATGATGATGATGATGATGATGATGATGATGATCTGCAGATATTGATTGGAAAGAACCAGTGGCAGCAACAAGCTGCAAAGAATCCATCATGTATTTTATATTTCAGCATATACGCCCCGAAGACAAACGGCAAGAAGAAAGGGCCTTTTGTCACTTTTCCAAATCATTTTTGATTCATATAAATGGATCCTAACTCAGATACTAGGCTGTGTCGGTCAGTAAATTCTGCTTTTTATACAAAGTGATCTAGTATAGAAGATAGCATTGTAGCTTTTGTTATCATTTCAGATCTGACATAATCCTGTTAACAGAGGCTCAAAGATTTGAAGACCTAAAGAGCTTAGTTCCTTGGGGCCCTTACAATATTTGGTGAGATTAGTGAGATTTGACGAATAAGGAATATTTACAATAGATAAACATTGCACTAGCACTCAATCGGTGAAAAATAACGCCAAAGACTGGATTATCATTTTGCAATTCACGTATTATATCTCAGATCAGACATAATCCCATTAACAGAGTCGTAGCTAGATATTGGAGGGCTTGGGACCTCGTCTCCCCAAGGGCACCAACTCCAACCTTAATGGATATTTGATGAAAACGGAAGATATGCAATAGATAGACATGTGCTATCACTTAATCTGTGAAAAAATAACGCCGAAGACTGAATTATTATTAATGCAATTCATGTAAGTAGAAATATATCTATGTACTTTATAAAAATGGTGTTGTATCATAATGGAATAACGTTATTAAAATATAAACAATTATTCATAGAGTTCTCCCTCAACCTTTCCTTCAGCTTTGCCCATGGCCATTAAATTCCAACATAGAATAATGAATTCTCTTTATTTTCCGCAATACGGGCATTAAAAATTAAAACTAAATTGCAATAAACAGAAACGTTGAACGTGAAATGCCTTTGGTCAGATGATAACGATCATTTAGCCATAATTAAGGAAGGCATTAAGTGATGAAAATAGGGATAAAAAAGATTATAAGAACCATGTTTTAAAACGCTGGAATTGAAAAAGAATTTAAAAAAAAACTGTTTGGTTAGTCCCTCAGCAGAAACCATCTTGTGACCAAGATCTTTTGGAATCATGCCGTATTGGGGGTTATCAATTAAAAAATTATGAAAAGGATAATCAGTGAATGAGTTATTTCTTACGCATTTTGTTGGACAGTGATAATAAAACAAGAATTAAAAAAGAATGGGGAGGAATTAAAAGAAGCATAAATGTCCCCGGACATAAAAGAAGCATAAATGCTCCTGAACATAAATTAAGGGAATAATTTTGCATAAATTTACATTGTAAATTAAACCCACCATTAAAAACCTATTGTAGGCAATTAAAAAAGTGTTTTTACTAGACAAATTAATGAAGTAGATGTTCAAGTTTTCAGCCTTGTAGTTCCATTAGTGCGGCCTGCACGTGCGATATATACATAGCTAGCCAGTTAGACCTACTTGAAAACTGAAGAAACCTATATTGACAGTAATGGTTGACGGTTTCTAAAAGGAATCATTCAACGTTTTGGCGTTGAAAAGAACAATGGGAAAGTAGCCAAACGTATTCGTTTACTTCATGAACTTTAATGAGTTTGTTTACATAATAATTGAATAAGATTTTGCATTCGTTGATAATAGTCTTTGGTAATTCCTTGGACTTCAATGTCAATTTCCATCAGGAGGAAATGGTTCTTTGTAGACAAGGCCCACGGGCAGTTGTCCATCTTGTATTGAGGAAATTTGCAATTCCTCCTATGTGATGAAAATAAGTAGCTAAGTTACACAAACGAATGCACACAAGTACACACACGTGAAAGTATGCTCACAAATACATACACACACACTTATGCACATCTACCCTCTCTTTCTCTGTCTCATACATATGCATACACAAATCCTATGAAAAGATTTTAAATGACCTATTAGGTGAGGGAAGACTCCCATCAGAGTTACCAACGCAAATATAGATATAGATAGAGTTCGATCTTCAAAAAAAGAAGAGCAAGAAAGGAGCGAAATACAGGCATCCCTCAATATAACGTGGTTCGATATGGAGCAGTTCTCAGTATAAAGCGGGTGATTGGTAGATCCCGAATTTTCAACTACCAAATTTTACCATGAATAATTAACTCCCATAGATAACCTGCATCGCGGATTGAGCTTCGATTTCGAATGAAAAATACTTTATCCCGTGTATAAAATTATGTATACAAATATTTTTCCCCTAGAAAATACGCTGATAGATTCTTTAGTTAAAATTTTTAGGTTATGCATTGAAAAATGTGGCGAATCAATGCCCACTTATCTGGAATACTGCAAATAGAAAAGACTTTCTTGATATGATTAAGATAAATTTCTTTAATTCACAATCAATTAACATATAATAAACATGAAGTTTTAGACTCTTTATAATTTTACTCGCCTAAAATTCGTGAATTATTTCCTAATTTGAAGAGTTAGATGCTGACTTATAAAAGTTAGTTACGCCAAAAAGGAGCCAGATGTAGCTCCCGAAGAATTAAATTGGCTACCCTGACTACTAGGTGTTACACAAACGTTCGAAAAGTTTTGCCATTAAAAGATCATTCGCCCTAATACATACGCTCTTGAATACAGAGATCTCACAGAGGGTACTGTTCCCAAAGGGTAGAAGCATTAGTACGGACTACATTCGATTCGTAGGGCGATGTCGAATTTTGTTGAATGGTAGCTCACGTAATTTTTTATATAGAAATTCTTGTTCCATGTCAAATGTACTCAGTATCAGGATTTGCCGGAACGTAAAAATTGAATTGAGATTCTCTTGGTTTCAATCTCAAATCTGTGTTGAAACTGGAAAATGTTGATACCCGAACATTGAGGTCGTTTAAAAGCCATTACCCCTCACACAAAACAAACTTTATATAGTATACAAGATTGAACTGTGCAACGCAATTTTTGTCCCTGGGTGGAGAGTGTAAGTTCCTGATTGCGTATGTGAGAAAGTAAGTATAGAAAATGACTATTATTCTCGTTCAAACTTTGATTTTGTGACCAGGATAATGATATTCATGGGTTGTTCTTTTTCTTACTTCATGTGATAGACTGTGCAAATTCGCTCGTTAGCGAAATACGAATAAGTAGATTTCAAATTATCACTTCCCTGGTCACCAAATCAGAGTTTGAAGAGGAAAGTTGATATTTCATATACTTTTCAGACATAATCAGTTAGAAAATATCTCGCCACGCCAGCCATCAAGTAAATCACCGTGGTATGTCCAGTAGTGGGCACACAAATGTACAGAATAGTCCCAAAATGAAATGAGCACCAATTGAAAAATAAATGTGCTTAATTAATTTAAAAATAAAATCGTAGATTTAGATGTTTTTATCGTATTTCCTCCTTAGTGTATATATATATATATATATATATATATATATATATATATATATATATATATATGTATATATATGTATACATATATATATATATATATATATATATATATATATATATATATATATATATATATATATATATATATATATATATATATATATATATATATATCTGTGATCCTAGAAATATTCATTGGACCCACAGAAGTGTCCTTATCCCAACTTTGAGAAGACCTGGATCGCAATACTTGATAAATATTAAAATAAATTACTTTTTGGCCAGGTTTTGCCCGCTTGAAAATAGAAAATGCACGAAAAGATTCCATCATGAATCAGAAAACACTTGTATGTATGCGTGCATATGTGTGTGTCTCTTCAACTCCAACTATTTTATCTATTAAAGCGACACTGGTACTCCTCCAAAATGCTTTGATTCGCTAAAAAACTTTTTTCGAGAAATGGAAAAATGGTTTTAGGCTAAAATGACTCAAGATTAAAAGACTTCCCACAAACAAACCCGAAAAATGAACAAAAAAATTTACAATAATTCCCAAATTTGTTTTTAGATGTCTAGTGGATGACACAAGCGATGGTACACGCTTAATAAAAACAAAAGCAAAAAGAAACAAACAGAAAATGCAAGAGCAAAAACAAACTTTTTAGAAGATGCTTAGTTGAGTTTTCATGTCTGTCTCCCAGCAAGAATTTACTACTTAGATTAGATGGAACTCCGACACATCCAACACTAGATTTGTTTGTTTTTATGGCCAGTCAAGCCCCGGTCGAGGCAGTAGTTGGGGGGGGGGGGTTAGATTTAAAAAAAAAAAATTTTTTTGGTAGTTTTCTTTCGGGGGATGGGGTCTATTTGGGGGTTCATTGAAATATTATATGAAATTGGTACACATTCAGAGATTGTTGAGCTACATTCTGGTTTATATTTTGACAGAAGTTTGGGGGCAGGGGACGTTATAATCAAGCGATACAGAGTTGAATGAATGAGCAAGCCATTGAAGAATATGGTGGAGAATATAATAAACAATGAGAAAATGAATAAATAAATTCAGAAAATTCAATAGTACTCATCCAAATTTGCAGCAGCATAGTCGTCCTGGGGACTTTCTTTTAGCAGTTGAAAAAGTTTTTTTTCACCTTTCGTTGCTAAATGTTTCATATCTACATCACAAAGTTCTTGGCCAAAATATACAGTGCTGATGCAAGATTGAAAGAACTAAGAAAGTTCTAGCTAAATTGATTCCCAATTTGTGCCAGTATTCATACTTGTTTTTTTGCTTTTTAAATTCAGACTTTTTCAGTGATCACTGCAAGAGGTGAGAGAAGTAACTCATTCATTGATCGTATCTTTTCTAAATCTTTTAATTGATCACTCCCAACATGGCAAAAAATGTAAGTCACATGGCAGTTTCTATTGATTGAGTGATTAACCAGGCCTGTCTTTTGTCTCACCATTGAACCAACTTATTTCCCAATCTTTTCGTTCAAAGTAATTCTTCTGCCGCATTTTCTCAACCTGGGTCTTCATTTGTTATCTTCTCTAAAATCGCAGATCATGGCAATGAAGACCCAATATACAGCGAAGGAGTTTAAAACGAAACTGTCATGAAAACTGCCAACATAGGTCTCTTTTAGTCTTCAAGTTGGTTTGACTTGATGGCTAATATATATATATATATATATATATATATATATATATATATATATATATATATATATATATATATATATATATATATGCGTGTGTGTATATTTGTATCATATGAGCAATTCGTAAAAATTGAGCTTGGGGAATGGATTTTTTTGAAAACATTTACTCCCTATTAGGTCTAAAAAAAAAAGTATTTTTCTATTTTTTGTACTTCGCATCCCGGGATAGAATTTTAATGAGCGGTTTATCTTTCAATGTAAGTTTATGCAAAATTGATCCCTTTGTTTATGTCCAGCAGCATTTATGCTTATTCCTTTTTTTACAATTCAGACTTTTTTTATTGATCACAATCCAACAGAATAACATACCACGTTGATTCATTTGATAGCTGGCGCTGCTTTATATTTTCTTATTAATCATGCCTAAAAAGTATATACGATGTCAAGGAACACATTAGTTGATCACCCCCTTTTCACAATTTTTAATTGATCTTCCCCAACACAGTATGCTGCTATGAAGCATTGGTCATGTAGTGGTTTCTATTGAGTGACTAACCAGTCCGGTCGTTTTAGCTTTAATGTTTATTTCAAATTGTTTTTAACAAATGACGTATAAAAACAATGGGAATTCGATTAAGCTATGCTGATAAAAAAAGTTTCTTTCTTTAACCATTCTCAACTTCGAAAGTTTTTACTCTTTCAACGAAATTCATCTTAACATTCCAAGGGATATCTGGTCTCAGTCCACTTATTTCTCCTCTGGTATTATCCTTTAGCTACTAGACAGCTCTTGGCTTGTTAATGCAGAGCCTATCCTTCAAATAAATCCGTCGAGTATTTGTTGCAGGATAATACTCACACTTCTCATGGACTGAAAGTGTTTCCCTGATCGTGGGTGATCACTAACGTGACCCAACTCTCGTAAATGCGCAACTGGACGATGAATCATCGACTCAAATAGTGCTGTCTGCACGTTCAAATAACAAGAATATGCTCTTCAGGTGAACATTATTGATTGATGGTATTCAAAGTAAAATTCTATTATTTTAGTTCGTTGCACAGTTGTGTAATTTTCCATGAAGAATTCCCACGGGTTCATTCATGTATACAAAAAAGGAAAACACGAAAAAAATATCAAAATAGAAAAGAAAATAGGATTGTTCTAGGTCCTCCATGCCTTCCGCAATATTCGTCCTGAACAAGTTCTTAAAAAAAAAAATCAGATTCGACCCAGTGCCTAAAACAATCCTAGTAACCACAAACAGCCTGTGTATGTGTTGAAAATTCACGTATGATTTCTCCTTTTGACCCCCGCCCCAAACAATCTGATATCCATCTATTTCTGTATGATACTAAATGTTTGATTCGCTCGACCAAATTCGGAATGCGTGGTCAATGGTCCAAGGGGAATGTTCTAAACTAAAGAATGTACGATGTTACAAGGCCAAGTACTTACAAATAAAATAACTATTTACCACATAATGTGAGTCTATGCACTTTGATAGGAATTATTGTTATTTTGAAAATAGACCAAAGCTAATATATAGAATTTATTTACTTATTACGATTACCTTTTTACACACACATGTAAGAATTTATGTATGAAAAAGGCAGGTGAGAAAGAACTCTTCTGTAAATATTTCTCTATTTTAATGATGTCTTCCTGTGAATTTGAGCAAAGGAAGAGATGTACCGTATCAAACAACAAACCCTGGATCAACCGGAGGATCGGATTTATGGCTAACATACCGCTGCACTATCGAGGCCATACCGAAACACTTACAGAAATTGGTGGACAACGCCAGTGCCTACGTTGAATTTCAACACAACAAATTCTAACATTGTATGATCCAAAGTAAAGCTCTTTTGAGTACAATTGACCAATAAATAATGAAGTTATAAGCAATTTCTAATAGAGAGTCTCTTTCAACACAATCTTTGAGTATGAATCTAATTCCAATAAGTCTCTCTTCATAAAGTGTCTGACATTTTTACACATATCTAACTCTCTCTTTGTGTCTTTGTCTCTGTCTATCTCTGTCTCAGTCTCCGTCTGTCCGCCAGCCTCACACTTTGTGTTTGTGTGTGAAGGGGAGACTAAAACCTTATCCCAGTATACCGATTGTCTCCCTTCACAAGTTATCATTTTTTTAAACTCACGACCCAATCGATCCATTAAAAAAATTAGAGAAATTTTTTTTTTATAAATGAATTACTTCTCTCGCTAAGGGACCAATACCATAAACTTACATTGCAAATTGACCAAACTTCAAAAAATTTTTCTATACATAATAAGTAAATGTTCAGAATTTAAGCAGTCTAGCCCCATTAGCATGGCTTGTATGCGCAATATATATATATATATATATATATATATATATATATATATATATATATATATATAGATGTATATATCCAGCAAGCCAGACCAAATTAAAAACTAAAAAAATCTTTGCTGACAGTTGTGGTTACAGATTAATCATAGAGTTTAATTATTGGAAATCCTCATCTAGTATCAAGATGCTGAGTCAATTGTTTAACTGCATTTAACCAAAGTCGTTAACATATGTTTCTTTAGTTCTTAAGTTGGTTTGGCTGGCTGTCCATAGATGTGTCGCGCATTCAGGCTGCTCCTATGGAGCGAAACGACTCCTTATCATGTCAAAATGAAACATTTAAAAAAAAAATTTTTCCCACACGATAGGTTTTTACTTGAGGATTTAATTTATAATGCCAGTTTATGCTGAAGTGGTCTTTTCTTTATGACCTCCTGCGTTCATGTTTTTCGGGGTTTCCTGTGATTAAACAAAAGGCGAGAGAAGTAACTTGATCATGTAATTTTTCAATTTTTTAATTGATCAACCCTAACATGGACATACTGCTAGAAGACCATGATCACATGACGTTTTTTAGATTGCTTCTCACGTCTCAATAAGACGTCTTTTGGTGAGTCGGTCTGTCTGTTAGTTAGTCGGGCCCGGTTACGTTAAGCAACAGAAATAGGAAGGAAGAGGTGTGATGTCCTTAAAAGTGTAGCATCATTCGGAAACCAATTGCTATGATGTCATGATAATTTCTAAAAAGCTGAAAGTGGCTCAATTAGCCTACAATGGCCGAAATCACCAAAAATGGCCATTTACACTTTTTAATATTAACAGAAAATTTCCATGCCACAATATCTTACAAGTATGAAAATCAATCGATTCAAAGAGAGACTATTTGCTTCCCTTTTTCTTTCTGCTACTACTACCACGGATGGTGAACACATCGTTGAACTTATGGTTCTTATTACTGAGTAACTAATCAGTTCTGTGACAAATAATTATTGAATTGGAACCGAATTATATTTCCAGCGTTTCTTTTCTTCCATTTTTTTTTTGCCGATTACTGCGAATTAATGTCGTCCGGTCTCTACTTGGATCTCAGATCGAAAACTCGCAGAAAAATTATTTTACCAAAACGAAATTAATTTTCTAAAAATCGATATTTGAAAAGGATGATTGTCACATGAACTCAGTTATAGATGCACAAACGTCGGATGAACAAGATTTTTCTGTGCACACATATACCAACTACCACTTTGATTGGGTTTCTGGAGACCACGACTTCAGTTGGTACAACTTCGAGTGAAACATATTTCACCATCATCACTAGTCTTTTTTCGTCCGTAGCTGGACATGGACCTTTCTCAGGATTCGCCACGCCTCTTTATAGTGGGTGTCGCGGAGCCAATATTTTCTGAAACTGTCAAATTCGTCTCACCTTCTCATATTCTAGCAGCCTCGGTTCTGCATGATCTCTGGGGATCCAAGTTGTGAGCCATGGTGTCCATCGGTTTTCTGCCATTTTTGCAACATGACCAATCTATTGCTGTTCAAGTTTTCTAATGGTTTCTATGACTCCTGTTTTCTCCCTGATATACTGTGCTGTCTTGTGATCTTTTCATGTGGGATTGAGCATGATTCTTTCATTTGCACGTTGCATGGTTCTCAGTTTGAAGGTCTGTGTCTTTGTTAAGCTCAATGTTTCAGCTCTATGGTTGACATCTTTTAAGGACTAATGGGATTTCTTGTTCTTGAAGGTTGAGCTTGTTCTACAAGAGTGATTCTTTACTAATTTTTTTTCTTTTAAAGATTTCATGGAAACTCGTTGTCCTAGATAGATACAATGGTGTACTCTGCCCAGCTCTGAATTTTCCACTTTGATCGTTGTGCCTTTTTCCGACATGTTTCCTGGCAATGACCATTGCTTTGCTGAAGATCATGTAAAAGCCAACTTTCTTTCTTTCTTTCGTTCAGTTCATCGAGCACTAATTGGAGGTTGTGAGTGTTAACTGTAAAAATAAGGATGTCGGGTAGAAAAAACTGAGATTACTTGGGTATACAGATTTCACTGTAGACAAAATTATTTAAAGGGTTCATTTAATTTATTCAAGCGATTAACTTATGTCTAGTCAGAAAAATCACTTAATTCGAAATTCCACAAACTATGATTTATGTTATTTTTGTCATCGTAATGGCTGTGCTGTTTGGAAAGTTCTCGGTCATAATCCATCAACACCTCCATTGACGTCTCTACAAGTTCCTTGAGAACCAATCTAAGTGAAGCCAATCTTACCATAGACACAATCTAATTACACCAAGAAGGAATCTGTATATGAGCATATGTGCACTACAGTCACTAGGCACCTGGCCATTGTACGAAGTTGACATTAGCCAGATATATAAGTCAGTATGCAAGGCAGTGCAGTGTCGAGTTCTAGAGGTATCTACCAAAAATGAATTAAAGATGAATTAGGAAATCATAGGTTAAAGATTTTTTTATGAAAAAAAAAAGATTGAGAGCTAAATTTAGCGGTAAAATATCTAAATTGGAAATACTGAATAGAAGTTGTAGTTTCGTTCGAAAATTATTCTACATGACCATTATGACATAGGCTTGCATTTTTGGTGGAAGGAAATGGTTTATTCGGAATATATATTGGTAGCAACTCTGTTGCATGATAGGCATTCCATTCATCATTTGTAATATAAGCAAATATAACCAACCAGTGTACTGCACCATTATCCTTTATCGATTATAACGTTTCAACTTTCGATGAGAAGACCTGATCTGGTGTGCATGCATGTCTGTATGTGGGCAGATTCTTCGTTTATATGCTAAAAAAGTACTATGTAGGTGACTAAAAAATTTTTTTCTCTGAGTATAACAAGGGGTAAATGCTTAATATTTTAGCCGTCTAGCTCCATAGGTACCGCCTGTACATGTGAAACGTACAAAGCCAGCCAATAAGCTATGTTAACAGATGTGGTTACAGTTCGATTCAAAAAGTCATTCTTTACTTGACAGTTCCTACTGAATTTATATATATATATATATATATATATATATATATATATATATATATATATATATATATATATATCATGCTGTTTGATACAGAAAAACAAAAATCTATAATGCAATGCATAATTAAATGAGATTGATGTGGGTCATGAAAGTTACCGTGGCCAATTGTCTCTCTTAGTTTAGACCCAACAAAAAGTAACCGTCTGATATTCCTGAAAAATCTGATTTCACATCAAGGAATTTTTTCATTCTAATTATTCTATTCAGTTTAACCGAACAATTTCCCATTTTGCCATGTTTATTTCGAAAGTCCTACTGTCACAGACTCATGATTCATGCCCTGAGCACTTGGCGCCCTTGGTGACTGCCTGTGTTGCTGGAACTTAGGACTAACTAATTTTTGGTTATTAGTTTTAGTGCCTAACAACGAGGCCCATCTATATCGACGCACCTCCGTGTTCGCCAAACATATTGCATCAGTTGGACAAATAGGCGCCCCCCCCCAGCACAGGATTCCCTAAGCGGGTGCTCGTATTGCCTGCACTTCAGATAGGTCTTGCTTCTGACTGTTGGTTTATATGCATAATTACCATGCCCATTTATATAGACAATTCGAAATGGTTCCATGTTCCATAATCCCATTGCATCGGGTCGACAAATAGACGACCCTAATCATTTAGCGCCCTAGGTGAATGCCTGTGTTGCTGGCACCTAGGGCAGGTGTTGGTTTGGCTATTAACTACACCCATTTATATAGATGCTTGGAAATAGTCCCGCATTTACCAAACGCATAGCATCACTTGGACAAATACTTTCCGCGCTGAAATCAAGTCCGGTCACGTGCTCCTTAAAACGTGTCAAGCAATACTTTTCGAGTTTTTTTTCTTCTTCTTTCTTTCTCTCCATCTTTTGGGTAAACGTTCCACACAACTAAATAAATTATTAATTCTGTCCTTTGCCATGTTTTTAAATTATAACTTTAGCGTATTCCCTCAAGGTTACCAATGAATACAGCGTTTCGTATCTTTTCTTTTTGTTAAATTCTTTTCCTTTTTTGGGAAAAAAACCTTCAACGTTATCAATTTCGGACTGTCGAGAAACACCCTGCCTTACGTGACTTGTGTACGTAATATCTAATCTATTTGAAAGTACAAATCAAACCTAGAACAGGTCTGGTTAATAATCAAATAGAGACCGTAACGGAACCAACGTCTACGGTGTGTCGGGGTGATCAACAAAAAACGCTGTCAGAGACGAACTCTAACCATTTTAGCATAAAAGCAAATTGTTCATTGATGGTATTGAAAACCTATTTACCGGGCGGGGATTTTAAAAAACCGAAAACCCTGTTTTTTCCAGACATAATAAGGAGTCTATGTTAAAATTTTCAGCCTCCTAGCTTCCCGAGTGCAACCTGCACGCACAACATGTAGATAGGTAACCAACCAGTCAGTCTGCCAACCAGACAGTCAGCCAAACCAACTTGGAGATTGGAGGTACCTGTACTGACAGATTCGGTGACAGTGTCAGTTGACGATTTTTAACATCTAATTGGCAGTCATGAAGAGCTCAGATCTATCCCCACAGCAGAAACGTAGTATTTGCCACCATATGTTTATTTATGTAAAACTACCGGTAACTTTTTTTCTATCATCGGCAATAGAAAGTGACAAAAATCTTCCTATTACAGCAACTCATCTCAGTAGAGTAATTGCTGCCGGTGGGAAATCAGATTGAAAAGTTTGATCTAACCCAGCCAAAAGAATGTTGGGATTATATTAGTTTGGGACCAAAGTTCTGTCCAATGTTTCAACTTATATGGATAGGTAGCGTAGCCCCTGGTACCAAGAAGTATCTGGAGCGTGTCAATCTTCATCCTTTGCTCTTCGACGAAAGTCGAAAACTTCCTAATTTTTGGTGTCTCACTCGTTGGGTTAGGCGAATTATAAGAGCCGTGGCTAGTTGGGCCCTGGGGCAAACACTTGTTTTCATTTTTGTTTTCACTACTTGATGGCGCTACTGTAAGCCTCATTTTGAACAGGATATTTCGGCCATTTTTTTTACTGATTTATATATGCTGTAAGCACAAAAGGTTTTGTATGAAAAACGATTTTCCCCATGGTAAATAACTTTTTCATTTTGATTAACTGGTTTTTAGTTTACTCCGTATTGTCGGGGTGATGATAGCGTTGTCTATCTTTAAGAGAATTGGCGATGTACAATATATATACTAATTTTCAAACAACTTCTGTCAGAATCTTTTTTTCAGAATAGGAGTTAAAGAAATATGTATTTCGGACTGATTGGTACCTTGTACGTAGGGCCACTTAGTCCTCTGTAATTGCAAATAATTGAGGCTGAGTGAAAACAAAGAACCTCCAAAATAACAAAACTAACTTCAAAAAAGTCAATGGTGTAATTATTTTCTTATTTTTTCCCAATATTCCACGTTATTACAATGCACCACCGAGGTTCACTTTCGTATGATTCCACTCGTCTAATCAGATGGTCCTTATATTTCTAAAATCTCAATAAAGATTTGGCTATTTATTTTTGCTTTGTTTTTTCATAACTTGAATCATTTTCCAAAATACGGAAATAGCCAAGAGACCAGCTGAAACTCTTTGTAGGTATCCCGAGTCTCTATTCAACCAACCTAAGTGGGTTTCAACTGATCCAGGACATCTCCTCCGCTGGGGTCTTCTAAACTGAACTGGTTAACGAACTGTAAAAAATAAAATAAAATAAAATAATAACTTCTCTACCTCTGAGTTACTCGGTCAAGATTTGAAAACTCTGTTCAGAAATCGACCAATCAGAAGGGAGCTTACAGGTCTTCATCTCCGGTTAGTTCTCCTACAACGTTACTAACATTTCTACACATTTTTTTTTCATCATCATCATCATCATCATCATCATCATCATCATCATCATCATCATCATCATCATCATTCTTTTAACGTCCGTCGTTGGACATTGACCTTCCCCAGGATTCGCCAAACTTCTCTATCATGGGCCTCATGGAGCCAGTATTTCCTGTAATTTGTCTAGTTCATCTCTCCATCTTGTGTTCTGTCGGCTTCTGTTTCTTGTGTGATTTCTTGGGATCCATGTTGGTCAGCCTTAATCCCTTTCACACGTGGATGCCTAATCACACAAACTAGAAAAATTTCTCAACAGAAACCAAAATATAGTAGTGGTTGAAGATACACTCAATCACTCTCCTTCACTTTTGATAGCCTTATACCATCTTTAAATAGGTTATCTGATACTAGGATTATAAAATTCCTTCAATTTTGACCTGAAATGAGAGAATTTTCAACATCTTTTCTTGAAGTTGCTTTGTGAATCAATATATTTTTGCCAATTCCTTGTTAATAGTCTGTTGGAGCAGGATCAAGAGAGCATGGTGGAGGAATCATTCTCCCCAGTCGAATGCCGCTATAAGATCTTTTATCACTCTTGCAGTGTGATGGCAAGCATTACCCATTTTCCGTTCCATAGGGATTAGTATTTTTCAGTCCAAAGCTGGAAACGCTGAAGTTCTTGGTAGTGAACTTCGGCTGTGACTCATATACAAGTTCGTAATGGATAATTCTTTGCATCTCACACCAATCACTCCACAAGATCGTCACGAGATGAAGGTCGCCTCTCGGCATGGATCAATCATTGTGACTGAGCCACTTACAACAGCCCTTAGCATTGTGAAAAAGGATCAATTTCTCATACTCAGTAATAATTCTATCCAGAAGAGCCCTTGGAGCAGCCAATAATGCTGTGACTCACAGCAACTTTCACGGTTTTTCTAACTTCTTCAAATTGTAATAAATAGTTA
>OY735241.1:21956771-21981771 GCA_963457665.1 Thysanoteuthis rhombus
CAAAGAATAGGAAGAAAAAAAACCCTACTCAAGTCTGGGGAGAAATTAAAACGAGAGACAAAATGGCGAAAACTACAAAGGATAACTCGTTGCCAAGTGTAGGAGGAGCTAAAAAAAAAGAATCGAATGGGTAAGATAAAATAAAGGAAGGGGACATCATTTGGATAAATTATATATAAAGAAAAAAGAGAGGTTGCAAGGGAGAAGGTGTGAGGCCAGTACAGAATAAAAAACTGCAAAGCACTCAGAGAGTGCATACCTCTGCCAAGGCCGTAAATTAACTGAAAACTGAATGAAAATGGAACAGGTCCCGTTGGTTGCTGAATAGAGACGATCACGTTTTTGGCAGGATGCTGTTGGGGTGAGCAATTGAGAATTTTTCGGAAAAAGGGAGGGAATGAGTGTTACTTTCCCTGCCTTTGGTTGGGTTGTGATCACGAAAAGAGACCGAATGAAAAAAAAAAGTATGAATGGTGCCGGGCAAAAGCCAATAGTTCAATTTAGCATAAACTTACATTGTAAATTGAACCTCCCCATTTCAAAAAAAACAAGATTGGATAAAAATCAAGCCCCTAAAGCCTATCTGGGGGAGGGGTTTCAAAAAACAAATAGTTGTTTTTTAAGACATAATAAAGTGTGAATGTTTGAATTTTCAACCATCTACCTCCAGGGTACACATGATAGATACATAACCAGCCAGCTAGCCAGCCAGCGAAATTTAAAGAATGAAGAAACCTATATTCAAAGTTTTGGTTTAATGTTCCTAATAAAGCTAATGAGAAACGATTGAAGGGGGTGAGCTGGATAAGATCAAGAATCAAAGAGAGAGGGGGTAGAGTGTTAAATAATATGCTCGTTGAGATTGGTATTCAAAGGATTGCAGCCCCTATAAAAATCATTGATTTTGATTGGTATGCAAGCCCTATTTTGCCGACAAAGTAAGTGTGCAGGCTTTTAATTTTCCGACAAAGTGGATAGGCAGTTTTCTAAATTGCCAGCAAAGTGGTTGTGCAAGCTAAACAAGAAAAGAAATCAATTTTACCAAATACCGTTTATTGTTCACAGTTAAACCTGTCTTTTGAAATGGCTAAAACCGCTTTGCTTTTGTATATCAGATCTTATATTATTATCATTATTATTATTATTATTATTATTATTATTATTATTATTATTATTATTATTATTATTATTATTTGGAATCTCACACCAGTTGCCTGGTGGTAACCGCTGGAGGTTGAATGACTGCAAGTGTCCTCAAGTCTCCAGCCCTTCTCTCCTAGTTCTCATAGGCCACAGTAATATTGCGGTATACAGTTTCACACCGGTTACCCAGTAGTCATCGTTGAAGGCTGAGTGACAATAAGTCTCCTCAGGTCTTCAGCCAACATCACTTCTCTTTTTCACCTATCTTGCCAGTGCTGTGGTACACATTTCCGCTTTCATTTCTCTTCCTCTGTTAGGCCACTTAACAATTAGTGTCGCAGTCTATTTTTCCTCAGTATCCGAGCAATTCCTCGCAGTGCTTTGGTCAGTACAGTCTCAATCCTTCCCTTTATCCTGATCTCCTCTAGTCTCGCCCCCAGGGTCTTTGTGACAGTTCCTAGTGCGCCTACCATGACTGGCACTACCCCGGCTTTCATGTTCCACATCTTCGGTTCTCTCGCTAGATCCTGGTATTTTCCAGTTTCTCACTCTCCTCCCTCTTTACTCTATGGTCTGCAGGTCCAGCCACGTCTACTATTTGGCAAGTCTTCCTCTTCTTGTCTATGATTACCATTATTATTATTATTATTATTATTATTATTATTATTATTATTATTATTATTATTATCATCATTGTAATTATTATTATTATTATCATCATTATTATTATTATTATTATTATTATTATTATTATTATTATTATTATTACGTTGCATGACCCATTTTCGTTTCAGTTAGCCATAACTTTTCATGTTGGGCATCTTGGGAGATTGGTACAGGCATCGAATATAATAACTATATACTAACGCCCCAAAACAAATAATTGATGATAATTAACACTTACTTCTAATCAATCTATCGGACCTAATCGGCTATTGTATATTTAGCTCCCCAAATGGGTTATTTGTTAACCCTAGGAGAAATTGGCCGGTAAAAAGAGTATTGTTGAGAAGTGTGCTGCACTCCCCATTTGGTACTTCCTAGTTGGTATTCAGAAACCATTAACGCCATATTTAATGATGGTGTCTGCATTGGAGCTGGGCTCAAGTGATCTGTGAATAATTTGATTTATTCTCTGACCTTTTGAAATTCGCATTTGAAGCAATGGAAAAAGCAAGAAGATTTCTTTACTGAAAGCAAACAGTGATGATCTGAGGATCGAAAGAAAGGAAAAATAATGGCCGAACAACATTGGTGAATGTGAACACGCGATGTGGTTAAAACCATACTTTAAGGCATATATATATATATATATATATATATATATATATATATATATATATATATATATATATATATATATATATATATATATATAACACGTTGGTGGATGGTGAATTGTGCATAAGTAAATATATCACTTAATTTGGTCCGACTGACCATCTTATTCTGCAAAGGGCAAGGGTAAAATATCTATCTCTGGATCTAAAGCGAAGGTTTCGATCCTACCTCGTGGTACTGGGAGGGATATTGGATAGTCTATAGCCACACTGAAGAGTTGTAATATAACGAAACAGCTATCTGTGGATGATACAATGATATATATATAAACAGTTATGCACGTATATATCTAAAATTTACATGGATCAAACGAACAGAAAAGAATAAACATCATTTGGAAAGAATCAAGAACACAGAATTTTATATAAAAAATTTTGAACGGATTAAAATATGAATTTATTTTTTGTCTGGTTTGTAGTTCAACTTCAACTTCTGTTATGTTTAAAACCCTGTGTCTCTGTTCATGGTACAATTAGGTCTGTCGCCGGGATTTTAGCAAATGAACCAAAGGCCAAGGCCAAAGGGTACCAAGTAGTCGATAAAAGTACCAGTTGAAAAACATTAACAAATATATGGAGATTAAAGGGAATTAATTCAATTAAATCTTATTCTGAAGAAGCATGCTTCTTTTCCATTTTAATTCGAATTAAGTTTTTTTTAAATTTTGTCTTGTCCAATAGCTTTTCTAACGGGTTCAACTTAAGAACAATCTTTTTTTGTACAGAAAGCGAAACACAGTTTACTGCAATATTCTGTTCGACGGTTATGTAAAAATATAGATTTGTAAAGAAATTGCTAAAATGTACAGCATTTTCCAAGTGTCGTACCAAATGTACCACAACGATTCAAAGTATCAATTTGGTATGGATGCACCAAAAGTGACAACCTTATATAAGTTAACTTAAGCTGGATATAAGTTGACCATGAAAAAAGGACCTCTCGGTTCCAAACCAGCAAAGTTTCCACATTTTGTCAACATTTGGCAACGTTTGACAACCATCGTTTCTTTGATGAAATTTCTCGATTCCAATTAATAGAAAAGAAAGAACAATCCAAAGGTGTGAACAGATTTAAAAAAAAAAGACTGAGGATAGACCCAGACAGGTTTTCACGAGCGTAGAAGTATATATCTAACCGTGTCTCACATAAGTTATTGGCCATAACTCTACGCTCACAACATTAGGTATCTTAAAAAATATTTCCGCTTCTTAAATTACCGAAGTCTTTTTCTTATGACACATTTCGAAAATCGATTTGAAAAAAAAAAAAAAAGATGATTTATCCTTTTGTTTAGTGACATAAAAATTGAAAAAAAAACCAACTTCCTTCCTCTTCGTCAATATTCTTCCAATATTTTTTCCGTTGGGTCTGAAAGAAAGTGATTCCGCCAATCATAGTACCTATCGACGTTCGTCGTTGGTAACAAAAGCTACTGTTTACGGCATTGCAATTCGCGAAGGCTTCACAGAATCTAAAAGGCATGTATGTTTCGAAGTAATCTTTTTTTTCTTAACAAGAGGCTTCAAAGCTTTATATAGCCTTGAGCTTCACCAAGTTTATGTAACAGTTACTTACCATTCCTTGTGTGCTTTAGCTGGCCACTGCTATGTCAAGGTATCTGCTATGATATTGAGGATAGAAAAAGTTATATAGTCCGTGATATAAGGCCACGTTAGTTATGCTTTGGGATACAAAAGGGTTGACTGGTATGAGGAATTAAAATATGCTACGAAGATTCCTTACTTGCATGTCTGAGGACTTCTCTTTTCATTTTTTTTGCTTGACTTTAAGAGTCTATCACTAAAATCTTTTCTGTTGGGAGAAAAAAGGGTGTATAACTAATGCATCCTCCCAATAGTCCCTTATGGAGCTGAAACATGGAACCTAACCAAGAGACAGATCCGTAAGTTGAGAACTATGTAACGTGCACATGAGAAAATTATACTAGGTCTCACATGGAGAGACCACAAGACAGCATAGTACATCCGGGAAAATACAGGAGTCAGGGACATCCATTAAAATGCTCAAATGGCAGTGGGCTGGCCATGTTACAAGAATGGCAGACAACCGATGGACATCACAGCTCACGACATGGATCCCCCAAGATCACATGCGGAACCGTGGCCGGCAGAATATTAGATGGAGAGACGTACTAGACAAATTCAGAAAGCACTGGCTCCGCAACGCCCATGGTAGAGATGTGTGGCGAAATCCTGGAGAAGGCGTATGTCCAATGACGGACGTTGAAAGAATGATGATGATGATGATGATGATGATGATGATGATGATGATGATGATGATGATGATGATGATGAAAATTCCTATCAGACACACAACTAAATGTATACATAGTTGGATTCCTCGTACCTTAATCTACTCAGGCGACCAATCAAACCTTGTTCACCCAAAAGCATGAAGAAAGTTGCCTGAGCTCTTGGACTCTTTACCACTGTAGACATACGGTAATACTTCAGGCAATAAAATCAGCTCAGGCGTTTTTTCTATGACTTCGCCTGTAACAATTGTTCACGAATCGAAATGCATCTGTGTAAAAACTTGTCTATACTTATGACTCAAGCAACAGTAAGGCGTTTATATAACGATAATTACAATGTAAATAGATATTTGAAGCTGTCATCCGAAACTGTCATTAAAACTGTTGACATATTTTGTTCTTTAGTTTCATTTTGATCTGGTGGGCTGGCCAATTAGTCAGCTGGTTGTCTATCAATGTATCATGCGTACAGGCTGCGGTAATGGAGCTACAAGGCTGAAATTTAAACATGTACTCTTTATCACATGATGAGTATGCGGATACGATATGACGATATCATTGAGTTGACAATAAAGAAAATTGTATTTAAATCAAATCCATCAAACTAACATGTTTACCTCTTGGCTTCGTCAGAGTAGTAATTCTAAATGGAGCAATATTGAAAAGTTCTCTTTTTTCAAAATCTTTACTTTTTTTACCCCCCCCCCATATTTTTGTGAGAAGGTTCAATTTACAATGTAAATGTACGCTAAATCGATCCCTTAGTTTATGCTCGGCAATATTCATGCTTGTTTTTTGAAAATTCGGACGGCTTTATTGATCACTGCCGAACAAAAGGCGAAAGAAGTAACGTGTTCATTGATCACCCCTTCTTCTAATTTTTGATTGATCATCCCCAACAAGAGACATTGATCACGTGAAAGTTTCTGTTGAGAGTTTTTGTTACGTTCTATTCATTCAATGCACAAACACGAAGAGCTATTCTTTCAAAAATATCTTTTGGACATATGAACACTGAGCCTTTATTCATCAAGTCTTTTAACGAAAGCCTCAAAGTGAAACACTTCCTGCAATTTTTTCATATGTTAATGACTTTCACTTTACACCACGCTGAAGATCTGATGTTATCTTTTTCGATTCGATAAACCAGCTTTACGTACGTGGTTCTTTGTAAAAGAAAAATAGAAGTCATGTCTTTAGGTACAGGCATATTGTAACGATGACGTAAAAGATCATACGAGGAGAACAAGTCCACCAATAACACAGAACACACCCATGTAAGATTGCGTTGTCAAAAGTATTATGGTCAGACGGCAAACGCCGTGTTGAAAAGCTGAAAAACTAATAACATCCTCAGTTTCTCTTTTCCGTTTTCGATAATGATCAGAATTATGACCGAGAGTGCTTGATCACAAACGGTAAGACAATATCTAAATTCACTTGATCTACATTACACAAACAAGGAAAGTTAACTAATAAAAGTCGCCCTGAAAATAAAATAAAATACCAACGAAGATGAACAAAGAGAGGGACACGGGCCCAGATTCCCAATAGTCTAAACTAAAAGATTTTAAATATCCAGGAACAAACATCAAATAGTGCCATCAGAACTTGATATTGCTGCATAGTCCCCATAAGAGCGAAGGACATTATATATTTGAAGAACATTTGAAAATTATCTGATGACAGCCAAAGCGAAACACGTAATTTGAAATAAAAATAATCAGGTATTTTGTAGGATATATCATTCCGCTTACTAAGGCACACACACACTCACTCACACACACACATATATATAGCGTGGGTGTATCGAGGCTGCAATCTTTCATTAATCATCATCATGATCATCATCATCATCAACAGTCTTTTAACGTCCGTCGTTGGAAAAAGACCTTCCCCAGGATCCGACACATTTCTCTATCATAGTCATTGCGGAGCCAGTGTTCTCTGAATTTATCTAGTTCATCTCTCCATCTTGTTTTTTGTTGGCCTCGGTTTCTTATGTGCTCTCTGGGTATCCATGTTGTGAGTCGTGATGTCCATCGATTGTCTTTCACTCTCGCAACATGACCAGCCCATTGCCATTTGAGCTTTGTAATGGATTCTATGATGTCTCTGGTCCCCGTTTTCTTCCTGATATATTGTGCTGTCTTGTGATCTCTCCATGCGAGGTTGAGCATGATTCTCTCATGTGTACGCTGCATGCTTCTCAGTTTGCAGGTCTGTCTCTTGGTTAGGTTCCATGTTTCAGCTCCATAAGTGACAATCGGTAGGATGCATCGGTTGTATGCTTCTCTTTTTAGGATTTTTGGGATAGATTTGTTTTTGAAGGTTGAGCTTGCCTTGCTGAAAGCTTGCCATTCTTGAGTGATTCTCCGATGATCTGCACAATGAATCATTCATTAATACCTATGATCAAAGACGGTAGATAACGAATACGTTTTTTTTCAACTCAATCAGTTCTTGTTGACGCACAAGAGCAGTGACAACTAGAAAAAACGAATTTACTGAAGGGAAAACTAAAAGATCAATCAAGCATAAACTTACATCATAAATTGAATTCCCCACTAAACACTATTCAAGGGGTGAATTTTGCAAAAAAAAAACGAAACACTTTTTCTCGACATAATAAGGAGTAAATGTTTAGATTTTCAGCTCTCTATCTCCATAGCGGTCTGTATGCATGATAGATACATAGGCAGCGAGGCCAACTCAAAAACTGAAAAAAAAACCTTCTTGTGTCTTTCAGTGACAGCTTTGGTGACAAATTTGAAACCAGATTGAGCATTGAAAAGTTATGTATAAAAATCAGAAAATTTTGGTTAAAATTCTGCCAATTTCGAAGCTATATAAAGATGTTAAAAGATACGCTTTGACACGGACCCGATACATTTTGCACTCAATATATATATGTGTGAGTGTACATTTTTGTATATATGCTTGGGTTTATGTAAATATACACATAAATGTGCATGTGCCACCGTTTTTTATAAGTAAAATATATGCAAGACATTTTCTTTTACCAATTTTCCACCTCACGATCACACACACATTCATACACACGTATAAACATATGGACACACACACACACACACACATATATACACACATTTATTTTGATATACAGCGTCAAAATTGACAGAATTTGGTCCAAAGATTAAGAAATATAAAAATCAAAAAAATATTGAAACAAGATTGAACATTGGAAAGTTTTATACAAAAATCAGAAATCTTAGGTCTAAATTCTGTCGATTTCGAAGCTGCATATGAAAATAAACTTTTTGAAATGTGTGGGATACTTTTTACACTCACTGTATATTAGAATTTTAGAGTTTTAATACAGTCATAAAAAATGTGAACATAGTTTATTTTTCAGTTTTCAAGTCAGACTGGCTGAATGGCTATTTTGTATGTGTCATATGACACGAATGGAGCTAGAGGGCTGAAAATTCGAACATTACTTCGATATTAAGGAAAAAAATTATCTTCCTCCCCTAAAGAAATTTCTTTCTAGTGGAGGGGGGTCGATTTACAATGTAGGTTTACACTAAATCAACTCTTTCTTTGTTTCCAGCAGCGTTCATGTTCGTCTTTTTTAATTCAGAATTTTTTTAGTGCTCATCACCCAACAAAAAGAGAGAGAAGTGCTTTATCCATTGATCACCCCTTTTTCAAATTCTTTCAATTGATCATCCCCAACACAGCATGCTGCTGAAAGACGTTGGTAACGTGATGGTTTCTATTGAGCGATTAACCAAATACTTCCTTGTTAATCTGTTTTTACATAGATGTTCGCCTAGGGACACAGACGCAAACAATCTTTCTATCATTATAGCAAAGAAATAAAATGTTTATCAGATGAAATACAATTTATTGGCAGAGATATAAAGAACAGTCAGCTGCCTTACATTCCCGACTAAAATTAGAATCATGCAAAAGCATACACCAATGTACATTATATCAGGGCCTCTGAGAGGGGAGGGGGCAGCCGGTGCATCACAACGGAGCCTTGAAGACAAAAATGGCTCAGATAGTGTTAAAGGGGGTAAGGAGCTGAACTTTGATACGATATATCCGATTTGAACTTTGATACGACACGACCAGGTTAAATTTCGATACTTTATGTCCAAGTTGAACTTTGATACGATATATCCGAGTTGAACATAGATACGTTTTATCCGAATAAAAATCTGACACAACTTGTCTAAATCGAACTTCGATACGATATGTCTGAGTTAAACTACGATATATTATGTGTAAGTTGAACTTCAATACGATATGTCTGAATTAAACTTCGATACGATATGTCTAAGTTAAACTTCGATAAATTATGTGTAAGTTGAACTTCAATACAATAAGTCCAAATTAAACTTCGACACGATATGTCTGAGTTAAACTACGATATATTATGTGTAAGTTGAATTTCGGTACGATATGTCCAAGTTGAATTTCGATACGATATGTCTTAGTTGAATTTCGATACATGTCCAAGTCTATGTCTATTAATAATATAGTTTGGCACTCTTTTACACCAACGAGCGAATATAGAAAATTCTGAAAGACTTATAGCGGTCAAAAATGTTTTAAAGACGAAAGTGGTAGTGTGGTGTTTGGTGTTTGTGTTCTTTGTTGTGCATTGACAGATTTGCATCGTCTCATAAAGTTTCTCTCCGAGGCCTTGCTTAATACATGCATGTACGTATCTACACATACAATTCCTAAAGAGCATTGACTATTGACTATAATAATTATCTTGTGAATCAAACAAGAATATTGTGTGAGTTCGTTTATCGCTGGGTGTTCGACAAATGTAACCAGATAAACAAAGCAAATACAACAATGGGTGGGTTTTGCATCAGTTTTGCATTTGCTCTCTGGGGATCCATGATGTGAGTCATGATGTCCATCGGTTGTCTTTCATTCTTACAACATGACCAGCCCATTGCCATTTGAACTTTCTAATTTTTTTGTGCAGGTTTTAACGTAGTATTGTCAAGGTATTGCTGTACAAATTAATATAAACAAGAGTCCATGGGACAGAGGCCCAAATTAGATATATTGGTACACTACGCATTCTGGTTTAGTACTCGTCTTTGAGATTTGAAAATGGTCACCCAGCTGAAACAAATAATCGAAGAAAAACAGTCCATGGGCCAGGAGCCAAAATTTGGTGATTTGGTTCCCCTGGAAGGAGTGAATCTAATAAAGCATTTTAATTTTGTACATGTCACTGGGTATGAAAATGGTTGAGGCGAGTATTCAAAGTTTGATGAAGCAGGTCCTCGAAAGATCAAATGAATGATAGGAGCCCCTGCTCTAGATATTATTCACGCATTCCTCTTGAGGAAGTGCAGGTATGTTTGCCAGGCATCAGATTATACGTGCCTTGGAAAAGGACTAATGTGTGTATATGTCTGTTATCTTTAAGACTGCTATTATAAGAAACCAGACCAAAGAAGGCTTTTTGGATGAGGATATCTAGGTAAAATTTATTTTGTGTGGACATTGAAGATAATGGTTTATTTAAATAGAATACTCGGAATTCGGAATATGGATTGAGATACTCTCTTACAAACTTCAGGGTTTCAGATAAGGACGTTTCCGGTCTCACCCGCAGTCCTAACCTGTTGCACCTTTTCCTAACCAATAATCTAAATGGTTGCACTGTTTATGTTTTACCTCTGCTTGGTAAGTCTGACCACTCTATGGACACTGCCAACATCAATGCCGCAGTGAAAAAGTGTCTACTGGTGTCTTTTTCCACCAGTCTAAAGCTGACTGGGATAGTTTCCGATTATTAATGGCAGATGCTCTTCTTACAACTTTTTTCAAATACCGAGCATCCAAAATTGCTTCTCTCATCTCAGACTGGATAGTAACCGTCATTGAAAATTTCATTCCACACAAAAAATATCAGCATAATTCCCAAAGTCCACCATGGTTTATCCCAGAGCTGCAGCCATATCCCATCATTATCATTTTACTACTTCTACCAACTGAATAGGAGCAGTGAAACTGTTGGTGCTTTTAGATCTGCTAGAAACGATTGCCAAAGGCTTTTAAGAGATGCAAAATCCAGTGTTGCCGAAACAGTTCAAGCTAGAATGGATCAGGAAAGGCTCTAATATTCTATGTGTCGTTTTTGAGAGAAACATTATTTGATGTCACTCGAAAAGTAAAATGAGGACAACGTTACCTACAATTTCTTTAAAATTTCTTTAAAATAAAGCTTTTGAACAACCGTAGCCATCGAAAATTGTCATGGGTTCTATTCTCATTTATATTTCATATGTGCTTGTGTTAGTTTGTTAGTGATTTTTTTTGCATATTCTAGCGCTCCTGGTCATACCGTTTTGTCCATAGATTTGAAAGTTGGCAGGAGTACTCCACTAAACCCCTTCTAAAATGCTTCATTTTTTAAAATGGGAAAAATGGCCTTATACCCTTTGTTTATCAATAACATCTAAATTTTCCAGAATGCTTCTAGATATTTTTTAAAACTCTGTTTTATATATTTACCAGTGGGAAACACCAATGATGTTGTGTACAGAATTAATTCTGGCCATATTCATTCTTCGATAGACCTACATTTTAAATTGGATCCTCTACTGGAAAACTATATAGGGGTAAATTTTCCCAAAAAACAAAAACAGTTTTTTTTCTAGACATAATAAGGGGTGAATGTTTAGATTTTCAACTCTCTTGGTCCATTGATGTGGTCTGTATGCATGATAGATACATAGGCAGCCAGACCAACTCAAAAACTGAAAAAAAAATTTACATGAATTTATATTCTGAGTCTACGGTAGTACAATAATTGCCTGTAATGGGGAGTATTTTGTTTGTTTTGATGATTTGTTTCGCCTTATACTAAACTACCAGACGGACCCCAACTCTACAATGCTTCGAGAACGTACATGATTTTGACTTTAAATTATGTAATTACTCGTTCAAGATAGGTATCTGGCATGTCCATCGAGCATTTTTGGACATTTGGCACGTTTAAAGTTTCAAAATCGTTTCTTCTACCACTTTTTTTTGCACCAATATTTTTCTTGGCTCATTGACTATAAGTATAAGCTGAAAATAGGCACATTAGATTATAAGACCTTAGACACAGCAGTTCTTAACAGTACGGAAAATTTTGGAACGATTCAACCAAGTTAATGAATGTATACCTGTAATGACATAAGGGAGCATGCGCGTACACACACACACACACACACACACACACAGAGTTTTGCACACACCAGAAAGTTACTTTGATTTTTGACGCTGTCCCAATTAAACGGCTTGGTGGCTGCTGGGTCGTTGCATGGAGATTAATCTCGTTGCTACTATGATGTCAGTTCCTGCCACTTCAGTTTGGTTGATGGCCAAGGTGTATGAATGGTCGACAGCTGAATGCCGACAGCGTTCGATTCGGAGAGTCAAGTTGAAGTCTCTGTGAATGGCATATAGTTGAGTAGTGAAGTTACGGTTGAAGTAACGAGAATTTTTCATCACAATATCAATGTGATACAACTACGTTCACAGGAAACAACTGGTGTTCAGTCCACGCCGAGAACAGTTTATTAGAATCTCCTCCACATATATAAAATGGCGTCTAAAAAGCCTAGAAAAAGAACGAACCCGCATTTTCCATTGATTTTTCAAGAACGTTAAAACGTCCGAAATAGAAATATATAACCATTGAATCAAAGATAAAACAAAAAGTACTTTGTCTTTCTTTCTTTTTATCTCGTACTTCATAATTTCCTATCTCGAAAAATCGATCTAAAAAAGAAATAATATGTTGCACTGTGTCGTAAAAAAAGAAAAAAGATATTCATATATATTTTCGCCCTTCCCTCTGAATCCTTCCTTTATATAAATACTACGAATTCGTTCAAATTTAGTCCGAACGAAAAGCTTTTCAACATTCAGAGAAATGACGACTCTCGTCGCATTTAAAATGTGGTTCGTACAACTGTGTCCCAAATAAGCGAAAGTAATTATCTCAAATATTCTTGATTTGTTTTTTTTTCCTTCTTACAAGACATGGTTCAAAAAAACGATGACTCAATAAACCAAAAACCCAATTAATCGCAATCTTATATATACAAAGCTTACAATGATATCATTTTGGTTTTATTTCTAATTTTACTGCTACAGATGCGTGGAGGTGTATACATTACGTAATTCATATAATGACACACATTTGTGAATGTATTTACGTGTATGTCTTCGTAAATTTGTTTGAGACTGCATGCACTTGTGAATGCATGTGTATGTATTTATGTTTCAAGCGTACTAAGAAGTTTTTTTTTCCCAGCTCAATAATATCAGCGAACTTCTGCATTTTTTTCCCGTGCCACAGTATGTGTTTAACAAGGAAGGCCCCAATAATACGTTTATATACGTTGGGTTGCGTATAAAAACCCTGCCCCAGGGTCGGTACTCTTCATACCGTATCACACATAAGCAAGTAAATAAGCAACGGTAATGGCAGCGTGAAGGTAAGGCATAGGTCAGTCCTGTTGGTGGGCAAGATTCCGTTGGCACACGTCCAATGCAATGTGAATATCAAGCCTGAAGAACAGAACCCCCGTTATTGGGCTTATCGATCATTCTGGATAATATTACGCCGACTCGAGCATAGCAACAAAACACGCGGGCGAGCTCCGTGGGGTGCACTCGGATGTCCATGTATACACCCATAAACATTTATTTACCTGTGTATTCGTGTATGCATATATGTATATACATATATATATATATATATATATATATATATATATATATATATATATATATATATATGCACGAAAATATGTATATATATATACATATATATGCACACACATACACATACATATATATATACTAACACGAAAACATATGTATGAATATGCAAATATGTGTTCCATCCCCACCACACGTATATATATATATATATATATATATATATATATATATATATATATATATATATATATATATATATAGAGCCAGGCATAGCAATAAAGCACGCGTGCAAACACAGTGAGGTGTACTGAGGCGTACATAAACTCGTAAACATTTATCTACTTGTATATTCCTGTATGCACACTCGAAAATATCTGTATGTATGTGTGTGTGTGTGTGTGTGTGTGTGTGCGTGTGTGTGTGCGTGTGTGTTTATGTGATATTTGTAAGGACATTTTATTAGGAAACATATTTCGTCCGGCACCATTATTCACTAATAGCAAATCGAACAGCCGACTACATTAATGGATAAAGAAAATGGGTGCGTTTCTTTGTCCTAGCATAATTGTTGGTGATGCTTAGGGCAGCATTTTTTGGGGGGTGGGGGAAAGGCCCTTTAAATGTAGATAGCAATAATTCTATAAAACAGAGCATGTAATGTATGATATTTCAATATATTCCCATTTTCTTAATTACATATATATATATATATATATATATTAGAGGAATGTATTATAGATATAAGTAATACATGCAAATATAGATACATTGAAAGTCTTACCGCTTAAAGGCGGAAAAGCTTTTTGGAGGGGGATTTACAAAAAACAAAATGATGTTTTTTTTAAAGACATAATGAGGGTTTTGTTCAAAATATTCAATCCAGCATTAATTTATCCTGTATGCATATCCCACACACACACACACGCACACACACACACACACACACACACACACACACATATATATATATATATATATATATATATATATATATATATATATATATCAATATCAGCCAGTAAATCATACAGACGGACAGGCTGTAAAAACCCATGTCAACAGTTTGGGTGATAGCTTTGTTGAGGGATTTCTGATAGAATCAGATTTTTTTATTTCCTGGTAGAGTGGTTCCGAAGGGTGTGCGAAATGTTTTAAGGGACACGGGGATTACCAGATGGGCAGATTAATAATCTGATTACATTCCAATAACTTTTGGATATGACTCCATATATTGGAGAGTGCATCAATAAACATGCAACCTGACACGTAGTTATCAACGAAATTTTGATTGAAGATTTTCTGTGTTTTTTTTAACTGGTTATCATTCGACTCTGAATAAAGTGCATTGATAAAGAAAGATATTATGTTGAAAGTAAATATCTATTGTGCAAAATGAATACTTATTTCACCGTCGGAATACTTATACATACATACATACATGCATATATATATATATATATATATATATATATATATATGTTTTTATATATGTGTGTGTGTGTGTATGTGTGTGTGTGTGATATCCGATAATGATACTAAATGGACAATACAGAAGGTTCAATTTGAAATAATCACCGTTTATGCTCACGCACTATGCTATATTATATACTTGAACAAACGAACTTCTTAATATCGTTTCATTCGAAATCACTACTTTGACAAAGCCAACGGGTGAGACATGTTGGTAAGATCAACTTGATTTAAATGCTATTATTTTCTGAATTGTCCATTTTCAAATCGTTCCATGTTTCACACAGAATTAGATATTCTAGATCTATAAGTGAATTTTACTTATGGGTATCATCAGTTGCTTAATATGTAACGGTTTCGAGGTTTGAAAATAAAACGATTATTCTACCGTGGCTCCCCAGCAGTATTGATCAACACCACCTCCTCTCCAGCTTAAATATCTACATTTAGGTTAGTCTATAACATGCCATAATACATGTAGTTTATTTTTTTGTATAGAAAAATAATAATATATGTATACAAATACATACATATGAGAATAAATATGAGAATTGTATGTACACAAATACTTTGCGAATATGTATGTATGTATGTATGTATATATATATATATATATATATGTATGTATATATATATATATATATATATATATATATATGTATATATATGTATATATATATATATACATAAGTTGAATGATAGATTTACATAGGATGAATAATACATTTCAAGGAAATCAATTTAAGTAAAATAGAACGAATTATAACGATCGGCTTTCAAGCATTTGGTATGAATAGAGACATATTAGGGAATACCTTGCAAAGCACAAAGCATACAATCATTGTTAAACACCAGCTATGATTTACAGATGCAAAACGTGAAAATCAACAAAGCAAAAGAAGAACCAACTTAGAATCATACAGAGAATTATGGAAAAAGCAATGCCAGGAATAACTCTTAGAGATGAGGAAAAATCATCATCATCATCATCATTAGTCTTTTAACGTCCGTCGTTGGACATAGACATTCCCCAGGACCCACCACATTTCTCTGTCCTGGGCGTTGCGGAGCCAGTATGTTCTGAAAAGAAAGATCAATATACTGTGTTAAAAACGACATGCAACTTACGTGTGCTGTTTTTGACATCGAGTGTGGACCTTACAATTTACAATCGGGGTAGTGATTCTAGAGCCATTTACAATCGGGGTAGCCATTCTAGAGCCATTTACAATCGGGGTAGCCATTCTATATCCAACCGAAATTTGGCTGCTAATAACCAAAAATTGCCTTAATGTGTATTGCTATTTCTTTCCCCTGTTGCTAAGCCGATTTTCCACAGAAATACTCAGACAAGATAGAGAAAAGTCTTCCTTTTTCTCAGGATGAGACAGAAAATTTATATTGACCGGAAGAAAAGTTTATAAAAGACTCTTGCTAATATCAATAAGAATAAATCAATTTGAATAGATTTCATTGCCTTCTTTGGCAGCACGTCCAGTTTGAAGTGATCAATTAAACATTGAAAAAAAAGTGGTCAATGAAAAAATTACTTCTCTCGTCTTTTGTTGTACTTTGAACCACTTAAAGTATCCAAATTTTCATGAAACAAGCGTGAGTGCAGTCAGACATAAACCTGATGACCAATCTAGTATAAATTTAGATTCTAAATTGAAGCCCCAATTTAAACCTGTGAACATAATATGGAGTAAATTTTCAATTTATAAGTCCTCTTGCTCCAGTGGTGCGATCTGTGTGCATAGCTTATTTATCGATAGATATCCCTACCTCGGCTCAATGAATCATCTTCGCCTGCACGTGTACCACACTATTCATTTTAATCACTTATCTAATCTATTTTAAAAAGTGACATTTTATCTAAAAATTATCTAAAAAAAAACGGCATAAAATTTGGGAATTGTGGGTTCAAAATAGCTATCATCATCATCATCATCATCATCATCCTCATCATCATCATCATCAGTCTTTTATCGTCCTTCATTGGACATACACCTTCCCCAGGATTTGCCATACTTCTCTATCATGGGCGTTGCGGAGCCAGTACTTCCTGAACTTGTCTAGCTCGTCCCTCCATCAGATACTCTGCCGGCCTCGTTTGCGCATATGATTTCGGGGATCACTCCCAAACACACTTTTTTGAAAAAAGAAAAAAAAAAGTTTCTAGATGGTGCTTAGTGGTGTACCCATTGAAACTTTCAAAGCTGTATTCCCAAAAATGTGACAAGGAGCACCAAGGAACAAAAACACACACAGACGAGCAAAGAATTTATGGCCCATTCAGCTGGTTGTTTGGGTGGGCTCTTTATGGTGATTCGGTAATTCGATAGCCAACAAGAGATAGACAGACCAACTTGAAAACTGAACAAACATATGCTGATCTAGACAGGTTTGATTGACAGTTTCTTATATTATAAACCCAGAGTGACATAATGCAGTTACGAACCATGAAGAAACATCGTTTGTACGGACAGGACTCCATTTCTGCGGACGAGTAAAATAAAAAATAAAACCCAACACGGTCAGCCTGACTGGTTTCAAGTTGTACTATTTATAACCACTAAACGTACAAATATACAGACTGTGCAGAATTGCTTTTTTAGAATGTTAAATCGATATTTCAACAAATGAAAAACAGAGAGCTTGTAAACTATGTAGCCAATGAACATTTCCTAATTCCCATCTCCAATCTGGAAACGTGGTTAGTGAAAATAAAAACATCATGTTAGAATTTGGTAATAACTTTGTTATTTACTGGAATATACCTCAAAATGAGCGGGTTATTTATTCATGGTCGGCCTTAAAGAACCCTAAGTTATTTTACTAAGTGATTTATTTTTAATTACTTTTAATTGTGAATTCTTTTCTCGTTTCAACTCAAGATATTTTAGAAGATGATGATGATGATGATCATCGTAATCATCATCAGCAGTCTTTTATCGTTCATCATTGAACATAAACCTCACCCCGGATTCATCCCACCTTTCTATCGTGGGAGTCGCTGAGCCGATATTTTCTGAACCTGTTCAGTTCGTCTCATTATTTCATATTTTGTTGGCTTCGTCTCTGCATGTGATCTTTGGGGGTGCATGTTATGAGTCGTGATGTCCATCGGTTATCCGACATTCTTGCAATATGACCAGCCTATTGCCATTTGAATATCTCAATCAATTCCATGATGTCTCAGGCTCCTGTTTTCATCCTTTATATATTGTGCTGTCTTATGATCAGGTCATGTCAGGTTGTGCTTGATTCTTCCATGTGCGCGTTGCATTGTTCTCATTTTGAGGGTCAATATATTAGTTAAGTTCCATGCTTCAGCTCCACAGGTGACTATCGGTAGGATGCATTGGTTGTATACTTTTCTCTTTAAAATTAATAGGATTTTCTTTTTTTTGATTGCTCTACCGAAAGCTTGCCATCCAAAGATTGGTCATAAAGTCCCTAGATTTTTTATGTCGTAATCTTCATTGTTATATCATAATAGGAAGGTGAATTGACCAATGAGATCAATAAATAGACAGATACAACGTAAATTTGCATATATGCCTATTATATGTTCGATTCGATTTCGCTACCTAAGCATAATGTGGCTTAAAAATGTGACAGACAACAGCTATATAGATAAATAAATAAATAAATAAATAAATATAAAATTCACTTTGAACTCTATTATATACGAAGGTAACAGTTTAAATTTGCATACAACAGTGCAAAGAGTAATTTTCTCCATTCATATGATATTAATAATACCAGGAATTGCAAATCTAACTTATGAAGAGCGCATGCCCGAACTGAAGCTATCAATTCTATTATATAATACGAGAGGAGACATGTTAGTTGTACATAAGATTTCGAATGGAAAGTATGACAAAACTGTTCGTAACTTCATCAAAAACTGGGAAGGAAATATCGAGAGAGATGGAAACAGATTAAACTGCCAAAAATAATCCAATAATTAAGCAGGCTGGACATGCGAAAATAAAGTTTCAATGTCTGCATAATGCAGCTATGGTATAGTCTACCTAATGTAATAGCGTGTTCCAAAAAATGTGAATTCTTTCAAGAACGTACGTTTGGAAGTTGCATAAAATCAAAAATGATTGCCAGAGTCAGGAGTAGAGATATTACCATAAATCCTGTCTCAGAAGATACCACAAAGCAAATCTAAGCATAAATTCTATCACTTTCAGGACCCTAACAAATAATTGTTTTGCAAGAATAGAGCAATTTTTAAAAATCATGTATAATTTTTAATTGGGAGTTAATTCTCACTTACCTAACATAAGACGTATGAAACAATCAGGACTCATAGAAATTCTTCAGGTATCTTTTCTATCTTGGAATAGAATACAAAGCAATTTATTTTCAAAGAAATTTTATTTCAGTGTTTTAGGCCATATATTACGTAGTTATGATTACGAGTGGCCAGACTTTATGACGTGTGGAGCAGCCTGCCATGATTTTGAATCAAAATAATTTTCCATCCTCCGTACCAAATTCGGTTTTGAAGTATTCTGGTTACTCCTCTTCAGCGTTGCTAATATCCAAATCCAGATCCATTGCCAATTTAGATATTTTAGATCTAAATTTAGATCTTTTAACAATTTAGATATTTTGGATCTAAATTTGAATCTATTGCTAATTAAGATATTTCAGATCTATATTTTTAAATGAGAAATCTATAATCTTTAATTTTTTTATCCATTTTTATTCTATTCCCCAAGAACTGCTGACTCAAAAAGCTTCTAATTCGACACTGCGCTGCTCAGTGTACTGAATAATATTTCTAGCAAATGTCAACTCGGTGCAATGGCCAATAGTCATATTATTGCAGTGCATAAAGGCACACACACACCAACAGAAATTTCTTCAATCCTTGTTTAATCTTTATAGCATCTGTCAATTTTAATTTTGATTTGAGAATATTAAATTCTAGAAACAAAAACAAATTTAATTTTTCTTGCAGAGTTATTCAGGACTCTTTACCCCATCCCTTTGCTGACGGCCTACTTTTTATTCAACTTCTATTTTTGAAAGAAAATTGTTTGTCATCAAACGAACCAAATTAATTCAAATTCAATGAAACAGAAAAAGAAAACAACACGTATAGTTGCGTACATTTCGTAGTGGAAATTAGACGTGAACTGACCCCAGCTTCCATTCATAAAATCAGTGCGAACTACCCTCCACTACTCTATTTTGTTTGATTCATTAATTCATCGGGGACCTTACCCCCACACCCTCTTTCACATACTTTCTGTCTCTCTTGTTATCCTTTCGAATATTCATTCATTTACTCACAACGAAATCGATGTTTTCGCACGCACGGTCGACTTCGTTATAATCGCTGTAAATGATTCATTATTATGAATGGTCCATTGAATAATAATTCAATCATAATATTGAGCAGTCATTGGTCCACATCCAGGAGTGACATCATTCATGAACCTTTGTGGATTCAATAGAATTACGTTGATGTAGTCAGTCTATTACATCTTGATTTGCTTAACCCTTTCAGTTCTGATTCTTTGAATTTTGAAAATTGCCTTGTCATTGTTATATTATCTATATTTGAAGTCCATCTAAAAACGGCTAACATTAGATATAAAGGATCATTTACGTAAATAATCATAATTTAAAAACGAACCCGGCAGCTGCAGAGTCAGACTCCAAACTTACGTCTATTCCAATTAAAGATGATTACTCTGACTCTTGTATTAAATACATAATGAATAAATTTGTAAATTTGTCAGACTTGTCAGTTCAGTAAGAGTTTGTTAGAAAGCTGCCTACTTGGTCACGATTTCAAATCACGATTGAAAAAGTCATTTTTATGTATAGGTTTGTTTAATATGACGTGAGAAACTTAGAACCTAACCAAATCATTGGCTCTGAAGCTGAGAAGCATGCAACGTGCACAGGAGAAAATCGTGTACAACTTTATATGGAAAGATCATAAGACAGCACAGTATACCAGAGAAAAAACAGGAGACAGGAATGTCATAGAATCCATCAGAAAATGGCAATGTGCTGATCTTTTTGCGAGAATGGTAGACAACCGCTGGACCACGTGGATCCCCACGGATCACATGCGAAACTGTGACTACCAAAATATTTGATGGCGTGACGAACCAGACAAGTTCAGGAAGTATTGGCTCTGCAACGCCCATTATAGAACGGACCGGCAAATTTTAAAGAAGATCCCTGTCCAACAAAAGACGCTAAACGGCAATTGCTAATAGACAAGCAGTGAAAAGTTTACTCCTCTAAATTAGGTGGAGATTAGTTATCTTTTTCTTCTTGTTCTTGTTCTTGTTACGGGGGAAAAGCAAAGTCAATTCCAACTTAGACTTGAGTTTTACAATAAAACTCGGACTTACAAGTACTGCCAGGGGCACACTAGTCTCAAATGATTCGACAAAACATGCGGTACTTGAAATACCATTAGTACGTAAAGAATTTTAAAGAGAGAAACTATATCTGAACTGAACCCACCAATGTACAAATGTGAATATATGTATTATTTCAATTAATATTCGGACCATCCTCATCTTGGTTGTTTTTCATACAACGTTTCAGCCGTTGTACCCTACGGCCTTCGTCAGATATCATCTGGTAGATTTGGGGAAGTCCATGTGGACACATAGTGCAGTGGTTACAGCATCAGACAAATTACTGTAAAGTAATCTGATGGTTCTAGGTTCGATCCTAGTGTGAGACAATATAACGATACTACTAACGCTAAGAGGGGAGTACGGTCAATATACCCCCGTCAGATAGATAAAGGGTTCGGTTCGTTACTTCCCCAAATCTACCAGATGATACCTGATGAAGGCCGTAGAGTGCAACGGCCGAAACGTTGTATGAAAAACAACCAAGATGAGGATGGTCCGAATACCAATAGAAATAATAATAATACCTCATCTAAAAAATTCTGAGGTATACTGAATATATGTATGTTTCTCGGGGTATTTACTAAGCTTGACCTAGTCTGGAACAAGGCTACAAGTGGGTAGCATTGAATGTTGATCAAACTCATTAGAGCAGGGATCCCTTTTGTTTCCCTATTGCCTCTTTTGGTTATGTTTTCAATCTATCCCTTGGGCACAACTTTTACCCCCTTGGATGCACTATTGCCCCTGTTGAGATCGGCATCTCTACATTATTGCTTAAACCATCGCCTGACTGTCCGACACGTTTTCATAGAGATAAAAGTCAGGCGACGATTTCCACGAATCTCAGGATAAAGGTTCACAATGTGATATCCGTCCAGTGACTTGACGAGAAAAACGCCAAACGCACTACACACACGTTCATCTAATCATGTAGAGCTGACATTCTAACAAACGCAGTGCAACACATTTTTAACTGCGATGTATGTCGATAGTTCTAAGAACGGGGAACATTTCATGTTAACACCAGATTCCGGAGAAAAAGAAAAATTAATAATTTTTTTAAAACCACACACTATGCCATAATTATATCTTTTTTAATAATCGATTCTTGAGGTAGAAAAAATAACCCTTTTTTCCTTTGTCAATGAATTATATTGCATTTCGGACGATTTTTTTCCTTTTTTTTTTCTCTCGATACAATGGTTATTCATTTTTTGAAGCATTTCAACGGTGATTAAATTTTAGAAAATCAATTGGAATATTTTAAGAAAACATCATTTGATATTTTTATTATTGAAACAAATGTTCACAAAAGCCGTCAAAAATTGTTTAGACAACGTCGTAGTTTTTAAACAGTGTCTGTGCCTTTTCTTATTTTCTCATACAGAAGGTCAAATTAACTTTGATGCAACATAACAGTAGTGAACTCACTAAAGCGTCTCATTGAAGCGTTGTCTTGAGAGTCTATTTTCTTTTTGGACAGTCTTTATATATATATATATATATATATATATATATATATATATATATATATATACTAGTTTCAAATGAAGCTGTAGTTTGGCTGTGTAAGTAATTTTAGACAATGAAGGCAGCGTAGTATTATCAGATAATGCTTTGTGGTTTGTAAACCTTTCCAACTTGTTGCACTGGTTTTTATCGATTTTATTCACACAAAGAAATTTGGAAAAGGAATTACAAGTGACCCGACTCAATCGTTAGCACTGAATATTGCCTGGAGGCTCTGTTGCTTTGTGAAGAATTGAAGAGAAAGGTGATTCCTGTGCTGCGAGTCCACAATTGTATTCTGTTGCTTAGTAAGTTGGAAATAAATTGGTAGGAAATTTGTTTCCATGAATAATAATAATAATAATAATAATAATAATAATAATAATAATAATAATAATAATAATAATAATAATAATAATACCAACAACAACAACAACAACAACAACAAACAAAACAAAATTATGCACCATTAGTGGGAAGCTTACAAGTTATATTCCGTTTTCCTTGACAGGACACACTCTTTACCTTCCGGCTTTTTAAAAAAATCATTCAAATGATGGTGATGATAATAAAAATTTCAAGTCTGGTCACTCCCTACTCAATAGAAACTGTCACATGACCATCAAAATGTCCCAGTTACAAAAAGAGGAGGTGAAATAAGTGTCATTTCAGCAGGACTCAAACTAAGGAAACGATCTAGCATAAACTTACATTGCAAATTGAGCCATTAAACAAAAACTTTATTTAGAGGGGATTTTAAAAAAAGATTTCTTTTGATAATTATAGGGAGTAAATGTTCAAATATTCAGGCCTTTACTTTCATTGGTTCGGTATGTATACGTAATACATACATGCATACATATAAACATAGCCAGCCAGCCAGAGCAGGCTGAAAACTGAAGAGACCTGGTTTGACAGTTTAAGTGATGTTTTTTCGAATATTTTTTATTCATTGCAGTACCGGATAAAACACATACTACAAACCCCGCAATTTGATGGGCCCCACGCTAAATGCTTGCAATCCATCATTTCCGATTCCGCGTTTGATCTATTTCTATAATACTATACTGCCTTCAACTTATGAATGATTTTCCGCTTAAGATTACAGATTTTATCTAATTGTCAACTTTGGTTGGAGCTACTTTAGTGTGATATCTATGTGATTCTCATAATAAAACCATGTAACTGAAACTGAAGTCATAGCCACTATGAAAAGGGCTTAACGAAAACAACGTAATAATAATGAAATATCAAACATATCATCATATAGCAAATATATAACAAAATTAAATATTTTGCAATAAAAATATATAAGGAACAAGGAACCTAACCAAAGGATTGGCCCTCAAACCCAGAATAATTCAAAGTGCACCAGAGAAGTTCACGGTCAACATCACATCAGCTTGGTGATCCTTGCAAGTTTCAAGTCGAGACAAGGACTTTATTTTTATATAATGTTATGACTAATATACAAGTACATTGAAGGGATACTTCCATCCAGATCACACAGCTTGGAATGTACTCAATTAGCTGCTGAGTGCATAGGGAAACTAGTTCAAGTGAAGAGTTTTCCACACTCTTTGCACATATCAGGAATTGGACTCTTGACCATCTGTGTGTAAGGCAGACGTGTTAACCATCACACAATCGAATGTGCGTGCTTTTATTTTGTGTGATAGATTTTTTTCTAACTGTAACCGAGAAACCCTTTCCCTGTGTTTGTATAAGATCCTTTGCAGGCCTTTCTGTCTGTCTGTATACCAGTTTTCTTGAAATTCAAACCCTTGACTGCGAAAGGAGTAACTCAGTTGCCCTGTTCTAAACGTGGCCGTAACTTAGATTATTGAGGGCGACACAAAATGATCTCTGATTTCTCTGTGAACAATGGATGCTTCCACACATAAGTTACAGACGATTTTTTTCTCGAGGTCGAAAGTTCCACCATTGACAGAGGGAAACTCTTCAGTTTATTTTGCACCACAAAATCATCATCGTGAGAAAAGTAACGCAATCATCTTCATCATCATCATCGTCGTCGTCATCATCATCATCATCATCATTGTCATCATCATCATCATCATCGTCAGCAGCAGTGGCACCCCCACCATTATATACGTATGAG
>OY735241.1:21986771-22056771 GCA_963457665.1 Thysanoteuthis rhombus
TATATATAATTCAGGGTCGAGTACTCTTTAAGTGAGGTAACTCATCCACTGTAAGCTTATGCAATGCTCTTCCATAGGAATAGAGCACTCTCTTGGATGAGGGATTTCTGTGTAAACAAATATATCGCTTAAATTCCAGCCTTACTGACTGTCCAGTTCCGTAGTCAAGGCGTAGGATATCGGCCTGCAGGTCTGATGTGAAGGTTTCAATTCTACCTTGTGGTACTGGATGGAATTATGAAAAGTCTATAGCCACACTGAAGAGATGTAATACGTCGAAACGGCTGTCTGTGGATGATACAATTATATATATATTTATATATATATATAGGATTATTTGATCTAAGGATATTGGATCGAATTTGAATAGAAGAAAGTATGATACTTAGATCAAAATAAATCAAATCATTACTAAATTTAGTACTAAAAACTGTCAACCATAACTGTTTACGTAGGTTACTTCATTTTTTAAATGGGTCTTGCAGTCTTACTTACTGGCTATGTATCACGCATACAGGAGGTGTACTACACCAAACCATAAACTCTGGATCAACTGGAAGAGCGCATCCGACTTTTTATGAGCAACATATCGGTGGACTTCCATTTATGGTCCATCGAGGCCGTACCGAAACACTTACAGAAAATGGTGTTTACGTTGAATCTTAGTTAGTTTCACTATAATCAACAAATAAGCAATCAAGTTATTACCAATTTCCCATAGGGAGTTTCTTTACACACACCATTTAATTAGATTTACAATTATTTAGAGGAATTGTCTTGGGGGGCGGGTTGATAATAATCTCTACTTGTCTGAATTTCCTGGTTTCTTACCGATTGAGTTGAATTGAGAAGTCTTACATATCTTCGAAAATTTATCTCTCAGATACACAAGGACTTATCTCATTTTGATAAATCGAATCACCATAGCCCCACAAATGGTCCAGCCATCGAGACCAGCGAGCTATTGACACTTCTCACTTTGAATCTATCTATCTATCTATCTATCTATCTATCTATCTATGCGTGTATGTGTCTCCGGGCGCCCTTGGTCACATTTTTGAGTATACCACTGAGCACCCCATGAAAAATGTTTTTTTCCTTTAGGTATATATGATCATTTTGGATCAACATAGCCCAAATCTTTGCTGGTATTTGTTTTAGATAATTTTACATAAAAGATCTATTTTTTAGATATAGTTTTAGATGCAAAATTCTAGATAATTTCAGTTAGTTTTTTTTTTATTAAATAATCATTCTTGGTACACACGTGGACTATGGAGATTCATCTACGCGAGATACGAATATATTTTCCTTTTATTTTTATTGTTCCCTCTAATCCCGATGCTCAGGTCATTATATTCTATAACTGTTAAGATAAGCAACGTCAATCAGAAATAAAGACGTAATCCAAATATGGCCAACTCCCAGGATACAACTTCCTAATTAAAAAAAAAACGAACATCTGATTCAAAATAAGGCTCTTACCACTGTTTCCGAAGATACTAAAATACGAAGATATTTTACCCATCGAGACAGTTCGTAACATTATCGTATCTCTAGGAAAGACAAACCCGTCCAAAATTGAGTATTGGATGCACATCTGAGTAGGTTCCTCTTCCCGGACACTTTTGCACTCAATAGAGTAGAGAAGGGAATTCTTGGACCGTTGGGTGAAAAGCCTTTTTTCAATACTTTATCGTTATGTTGTAAGTTTGACATTTTTTTCACTCTTACTTCTATTGAAGGTGTCTGGTAATTATCAGTTAAAACTCAGTCTACAATCGAGGCACATTCATGCTTTTTAAACATATCTGAAACTCGTCGCAAGTTCCATGCAAATGACTTCTTCTCAAGAACATCTGCTATGTGGTATTAAATACCTTCTGAATGTTTCCCGCTATAAGTTTCATTGTGCAGAAGAAATCAAGTGGAGAATCACCCAAGGATGGCAAGCTTTCGGCAAAGCAAGCTCAACCTTCAAAAACAAGACAATCCCAATAATCCTAAAAAGAATGGTGTACAACCAATGCATCCTCTGGATAGTCACTTATGGAGCTGAATCATGGAACCTAACCAGGAGACAGACCTACAAACTGAGAAGCATACAGCGTGCGCATGAAAGAATCATGCTCACATGGAGAGATCAAAAGACAGTACAACATATCAGAAAGAAAACAGGGGTCAGAGACATCATAGGATCCATCAGAAAACTAAAACGGGCTGATCATGTTGCAAGAATGAGAGGCCACCTACAGACATCACGGCTCACAACATTGATCACCAGAGACCACATGTGAAACCGAGGCTGACAAAATACAAGGTGGAGAGATGAACTAGACTAGTTCAGAAAGTGCTGGCTCTGCGACGCCCATAATAGAGGAATGTGGCGAATCCTGGGGAGGGTCTATGTCCAACGATGGACGTTAAAAGACTGATGATGATGATGATGATGATGATGATGATGATGATGAATGTCTTCCCAACGAATGCCGTGTTGTCATTTTAAAATCCAGAGTGAATAAGAGCCTTACCCGATGTTAGTCTTTACAATTTTTTTTATTGCCCCTTGTTTTTAGTGTTTCTCTTATAAGTCAATCTAAATCTTTTTTGACTTTTTAGTCATTTTTAGTTTTCATTTTAAACAAATCTTATTTTACAGTTTCAAGCCTGACAATTTTAACATTATTAAGCCATTTTAGTATTTCCTTCATTACTCCTAATTCTGTAGCATAGATAACTTCCTTTTTTCAATAATCTTTTGATGTGATAAGTGACCAAAAGACCTTGCTCAGAGTGACCAAAAGTAAACAGAAGAATTGCTAATTCAAACTGTTGATGAACATAAACTTACATTATTATAAAAGGCAACAATCAAGATGAGAGATAAATAAGTCAACATTATTCAACATTTATTACAACTCGCTTGGTCAGCTAGGATCAAACTCCATGGCTTTATCAGAATCTAAAAGGTAAACAAAACAGAATTCATTTCCTCATACAATATTATTCCAAAATTACTTATCTCATTTCAACTCCTTTGTTATTATTTCCTATAATAGAATAAGTCGACCTGAGTTCAGAGAAATAATTCATCATCAGTTATTGCGTGTGCAACCCTTTTTCAAACTGTCACAATGTCACTGGTTTTTGCAGAGGCCATTGTCATGATTGTAACAAACCAAAATAAAGTCAAAACTCTATAGAAGGTGTTTGATATTACTTTTTTGCAAAAAAATACCGAGAACTCTCCAACGCAAGCTGACACGACATGACGTTATGGCGATACCTCTTTTCACTTCTCCTTCCTTTATTCATGTCTTGATTGTAAAAGCAGATGTCTAACGAAATTACGATTACAGGGTCAACTCAAGTCATCATCATCATCATCATCATCATCATCATCATCATCATCATCATCATCATCATCATCATCATCAGTCTTTTAACGTCCGGTGGTGGGGTCAACGACATCTCGAAGGTTATGATACATTAATCTGCGAAGTTTTAATGATTCAGTTATGCAGCTTACGCACGCATTAAATAACAAACGTTGAGATTTTACGTGAGAGTAAAGGCTAGGGTCAATACCCAAGCTTTGTGTGGATAAGCGATATATCTTTTGATCTTAGGCCTGGTATTATGAGATGCCTTCAATAGATTCTAACTCTAAACGATGCCACTAGCACTTGATAGAATACACAATTAAAAACCAAATCAATGATTTAAAATGGAAATCTTTTCAGTTCCTTCCACTGTCAAGCAATGGGACCCATCTAGAGTGCTTGGTCAGCGGTTCGAATAAGTCCTTTGACCGAACACTGCCAAAAAAAGGATTGTTCCAGTTTGTATATTAATGACCGCAGTGTTTCTTCTCTGCTCAACAGAGATGTGAAATGAAATTCTATGTTTAACAAAGAAAGAAGCCGAGAACATCTCCATGTTGAAAATTACCGAATAAGCCGAACAGAATCTGTTGCTAAAATAGAATATCTTATTTACAAGCGTTGCGCTTAACGTTCAAATTTTCTGTTTAATACTACTTTTTTTAGACCGAAAGAAGAGACGCTTTTTCCTTGCGGATATTACATATTACACCTGTGAAAAAAACTGTAAAATGAATCGGCTACAACGTTGACTTAAGAGCATAGATAGAAACAACAGATTCAATTGTTCGAACAAAAGTTAATTAATATTGATGACTCTTCCCACAGGTAAATAATAATAATAATAATGATAATAATAATAATAATAATAATAATAATAATAATAATAATAATAATAATAATAATAATAATAAATAAATAAATAAATAAATAAATAGATGGAAAAATAAGTGAATAAATAAACGCAAAAATCATGACGAAACGTACCAACGGAACGTTTTGACTTGAAAAATACAACATTAATTGATCTTGAGAATGACTAACAATGGCCGAAGATACTCGAACAAACAATGAAGAATTAACAATACAATGATCATTGGACAGTCCTTCCTAAATCACGATCCAGTTTTGAAGCATCTTATTCGTTGACAAGAAAATCTGATTAAAAAAAACAAACTAGTGAGACAATCCTAGATCAAACATCATCATCATCATCAGCAGCAGCAGCAGCCTTTTGACATCGGCCGTTGGACATAGACCCTTGCCAAGATCCTCCAGACCTCTTGACCGTAGACGTTGCGACGCCAGTATACCCTTAACCATCATCTGTTGCCAGCCACAATCGAGATTTTTGGTGATCCACGTTGAGAATGGTTATGCTAAGCACTTGTCTGAAACTCTTGCAACATGGCTCGCCTGTTGCCATTTGAGTTTTCAACGAATTGTATGATACCACTAACTCCTGTTTTTTTTTTGTTGTTGTTTTTTCGTTTTTTTAATCTCTAATATACTGTGCAGTCTTCTGGTCTCTCCATATGATGTTACGCACATTTTTTTTTTGTGAACGTTACATGATTATCGGTCAGAGAGCCAATCTTTTGGTTAGGTTCCATGTTTCAGAATTCATGTTTAATACCAATTAGAATATATATTAAAGAGATAGTAGACATTGACAGAATAAAGTCAGTGATTAAAAGTAATGAAAATGGATTTCCTGTCTTGTCTACAGTCACTAATACAGAAGTTTTTTTCCCTCTGTTTCAAACTTGATTAATTGTGAAACAAATATAGGTTACGAAATGGGGAAAAATCAGTAATAAAGAGTTAATGATGTAATGAATTTCAAAGTTAATTAAAACTGAACGACATCAAATAACCTGACAGTCTTCAACTACCTTCCTACTATTTTTCTTATACACAATTTTATTGGAAAACATCAACCAAAACTTCAAGTATGAATATAATCAGCATCAACATAGGTTTCTCCAGTTTTTAAGTCAGTCTTACTGGCCTGTTGGCTGTGTTCATGTCATGCATACAGGCTGTACCAATAAACATCGATTTATTACTATCTCTAAAAAATGTGTTTTTATTGTTGATTTTAAAATTTTCTCCGAAACTAGTTTTTAGTAGGTAGTTCAATTTACAATGTAGGTTTATGCTAAATCAGTCCCCAAGTTTGTGTCCGGTAGCGCCAGTGCTTTTTTTCATCTGAAAATTCATCATCTCTTAGGGATCACCAGCCAAGAAAAAGTGGGAGTAGTAACTTATTCATTGATCAACACTTTTTCGAATTTTTTTATTGATCAACATGGAATGCTGCCAAAATACGTTGGTCACATGACATTTTCTATTGAGTGACCAACTACATATGTTATTCATTCTCAGAAATCTAATTGAGGGAATATTTAATCAGGTTCTGTCACTTCGAAAGTATCGAAAGTTCCCGAGACTGGTTCTTTTGAAAATAAATAAATAAATAAAACTTGGCATTAAATGTTCAAGATTGTAATTTGACTTTTTGCCATAAGAAATCAGTATATTGGATATCTTAGAAGGGACATAGAGCATTTCCAACAGGTGTCTTCAGGGTGTTACAAAATACATCACAAATCTAACAACTGGAGATTCGTAAAACAGATGTAATAGTGGCTGACATTTAAAGAGTGAATATTCAAGAAATCATCTCAAGGTAGACCGTGAAGTGTTTGGGTGAGCTGGTATCGCCTTGTTTTCCGAATGGGCAGTGAATACATCAGTAACCTCAGAGTTCCTGGAAGCATCGTCTTTCTTGTCGAAAGCCTTCCTGATTTCCAAAGAAAGCTAGATGAACTGAATGAACAAAGCGAGAACGTACGCCTTCACGCAAACTCCAGTGAAAACTTATGCCATATACAACAAGTACGTAGAAGACAAAGATACAACGATCAAAATAGAAAATAGGAAGCTGAAGAAAGTTAACATCTACATTTATCTGGAACCACAAATCTCCATGAAATCCTCAAAAAAAGAAGTCGAACGTAGAATCACTATAAGTTTGCAAGTTTTCGATGGAGCCAGCTCAACCTTAGAGAATTAAAAATTCCATCAGTCCTGAAAAAGAGGGGTATTTAACCAATACATCGTCCCGAGAGTCACCTATAGGGCTGAAACATCTAACCTACCAAAAGATTGACTTTCAAGTGGGAACCATGCAACTTGTACGAGAGAGAATCATGCTCAACATCATATGGAGAGATAACGTGACAGTACAGTATATTAGAGGAAAAATGGGTCAGAGTTATCATAGAAACCATTAAAAAAACTTTTATGGCTATGGCCTAGTCATGTTGTAAGAATATCAGACAACTGCTGGACATGAAAACTCATAACGTGGATACCCCCAAGATCATATGCGAAAATGTAGCCGTCTAAATATAAGATAGCGTGACGAACTAGACAATTTCAGGAAATATTGGTTGCACAACGACCATGTTAGAGAGGTTTGGTGAATATTTGAATCTATGTTCAATGATAGACGTTGAAATTCTTGACCCACATTGACTTTTCCCAAGACTCCCCAAACCTCTCTATCATGAGCTACGTGGAGCCAATAGTTTCTGAACTTGTCTAATTTGTCACGCCGCCTCATATTTTGCCGGCAGCGACCATCTCCGGGGATCCCCGTTGCGAATTTGGATGTCCATTGGTTGTCTCACTTTCTTGCAACGTAGCCAGCCCATTGTCATTTGAGTGTTTTAACGCCTCTATGATATCGCTGACCCCTGTCCTTCATGATTGGCACAATCAAAAATACATTAACAAAGATACAAAGAAATATAGTTATTTCTATCATTTCCGATTTGACCCCAACAGTGCATGCTGCCAAAAGACATTGATCATGTGATATTCTAACGCCTATATGATATTGCTGACCCCTGTCCTTTATGATTAGCACAATCAGAAATACATTAACAAAGATACAAAGAAATATTGTTTTTTGTATCCTTCCCGATTTGACCCCAACAGTGCATGCTGCCAAAAGACATTGATCATGTTACAGTTTTATGGAGTGACTAACCAGATTTGTATTTAATTAGTTTTCATTAATTGAAACTTCTTACATTGTTTTTTCAGTTATTTCTCTTTCTTCCGGTGAAAGCAGAGTATTTGCAATCATAATTAGTCGTATGAACTCCGAATTGAAAACAAAATTGATCTCTACATCTGTCCTCTCCATCAATTATTGATTAATTATGATATTAGTAGTTGACAATGTGGGATTAAAAACAGAAAATATTTTTAGCATATATAAACAACTTATTACAAAATCCAACACGTTTCGCTTTGTTACAGTAGACATCAGGGAGAATGGTAAAACAGATAAAGCAAGCATAGCTATAAACCGATTCCAAGATGTAGGCGGAGGTTGTCATTATCCATTATCCTCTTCGCGTTGGGGAAAGGGTGATGCAGACTGCTGACAGTTGTCATAAATATAGCCCAATCTCCTATGTGTGTACATATCCAAGTGAGTGGAATCTCTCAAAGATCATGTTACGGTGGTCATTAGAGATGAGCAGTTGTGTACGGGTGTGTGGAGTCTGGGTTTGAGTTTCGTTCAAGTGTGGTGGAGATTTGTTATCTGTATCCATTTATGGTCAGAAAATGTGTTGGTATAATCGTTAGTCATAGGCTGGTATGTGTGGATGTAAGTCTGTTTATACTTATGATGATTTATGTTTAATATCGTTGCTTTATAATCATTAAAAAATGGAGACTAATTTGCGCGTAAATGTTTATAGCGCCCGGAGAGAACAGTATCACATTGAGACTACAAATGATAAACATTTGCTATAAAAAATGTCGAATCAAAGGAACAGAACTTATCTTGGATGCCAAACATAAAAATAGAATCCACCGACTAACCTTCACGAACCGAGCAACATTTGCAGGCAATAAAAAAAGGAAACCAGACTCCAAAAGTAATCGTTTCTGAAGCCTCTCTCAAACTATAACATCAGAATTATGAACTTAATGAGTCGTCCTTTCGCTATCGTCTGACTCCATGCTTCTTACAATACATCATATTTCGTCTCAAACACAACAGAACATTTTAAGCTGGAACAATTTGCTCTTCAATGAACTGTAGAAGATGTATCCATTACGCTTACTAACAGCAGTTTTTTTTTTCTATTTCATATTTCAAACAAACATTTCCCAATCACATGCAAGCATTTGTATAACAAACTTTGGTGCATTTCAAGAAGACAGCGTTATGCCAATCTTTCAAGTGGGTAAGACATGTTTGTCAAGAAAAATAGCATCTAAAATTCTTGCTTTTACCTAGGCTCCTTCTTCTGGCGTCAATGTAAAATATATAACTTTCTTAATCACATATTTACGTGTTATTTCAGTTCTTTAGTTTTGTGTTCCCTTTGAGTGCTCATATGAGGCGAGACAATTTGTTAGAATATTACTTGTGAATACTGTTTTTGAATATAAGGACTATTCAATAATTCACATCTACGTACACACACACGCACACATACACACATACATTGATAAATTAATGAGTCTAAATAGTTTTCATGAAAATAATTTGTACACACATATAAACACAGACACAGACACACACACAGGCGTACTTTGGCAGTAATTTTCTCTAATACAGATTTCATTAAAAATGACGGACAAAGAATTTTTTTTCCCAATTTTTGGTAACTTTTAATGTTTACGAGTAAGAGAATGAATTTTTAGAGTTCAACGAATGCAAGTATTGTCGGAAAGATAAGAGCGCTTTCGGCAGTGCATCTTGCCATTTCCAATATCGGGGTAGAATTGAAATGGTCAATATCAGGGTAGAATCGTGTGTTTTTGAAATTTCACTGTTCACGTTGAAATTAGCGTTTACCGTTCGTGATTTGTTGATAACAAGTCTTGATTACAAGCAAAACTAATGGGAACAATGTTAAATTGATTGGAAATTTCAAAAACATATATGGTACAAAGGAAAAATAGAATTTCATTCTATTTGATCATGTAGATGGGAATGGTGAGGTTCTTCATCCGACCTTACGTCTCCTTACTTGGGGAAGCCTTCGACGGGCTTGGTGCGCTGGGAGTGGTTTGGGGTAGGTTGCTCAAGTGAAATAAAGGGGAGTGGAAGAGAATGGACCAAAGTAGTCTATACCTCCTCACAACACTACAAGTATAAATGGAAGATAATCATTGTCAATAAATGTAGTATCAAAGTTTGAGGTCATGAGACAAGAAGTTTATCGAGGAATAAGTACGGTTAGAATGAATTCTATGTATGGCATCACTGGCGTTGTCCACTGGGAAACATCTAAAATTGAGTAGAAAAAAACACACCCTGAAACATTTAGATTTTGGAGAATCTCGATGTTATTAAAAACCCATCAAAACAAGGCCTCCAATAGGTCAAAAAAAGATTCGTTTTTTTTTCCCCCAATATCGAAAAACGATTTTAAGAAGGGGTCTAATGGACTGCTGATGACAAATTTTAACACACCAAGACAGGCACATATAAAAAGGGATAGAAACCTTGCAACCTTTTGAGGCCATGGTTGTTCACCTTGTCAGTGGAGTAGAACAGAGGTCGGCAAATGTTTTTGAGGGCAGACCAGATTAGAGATGTTTTCTGTTCGGCAGACCAAAGGGAATTAAAAAAAATGAAGCAATTATCATACAAGACTAAAGAAAAAGCCTGTTTTCTCCAAAGTCTTATATCAATGTTTTTTATAATAGGAAAGTATACCTACATAAGCTGCAATGCTGTGTCAATGAAGGAGAACTATGATAATAACATGGAGGAAGATGTATTTTTAAACTGCGGTTCTAATTCTGCTGTTCCTGAAATCAAAACTGATTGCAAATAGCAGTCAGCTGAAACCTACTTACAAACGATCCAAAATACTTAATCTTCGAAAAGGTTTTCTTTTTCACACAAATAAGTTGTGCGAAATATTGAAGTGTTTCAATGATGAATTTCATTGTTCCATCATCATCACCAGTCTTTTAACGTCCGTCGGTGAACATAGAACTTCCCCTGGATTCGTCTCACTTCTCTATCACGGGCGTTGCGGAGCCAGTACTTTCTGAATTTGTCCAGCTCATCTTTCCATCTTGTATTTTGTCGGCCTCAGTTTCGCATATGATCCATGTTGTGAATGGAGATGCCCATACCTACATGAGTTCTTTAGGATTTTTTAGAAACTGTCCTCAAAAAGTTACGAAAACTGTCAACAAAGGTTTCTTCAGTTTATAAGCTGGTCTAGCTGGCTAGCTAAATGGCTTTGTATGTATATATATCGTGTAGATAGTGGTGCTGGGAGACTATAAATTTTAACATCTACTTATTCAACGATTTTTTTTCTTGGAAATCCTCCTCCAAATATGCTTTCAGAATGGGTGATCCCCTAGTTTGTGCCCAGCTGAATTCACGCTTATTTTCAAGGGACCCAAAGAAATGCAATGGTAGATACATTCAATCGTATCTTTTTCCTATGTTTTAATTCATCACCCCTAACATACTTCCTAAAAAAAGGCACAGACAGTTTTTTTTTTCGAGTTACTAACCAGACTTGTTCTTTCCTTCGTTTCTCTCCTAATACAAAAACTAAACAGAAGTACTATGTTTTTTTGTATGCTTTTTTTCACAAACTAGTTATGCACTGTTTGGGAATTTCGTTTGAGTTTCTATACTGTCAAGTATGTATCGATATATATATTTAAAAAAAAAGGCCCAAGACAATAAACCCGACTAGCGGAACCACTATAAACAACTCTAAACAACGGCAAGGGCATCGTGGATAATGGGCACCGTGATAGACAGATGCAGACAAAGATGCCCCAAAAGAATGAGAAATAAAAATGGCGGACAAAGTAGGAACATTCTCGGCTCGTGAAATTGACAGGCGCCTTTGTTTCAATCAGCAGACAGTTTTTTGTGTCCGGACTTTTGATTGATATCAGCACGCAATTCGTATTTTTTTTTCTGTTCCTGGAAAATAAGTGTTGTTTTCTGATTGATTACTTTCAAAAAGTATAGAAAATGTCAATTTTTTCCCTGCTTTTATGACCAGGACAGTGATATTTGTAACTTAACTATTTCACCCCAGACAGCTTAAAGAACGTACTTGAAGGTTGTCCCAAAGGCACAGATATCTGGGATTCGGTAAAACTGCCTTGGATAACCATACCTTTGACATGAGCTATCAGGAGATATCACTCACCTATCCTAGAAATAAAACACTACACTGTGTATTCGAACTTCTTTGTATTCGCTTCAGCTTAAGGTTAACCTGCAATGTTCGATCACAATAGAATATTTATGACATGGATCTCGAAGAATACACAAGATCAGAGTCATATCTAAACTATGGGCAGATGTTTGCGCATAAACGTTCTGCAACCAGCACTCAAAGGAAATCAATGGGTGCATTCAAGATTCTTCCTCATCAGTCTTTTTTCGTTTACCATTGGTCATCGACCTTCCCCAGGATTCGCAATATCTCTCTATCATGGGTAACGTGAAGCCAATACTTTTTGAACTTGTCAAGTTCGTCTCGCCATTTTATATTCTGCCGGCCTCGGTTTTGCATTTGATCTCTGGGGATGCATGTCGTGAGTCGTGAAGTCCATCAGTTTTCTGCTATTCTTGCAACTTGGCCAGACCATTGTTATTTGAGTTTCCTAATGGATTCTCTGATGTCTCAGACTCCTGTTTTTCCCCTAATATATTGTGCTATTTTGTGATTTTTGGATGTGCAAGTTGCATGATCCTCAGTTTGAGGGTTAGTCTATTGGTTACTTACTCAATATGATGTAGTGATTTAGGTGGTGGCAAAGCAACGTAACAGACAGTAACAGACTCAAAATCTATGATAAAGCAGCTGACGTATTTGGAGATAATTAAAGCGGGGTAATTGAAATCCATCTTTTTTCATCTAGAATTAGGTTTGATCAAATTAAGTCTAGATGTCAGAAAATGCTATCTAGATGATCTAAATTAACATTTGAGCCTTTTGTTTGTTTATTCTTTCGTGTCACTTCTCAGCTGAAACTACGCGGTCGATCGACCTGATATTCTGCATGTAGACTGAGAAGATATCACCTTTTAACATAGACTATGTGAAGCTGACCTTTGAAGTCATTTAAGGTAAGCAGAGGTAAATTTCTGGTCTTTTAAAAACATTTTCTGAGTTTGGGGCCACGACTTTGCATCTTTGAAATTAGAATTAGTCATAGGGGCGAGTCTTTCTATGTAATGTGAAGTTAAGATCTGAAGTTATTTGAGGGCAGTGGAGGTCAATTCTACCCAATTTTTCAAGTTGTCACCTGCAATTTTGCACCTGTAAAAATGGAATTCGGTATAAGGTAAATATTTTCTTGGTAAAGGTCATAAGCAATTCATGAAGCCATTTAAAATCACGTAAGATAATTTCTGATGATTTCTAGCCATTTTTCCATGTTGCTAACTACAATTTTGCACGTATGAAACTGAACTTTGGCTTAGATGTTAATCTTTTCAAAACCAAAGTATTTAGAAATATGATTTTGATATTGGTGGCCATTCCAGATCACCATACGTCATTTCTAGTCATTTCAAAGCGATTTTTTCAAGTTTTGGGCCACAATTTTGCACCTAAGATGCAAAAATAATGTACAGGGGTACGTCTTTACATGACAAAGTTACAGGTAATGTGAGGTGAATGCTGCACACCAATAGAGGTCACCTGAGATCAATTCTTGTAATTTCTCACCAACTAGCATAATATTGCGCTTGCTATAAAATACGAAAAAAAGTTTTTGACACCACAAATTCAATTAAATAAGTGGTATATTTCGATTATTCTATAACGCAAAATCGTCCAAGAGATCAATTTTGGATTGAAATAACATTTTATTGTCATTTTTCAACTCACAGAATCATTTAAGGTCAGCAGATGTCTATTCTAGATTTAAATTGCTCCTTTAAGCCATATTGCAACCAAATAATTCTATTACTCGAGATAAATTAAAACACTGAGTTAACTTTCCCCAGAAAAGATACTAGGATATGTAGTGTTGTCCCATTAGGTCATTGAAAGAAAGCACAGGTAAATTTGGGATTTGGGGGCTGATAAAATTGATTTTTTAAATTTTTTGATCGTAAAAAATGTCCAACACTGAGAGAAGTCTTCAGGTAAAAATTCTTAAATAGTAAATAGTTACAAATACAATCTTAAGATCGCTAGCTTTCACCTGAGTTCAACATGATATTTCTATGGACAGCTCTATTTGATGTTGTAGGGTTGGATCCCCCGTCAACCTCTTCATATTGGGCCCCAGTGGGAGAAACACTTATGTACAAAGACCCTTTCAAACAAAGTGCCAACATATTTTTTGTTTTTTATTCTACGTGCATCAGAGTATTTTTCTGGTTACAGTACTTTTTCGTATGTACATAGTGTAAATAATCTTTTTTTCACCAATAGGATTTTGTGAGAAAAAATCTATCAAAGAGTACATTTTTCCTGTTTGGCTATATTCCAAATTCTTCTCAGCCGAGCAACGACGGGTACCTCTTTTACGTTTTGATAAAATAATGCAATAATGATGTAAACCTGATAATGAATTTTGAATTCTAAAATCATGATCTTTCGATTTCGATGGGACGAAAGTCTGAATTCCATTACGGAAATCATCCCACAGCGAAATTATTGCAAGTTAATTCATTTAAGAAGATTTTTCTCAAATGAAATGCAACATTATGTTGCTTTATAAGACAATTTCTGAAATGTCAAATTTCTCCATTTATGAAAATTGTAGGAAAAAAAGTAAAATTAGTTTTTCATACATAGCAAAAATTATATATAAGTTTACTGACGACACACCATCCTCTACCACCGTCTCAGCACGTGGCCTCGTCCCAAACGTTAAAATCCTGCATATTTTGACTACTGGTTAGTAGCCGTCTTATACTCGCAAGTACAATACCATCACAGTCAATATTTGAATAACCGTAGCGTCCAAATTTAAAGTCATGAAAAAATATTCTATTTAAGGTTTGATATGGTCAGAATAAATTATATAAATCTTTATCATCTTTGGCGTTTCCCATTGAAAACATCTGAAATAGAGTAAACAAATACATAAGATTCTGAAGAATCTTATGTAAAGAAAAACCGTCTGCATAAAATGTAAATTTGTGGATTAATTGATTAAACTGTCAAATAAACATAATTCAGTTGCTGATAATGTCGAGGGAGTAAGAACATTGGGAAAAATCAACCAGATACTTCACTCTCAGCAAATACGTTTAGAATATAATTAAATCAAGCCTTGTCATGTCAAGTATTCAAATTTTTTATTATGGGTCCTAGATTAGATTCCAATGTTATTATGTTGTATATATATATGATACCATCCTCTGGGTCTGGAGCGAAAGTTTCAATCCTGCCTCGTAGTACTGGATGGGATAATAGATTGTCTATAGCCACACTGAGGAGTTGCAATACAACGAAACAGCTGTCTGTGGATGACACATTAATATATATATATATATATATATATATATATATATATATATATATATATATATATGGATGTAAATGATCCAACAGAACGATTCATCACCATCAGTTTTTCAACGTTCGTCGTTGGACATAGACCTTCCCCAGGATTCGCCACACTTCTCTATCATGGGCGTCGTGGTGCCAGTACTTTCAGAATTTGTTTAGCTCGTCTCTCCGTCTAATATTTTGCCGGCTTCGGTTCTGCATGTGAGATCCATGTCGTGAGTCCATCAGTTGTCTGCCATTCGTGCAACATGGCCAGCCCGTTGCCATTTGAGCTTTTTAATGGATTCTGTGATGTCCCTGACTGTTGTCTTTTCGTGGATGTACTGTGCTGTCTTGAGGTCTCTCCATGTGAGACCCGGCATAATTCTTTCACGTGCACGTTGGATAGTTCTCAATTTGCGGATCTGTCTCTTGGTTAGGTTCCATGTTTCAGCTCCATAAGTGACTACTGGGAGGATGCATTGGTTATACACCATTCTTTTTAGGATTAATGGGATCTTCTTATTTTTGAAGGTTGAGCTTGCTCTGCCAAAGGCTTGCCATCCTAGTGTGATTCCTCGCTTGATTTTTTTTTCTTTTGATAGATTGCATTATACTATGTAAAAAACTTATTTAGAAATATCTCCCGTCATTATATGAATGTCAAGGGCGAGTGATACGTTTTACCGGGCAATGACGCGATATAATTTCAAGTAAGTTCTGATATAATACAACACTACATATATATATATATATATATATATATATATATATATATATATATATATATTCAAAAGGTCATTGGTGATTTTTTTTTGTTATGACTATCATTTACACCCCTTGTAACATGGAGGGCATTCTCATACCCATTCATTCAAATATGAGGATATCCTTCGTAGATGGTTGTCGGCTATGTCATTATCTCTAAAAGCAACTATAGATGGCCAGAATTAACTAAAACGTCGACCTTTTGATACGCCTAAATCTATAGGGATTAAATGGAGTATTAGAAACAGGATTACGCCATTTGTTATATTCATTCATATAATTATGATTCATGTTACATCATACTGAAACTCAATTTCAATTGATCTTCCAGTAAATGTAATATTTGTCCTAGACAACGTAAACAGCATAAACAATCAAAGAAAACGAAGCTGCAACCTGCGACCGACAGTGTAGTGTTACTTTTACCACTGAGCCAAACAGCTGTCGGTTATACAGAGGCCCAAATAACTGTTTCAATCGGTTGCATGTTCTATCTTTGCAACAGTCCCATCTTCTTTAATTGTTGATTCTATTAACGTTGTCTAGGCTTAATGATAGATTCAACGTGTAATAACAGGAGATCAGTTCAAATAGAGTCTCAATACGATACAATGCAATTTGTAAACTGATTGATCTGGGACGGTACGTTTTTATACCTACCGTTGCATACCTGAAAAAATGATGTATTCCTGATTGTATTCATTGTAATATTTCATTTAATCCTCTTAAATTTAGGCGTATCTAGGAGTAGAGGTTTTAGTCAATCCCGACTTTCAAAAGTTGCTAAATATAAATGAATATAACAAATATTGTTCCCGTTTCTTGATATTCTTTATCCAACCCTTGATACTTAATTTGATTGAATTATTTGATATTTTCTGTTAAATAAATATACATAAATGGATACAACAAATGGTGTAATCCTCACTATATATTTTACAATATTTCATTTTAAAAAAGAAACGAAAGACGTTGAAGGATTTCTCCTTCAGTCGAAAGAAAAAGAAAAGTAAATTTATTTTTCATTTTGAAATATTCGTTCAATTATTAACAAATATATATTGATAAAATGCACTCATTCCAGTTCATTCAATCTTATCTCTAATACTGTTGATACTATATGCAACTATTGATACTTTTATTGATCGGTTTTCGGATACCAAAATGCCTTGGGCCAAACATACTGAAGACAAACCTGATGACATATGAGAAGTTTTCAAATGAGTGCTGGCTTATCTTAATGACTTAATCAGATTGATCTGGGACGTTTCCCTTTATACCTATTGCTACCTAAAAAACTATCCGTGGCACATGCTAGTAAAATATTTCGATGAAAAAATCAAGGTGACACTTTTTTGACACACGTTAAGGAAATATTTCGATATAATACGTCGTTAACGCGTCGAAATGTCAGAAAGTGCCAGGTAGTGGCACTTGAAAAAAAAGCTGCCTGATCGATCTGTTTATCATGCATAGGTTTTTTCATTTTGCATGATTAGATATTTCATTTGACTGATGACCTTTTTTGTTACTGGATAGCAAATGTTATTTACTGATTGTTTATGAGTAAAAGGTATAACAAATGGCTATCATTCTCTTCAAACTTTGTGACCAAGGTAGTGATGTACGTATTGGGGTTCACAAAGGGGTTCTAGACATTCATATCTTTTAAGCTTTAATGATTTTCTAATCATTTTTAAACAAATTGAATATATAAGCAACGGAGATATGACCAACCTATGTATGGAAGATTGTTTCCTTCAAATGCTTGTCATTTTCAGCATTACAAAATCATACTCCTTCCATTCTGTAAAATATTTTGATTGATATCTAATCCTAGACCACTTATTCATTCTTAGATATTATTCTCTAACCCTGAGACAACCCTTATCCTGCAAAAAACAAAGATCATTTGAAATGACCCGTGAAATAAGCTCAACTAAGTAGAACGCTGCTGAGTTGGTGTTCTTGGATTATTTTCCACACTCCTTTGCAGACGTATACGATTCCCTGCATTTTGGACTGAACGTGGTCTCCCCGTCAGTGGGTGATCACTAACAAAGCCCAGCTCTCGAAAACGTGCAAACAAACGACTAAATATCGATTCGAATGGTGCTGTCCGCACGTTCAACTAACAGTAATTTGCTCTTTGACTGTACGCTATCGATTGATGATATTCGAGGTAGAATTCTATCATTCAACTCGTTGCTCAGTTGTATAGTTTATCATGATGGATCCTCAAGTTTCCCTTTAAGTATAAGAAAAAAGGAAAAACAAATAATATCGAAATTGGAGAAAAATACGATTGTTTAATTATCTTCATTTTTGTGTCAAACTGCAGTTGTTTCAAATATCTTCATTTTTTTGTCAAACTATCGTTGCTGTAGCTGTTTTTCTTACTTTATACGATCAAAAATATGCAAATTCGTCTGTGTTCAATTGGAAGTAAGTAGATATCTAATCATTACCAGGCTGGTCACAAAAGTTTGCCGGGAATATTAGCCATTTCTACGCCTTTGAGATATAATCAATCAGGGGATAACACTTATTACCCAGGAACAGGAAAAAAGTAAATTAAGGGTAGCATAACGTAATTAATCATGTTCAAAAACGTCCTCTTCGAAGTTGTGAATGCACTAGACCACTCCAATGTTTCTCAAGCAGTTGACATTGAAAATCGATAATATCTCTTGTTGTCAGAAAATAGGATAGAAATGTCAGATTGATCTCACTGTTCTGATCCATCGACTGAGATCGCCCCTTCCTTCCCACGTGAGATTTTATTCTTCTTAATTACTTGCTAGGGCCACACCCTGCCCCCAAAGCCTCGGCTTTACAAGAGGAATGGTGGAATGTTAAATGAAAATTAAATCATAACTTCCACAAGGTTGAAACATTAATCAGTCGAATCAATGAATCAATCAGACGACCGCTGAGTGATTTTGTTTCATATATTAATAGCCTCGAGTTTTTCGGCTGATGATCCATTGCCGTCCGAGGAAAGCTGGATTGAACGTAATGTAAACACGTAATTGAATTTCCTTTTTATTTTAAAGATAACTTCAAAGACGCTAGCTGGTGTATGGTTATTAAAAGTCTGGTTTCCCCAACAGATTTAATGAAATTCATAGATCTTGACCGGAGAAAAGATAAGATGAGATCCGGTAGCATAGAAACTGGTCAGATTATCTCCCTTGATGGCTGACAATAACTAACGTCACTCAGGTATGCGCTCCAAATCCTATGTCAACGTGATCATTTATTTTACTTATTATTTTACTTTTATTTATGTATCACCAAATCAGTTAACATAGTTTTTTTTTTCAGTTTTGAAGTGAGTCTGGCTGGATATGCTTGTATGTATCATGCATTCAGGCCGCACCAATGAAACTACAGAGCTTGTTTGAATCCCATCCACCTACATAGGTTTTTTTTCTCATTCTTTTTTAGTTGGATGCATTTTGAAGATTTGCATTGCTATGAGCTTGGAGAATAGCTTTCTATACTCATTGCATTTTATATACGTGGATTATAGAGATATGCATTGCTATGAGCTATGAGAATATAGCCTTCTAAACACATTGCATTTTATATACATGTATGAGAGAGATTTGCATGGCAGTGAGCTTGGGGAATAGCCTTCTATACACATAGCATCTTATATACGTTGATGATAGAGAATTGCATTGCAGTAAGCTTGGAGAATAGCCTTCTATACATATTGTATTTTATATACGTAGATTTTAGAGATTTGTATTTCTGTAAGCTCGGAGAATACGGTTCTGTTGACCACAAACGGAGTTTCATTTCTCTTTTATTGTTCTTTAAATCCAGCATTTTTACTACGCCATCATAATATGGAATTCTATTTAAGTTTCTCTGTTACGTCCCTTACGGTGACCGTGTACAAAAACACGTTACTAATTATTGAATGTGTGGACTAGTTTACTGTCAAAAAGTGATGCAATTATTACATAACATGGTGATTGCATCGCATTGATAAAATATGAAAAAATATGTTGTGTAGTATTTTCATTTTTAAGTTCAATGTATCCCGAAAATTGAACTAATCAAAAGGTAAAAATACGTAAAGATACAATCTATCAAATTTAACGCAACATAATATTCTATATCTGCTAAGTTACGTAACAAAACGTCACTGATGACGTAAGCGTGACAGACGACAAATGCACATTGTTAATGTGTGTGGATCGTTCTTTAAACTCAACATTTTTATTATGTTAGTATAACATAAAATTATATTTTACTGCGTCATTTGAGTCCCTTCGTTCAAAAGAGTTCACACACACACATTGCTAATTATTATATGAGTGGATTCTTTAACAAGTGTCGTTGATTTTTTAATTAAATATTCAAAATTCAATAAGGATCCTCAGTCTAAAACCAACCCTCCCTGAGTTGGTGATTTATCGATTGATTTATTTAATTTGCCTTCTGAACTGCAAAGGGGTTTCTATTATGGGCTACTTAGTTCTAGGGTATTGGATTTCCTTCAAAGCTGATAGAGTTCTTTTATAAATTTTGCAACGTCAAATCTATTTCCATTCAATTTCAATTGAATAGAAAAATATTCCATCAACAAATGCCCTCAAACTAGGTTCATGCCTCAAATTAGACACTGTCAACCAGAGCTATCATCAAAACTGGCAACATGGGTTTTGTTCAGCTTTTAGCTCCGCCTTGATTACTATATATGTATCACAGGCTGCAACAATAGAGCTAGAGGGCTGAATATGGAAATATTTACTGTTTATTATGTCAAACAGTTTTTTTTTTAAATCTGAAAATGTTTTTTATGGGGGTTCAATTTGCGATTTGTTCAATTGAAATTTAAATCAAATGTTGATACGAAAACTATCAACATAATTTTATTCAGTTTTTATGTTGGTTTGGCTTGCTGGCTGATTATGCTGGCGTACAAGCCGCATCATTGGAGCTAGAGGACTGAAAATATAAACATATACTCCTTATTATGCATAGAAAAAACGTTTTTCTGTTTTTTTGAAATCCACTCCCGAATCGGTTTTCAGTGGTTGGTTCAATTCATAATGTAAGTTCATGCTAAATTGGTAGCATTCACACTTTCTTGGAAAATTCAGACTTTATTCGTGATCACTGCCTGACAAAAGGCGAGTGAAGTAACGTTCATTGATCATGCCCCTCTTTCCGATATCTTAGTTGGTCATCCCTAACACTGCACGCCACTAAAAGAAATCAATCACTTGACAATTTCTGTTGAGTGGATAACTAGACCTGTTTTGAATTTATTTCAGGTTTCTTTATGGTTGGCATTTCAAACATTGAAGACTTGATCATTGGGTGCTTTTGAATAGAAGCCAACTTCCAGGGAATATTTTGTCGACATGAATCGACTGTTAAATAGACTCTAATTGATTTAAAGGTAGAACGGACTGGCCTAGAAGTAAGGACCCTGTCCGGGCTTTACACGTCACAAGTTTCGCCCTTTCGACTCTGTGGGATTAGCGATACGTGAAAAGGTTTAAGAGGTGACAGACACCCGAAGTGGCCTCACTCACATCACCATATGACAGACCTTGTGCTTAATCCAAAAAATGGAAAATTGCCGTTCTCGACTCCTTTTAAACAATGGGCAGTTGCCTTTCTTTGGTTCAAGCTGATTGCTTCCTTAGTATCTCTCTCTCTCTCTCTCTCTCTCTCTCTCTATATATATATATATATATATATATATATATATATATATATATATATATATATATACATATGCATATGTATAGAGATATATAGATGAATAGATTGATTGATAGATATATAGATATAAGTCTTCAATGCGTATGGATATACATATATATATATATATATATATATATATATATATATATATATATGTATATGTATAGAGATATATAGATAGATTGATTGATAGATATATAGATATAAGCCTTCAATGCGTAAGGGAAACAATTCTTTATTAAATCTGTTTAATGGATATCAACTCATGAAGAAAATATGATTTCACGCCAGGATGAAAAGTCTCTTTCAGACGCATTGGTCATGTAACTTGTAAAATCTTTGATAGTCCATGTAGAAAAGTAAGAAAGGGGAAAAAAGAAAGAAAGATGCAAAGGAAGAGAGGAAAAAGAGAGAACAAAGGAAAGAACGATAGAAAGGAAGAAAGGAAAAAGAAAGAATAAAAAAAGGAAAATAGAAAGGAAGAATGGAAAAGGAAAGAAAGAACGAACAAATGAAGTAAAACAAAAACGGGAAGAAACAAAGAAAGAGAGATAGGAAGAAAGGAAGGTAAAAAGAGAGAAAGAAAAAGAGAAACAAAGAAATAAAGAAAGAAAAGAAAGAAAAGCAAACACGTCCCTAGGAAGAAACAAGAAGTACGCAATATAATTGAAAAACATTAACCATGACAATGTGATAAGTGATAAAGCCAGACAAAAACTGACCTACTCCGACTCCTATCTTAACAGAAAATTATTTCTACAAATTTTGTATTGTATAAATAATAGATATATTAGGAAATACATAAGACTTATCAGTTGGCTCAGTTGGCTCAGTTACCCAGTAGAAAAATGTTAATTTCATACGTCTGTTCTGTTTAATCTGATGGAATAGACACTCGATGAGGAGTTTAATACGCTAAATTTTGTGAGGATTACTCTTCTTCTTCTTGTAACAAGGCTAAAACAAAGTTAACTTCAACTTGGACTGGAGCTTGACAAAAAAACTCTAGTCATGACATTCGTAGGCAACCACAAAGCTTATAACATAATTCTACAGTCTATGATGAATCTCAATATCGCAATATTAAAGAGCTTTAAATATATCTAAATTTTTGAAGTTGGTTGTTAAATTCTTAGTTGCAGGAGTTTAGGGTATTTGGGTATATAATTCATAATGGTTTGATTGGATACAAGTTTAGTATAGTTTTTAGGTTTAGCTTCATCTGGTGGACAATCGTAGCTTCATCTGGTGAACAATCGTAGCCTTATTTGGTGAGCAATCGTAGATTCATCTGATGAACGATTGCAACAACATCTGGTGAACAATCGTAGCTTCATCTGGTGAACAATCGTAGCCTTATCTGATGAACAATCGTAGCCTTATCTGGTGAACAATCGCAGCTTCATCTGGTGAACAATCGTAGCCTCATCTGGTGAACAATCGTAGATTCATCTGATGAACAATTGCAACAACATCTGGTGAACAATCGTAGCTTCATCTGGTGAACAATCGTAGCCTTATCTGATGAACAATCGTAGCCTTATCTGGTGAACAATCGCAGCTTCATCTGGTGAACAATCGTAGCCTCATCTGGTGAACAATCGTAGATTCATCTGATGAACAATTGCAACAACATCTGGTGAACAATCGTAGCTTCATCAGGTGAACAATCGTAGCCTTATCTGATGAACAATCGTAGCTACATCTGGTGAACAATTGTAGCATTATCTAGTGAGCAATCGTAGCTTCATCTGGTGAATAATCGTAGCCATTTAAGATACGTTTGTGCGTTTGTTTATGACCCAGCGCTCCTGGCAACACTGTTTTTTCCATAGAGTTATTTGTTTACAATAACTACATGTCCGGGTAGACACTGCATAGAAACCGTTTCGTAGCCAACACCTTTGTCCGCATGCCATGTTGGGAGTGATCAATTAAAAAATAAATAAGTCACTCTTCTCACTTTTTGCACGTCAGCAATTACTGAATCGTTCCAATTAAAAAAACAAACAACAAAGAAACGAAAACGCTGCCGGGCACAAACTAGGGGACTACTTTAGAATAGAGTTACATAGCGAATAGAACTTTAAACTATGATTGGGTGGGATTTAAAAAATTCTTTTAAACTTGATAAAAGGTAAATGTTTAAATCATAAACCCTCAAAGTCCACTGGAGCGACCAGTACACGTGATACATGCATAAATTGTCATCCAGACTGATTTGGAAACTGAAGATACCTACATTGACAATTTTAGTTGACGGCGTTTTACTTGAGAAAGTAATAGCAGAGAGAGTGACATTAAATGGATGACAATGATAAAGGCATGGAAATGTCATGGTTCGATGAAATTGGTCCAACAGTAGACATGATTATATGATACGCTTTAATTATGATATAATGAGCTTATTGCTAATGGCAACTGGCAATAAAGACGATGCCTACCTGTGAATTACCTGTGGCAAATAGTGGTCCGATTAGCAATTATTTTGTCCTTGATAAGCAGAATGAGATTATTGAGTCTTCTGTTCGGTAAATCATCCTTACAATTTAAACCAACAATGACCAAGCGGTCCATTCTCCTTCTACTCCAGGTTCATTATCTGTCAACGTTGGACGACACGGTGGTTATCTATTATTTGTATGGTTACAGCAGTATTTAAACTGTGTTTCCTCCTGACTTTCCGAGGACTTTCCCAGGATGTCTTTATTTTATTTATTTAAGATCAATAGTTTTTCTTATATAAGAAAAAAATTAACATTTTGCCTTTTTAATTGAAAAAATTTGGTTATTCGCATCTGTAGTCGACCATATGTCTATTTTATCTCAGAAAGCCTTGTCTTTATTTCCATTCTAGTGTTTATTTTCAATTTGGGTTAATATACATTCCGATAATTCCATAAACAAGGCTGAAATCCATCAGTGAAAAAAAATCAGAAGCAGTGTTGCATAGCCACATGATAATGTAGGAATATTACTAGAAATAAAAATGAAGATCTAACCAGCTGAGGAAAATGAATCACTAATCGAAGCGCGTACCGGAATGAAACAATGAAAAGAAAGAGTAATTTTCTGAATTCGCCATTAATTTTATTACGTATCTAAATATATTTATGTCGAATGGGAAGTTGTTTTTTCGAGAGGATCCCAAGAAACTTAATTATTGAAAAAGGTTCCTTGGGTAGTTGAAGTCTGGACTATTGGATAATATTTGGTAGGGACCTATCCTCTCCAAGTTAACTTCCCACCACTTTCTTTTAAATTCATTCTGATGTTCTCTCATACGCAGGGCCGATGCGAGTGTTTTATGCTCTAGGTGAGACTTTTGTGTCCCCGGTTGTTTGATCTTCTTTAAATTTTCCTGAGGTCTCTGCCCTAAGCAGGTGCCCAGTTTGGCCAAATAAGTAGCGCTGACCCTGCTTACGCATGTCATTCAAGTTAATCTGGGACCCCTTCGAAGGCAGCCTTTTCAGCTTTCCCTGCAATTGCAGATTTTGAACATTGCAAATCCCAAGGTCGTAAGATATGGGGGTTGGGTGCTTAACCCATCACGTGGTCCCATGACATTACTGTCGAAATATGAATTTTCCTTAAAACAGAAAAATTCAATCGAAAACATAATATCATCCATGTTAGAATAACAACCGTTTTCGTCTTTGATGATAAGAAAATCTCTTCACTCTCATTCCTTCAATTCTAACAGCAATCGAAGAAATATCTACCGGTATTCACCGCGATTACTCGACACTTGGTATGATGTAAGGTATTCAGATTAGCAACAAATCAATTTTAGATCTGAATTATTAAAAAAAGCAAAGAGTTTTTACGACTGTAAATTGTTTTACATCATTTTTATGGCATTCTGCTCCACACACCATAAAGTTCGGCCCTTTCCCAACATATTCCCAACGAATTTCGTATTTTAATAAATAGTCAACTGGCCCTTCGTAATTATCACCCGAGGCAGAAGGCCTAAACTAGACTTCAGTTTCTACCATAAAATATACTCTTCTTGGGTATCTTATAGTTTACAAATACGAAACTGACTGTGGGCTTGAATGTGATCATTCACCCCTTGTATTGCAGCTTGAAATTTCCACTTTGGAATCACCTTATCACATTGTCCCAGATATCGTTGATTTTTCAAGGACAAAGCAGCCAGTAGCTTACTTCGAGAGCTGCCTAAATGAGTGCCTAATTGGAGATACTCTCTTTGATGCACGAGGTTAAAAAAAACCTCAAAAACTTGAAGTATTCAAAGAATTATTTTCCATGATGACTGAATATGATTTTTGATGTGTACAATGGCCTCAAAAACAAAATTACAAATTTTGCATTCAGAGAACTTCAGCAATTTTATGGATCCACGACATTCATTTGTAATAAAATCCCTTAACCTTAGGCTCTGAGTGAGAACAGAAATACATATCAAATGATGTTGCAAATCATATAATCATAAGGTTTGGCCGCCATAACTATGAGGCGAATGGTCACTTCAAGACTGGAACTTGTGTCACTCGGCTAAAGATTCTACTTGATCAGTTAATAGTTCGAAGCCGAGTTTAAATTTTACGAGGTTGATTGTGCTTAACGAACACTTAAAAAAGTAAGAAGTAAAATAGAGCTCTTACGCTGGTTACGGCATCAGCTACCCGTGTCCAGGTTTCATATATCACTAGTTTCTCCGTCTCGGCTAGTTCTTGAGGTTTGCTGTGCGTGAGATGGTGTCACTCACCTCACTATGCACACTTCAAAATTATAGATGAATTTCCAGGTAAATTTATTCGGGGGTTTCGAAGCTACAGCTTGGGTAGAAAATGAAGAATCTTCTGGCTAAAAGCAGTAGGTAAACTTCGATTTCACGGATCAAAAATTCAGTAAATACGACTTCCTTCGAGGCTTGCTATGTGTGAGTGGTGTCACTCACTTCACTATGTATATTTCAAAATTATAGATGAATTTCCAGCTAGATTTCTTCGGGGGTTTCGAAGCTACCGCTTGGGTAGAAAATGAAGAATCTTCTGGCTAAAAGCAGTAGGTAAACTTCGATTTCACAGACAAAAAATTCAGTAAATACGACTTTCACAGATGGCATTAATTTGTTATCTATGGTTTGACAGGTCTAAAATACAGTTGCATCAGATCGCCTTTAAAAAGGGCCAAAATTGGCTATTTTTGTTTAATTTCCACATAACTGTATGGATCTTAGGTTGCATCTTAAAATAAAAGTTCAAAACAAATTAATCGTATTAATTTTAATTGTTTATATCTGATCAATATGTTATAAGGTGATACTTTGTATGAATTTCAAGCGTATAAAACAAAACATTCAAAGGTTTCCAATTTACATATTTTTTTTCAATTTTCTAGATGTGGAAATCGCTCCCAATTTCAAAAATGTCTTAAAAAATCGAAATCGATAACACTGAATTCCCCCCAGAAAATTGAAAAAAAGAACATCAAAATTGGTGACAATGGATTCCTATATCAAAACAACTAAAATACACATATATCTAGAAAAGCAACCGTGTAAATATCTGGAAATGAATAACTCAGCGGGTTCTAGCAATTTTTAAAGCCAATCTCTGGATGTTCTAGCTATTCTAAGCTATTATATCCTATGCCAGTGTATTTTAGACCTGTAAAGCAAGAGATAACGAAGTAGTGTCATCTGTTAATGTGGCATGCATTCAGGTTATCCCAAGGGATCCCAGACGATTCCTTGGTTTCTCCCAGTGCGTTATGTGTACAGCTTGGAGCTAACCATTGGAAACTTATCTCGAAATCATGGAGACTCAAAAAATCGATGGAAAGAGTTTCTTAGTTTTAGAACATTCTTTGTTGCAGTAAAATATATAATTCGCTCAAAATGCTATTCTTCTGTTGAATTTATGTAGAATTTTAAAAAAATCTCAGAGATGGTTGAATCGGGAACTCTCGGCCATCATTGGCCATTATCATGAAAGTGTGACAGTGGTTTCAAAGAGTAACAAGTATATTTATGATAATAATAAAAGAAAACAAAAAATAAATTGACAGAGTTTGTCCATTATTTCGAACAATGTATATTTAGATAAAGGATTGTTACCTCGTTTTAAACTTTCTCTCTCTCTCTCCCTCTCTCTCTCTCTATATATATATACAAAGGTAGATCAATAAGTGCGTAGCCTTACGTATAATGATTAGTTGATTTTTTATCTAAAATTTTCACTGTATGATAGTCGAGTCATGTGATTAATATGCACGACAAAATTGACAAAAGGGGATTATTTTGGATGAATCATTATTGTGAAAATAGTTCATCATCAATAAACTACGGACATATTCATATATCTCCAAAAGTAATATACGCAACACGCGCACACACACTCATATATATATATATATATATATATATATATTCCAACAATAGATATTGCAGCAGCCAATAATTTATTATGAAACATACTCAAATGCTAAATATTTTATGCAAAAAGGCAAATGAAAACAAGAAAAAACAGACTCTGTTCAAAACTTGCGACGCACTTTAGACAATGTTAACAACATTTAGAAATATTTGTCAACAATTGTTCCTATGATGAAAAAAAATATTTGTTTCCACCTGATCCTTCCGTTGAAAACGTCCAGAACTAAAATATATAATAATTGCAATTCTTGAGTATTGATCTACAAAAAAGTATAACGTGAATTGACCTGAAAAAAAAATGGATTGATATCACAGCGTGAAGAAGGCAAAAAATATTCCCCTTTCTTCATCTGGTAGCTTTTGGTAGAGACTGACAAAAAAAGACCAAAACGTTCTTTTCAAAATGAGAATTTTCTTCAAGTTCTGATATTCAACAACAATTACGTCGCACCAACAAGTGTTTTTTCTCCTGGAAAAGCAAAGCAAAACTTACGTGATACAAGGATATCCGGCGAGAATAATATTTTTATCGTCGGATGTTTTTTTCTCACTAATATGCGGCTTTCTGAGTATTCTCATGGAAAGGTTTCATAAGAAAAATCACAAAAAGAAGGAAGTTGTGGGTTGTTAAGAAAACTTATAACTTTCTCAAATAAATGGAAGATAAGTTTAATAGGAATTTAATACATTTGCCACAACAATCACACATGGGGCGTGTATTGCATGAAACTTAATGTTTAAAAATTCTGCGATCACTTTTTTTTTCCTCTATTTCTAGTTTCAGCTCATCTTTTTCCCTCATTTTATGTTTCCCCAGGTCTCTTTTTCCCTATTCACCTCTTGTCTCTCTCTCTCTCTTTCCCCCTCTCTCTCTTTCTCTCTTTCTTTCTCTCTCTCTTTCTCCGCCCCTCATTTGTCTTCCTCTTCCTCCTCTTTTTGTCCCTCATTTTCCACCTTTCTAGCTCTCTTTCTGTATTGCCCCTCGTCTTTCTCTCACTTCTGTGGGTCTCTTGGCTCTCTTTATCTCCCTTTTTGTTCCATGTCTGCAAGTCTCTCTCTGTCTCTGTCTCTGTCTCTGTCTCTCTCTCTCTTCTCTTTCCTTGACACTATGAACGGATTCAAGTTTGGCCTGAACGACAAACTTTTTGGCATTCAGAAAACTGTCGACTTCCATCTCAGTAAAAAAAATGGATGTCGGCTTAGAAAACAGCCTAAACATCCTTTGTGTACATTTAAAAATTCCATCACACAATAGATTTTGAAAGAAGAGAAATAGAAACGATCCTTTCAATTGACTATGTCTAAACATAGAGAATTCGTTTTCGAAGTCCTGCAACATCCTTCATATCCTCCTGACATTTCTCCTTCAGATCATCTTTTCTGCAAGCATTTCAACTTCAGATCCATAATAAAACGTTCAATAATCGAGCATCCATGGTTCATGTTTTTATTGAATTGGTGACAACTCAGTCTAAAGAATTTCATAGAGATGGCATATTATCCTAAGAGGATCGTTGGTATAAGGTTAAGACTTCAAAAAAGGTCAAACTTTGATTGAATATTCAGTTGTTTTTTGTTTATATCATTCTCCATCGAAAAACGACCTTTCGTATGTAATAACCTGATAGTTGAGCATTTTATATTACAATGCAATCGTTGAAAAGAAATAGGAAGAGATTTTTGAATGCGGAGAAAAGAAGAGAGAAGGAGAGAGAGAGCATAAAAGTAGAATTTGTAAATAGAGAATAAAAGAAAGGAAGAAAGGAAGTAAATGAAGAAAGACAAAAAGAAAAGAAGAAAAAGAAGAAAGAGAAAAAGGAAGAAAGATGGATGATGGAAGAGAGAAGAGTAAGAAGAGAATTATTTTGGTGGGAGGAGAATGAAACGATGACAGAAATAGAAAAAAAGAGAGAAGGAACGATTAAAAAAATAATGTGGGAGTAAACAAAAAATAACTGAAACAAGGGAATGTTGGTTAAAGAGAGAGAAAAAGACAGGAAAATAGAAATATAGAAAAAGAAAAAAAGAAAGAAAGAGAAAAAGAAAGAAAAATTGAAGAATGAAGGAATAAAAGAAAGAAAAGAGTAAAGGAAGAAAGATAGGAAGGGAATACTGGTTAAAGAAAGATAGATGGGAAGAAGGGAAAAGGAAAATAAGAGAGAGATGAAAGAAAGAAAAAAGGAGAGAAAGATCGAAGAACAAAGAAATGGAAGAAAAACAAAAGAAAGATAGATAGAAAGAAAGGAATGTAAAGCGAGAAAAGGAAAGAAAGGAAATGTTAGTTAACGCAAGAAAGAAAGATAGATAGAAAGAAAGAACAGAAAAACAAAAAAAAGAAAAGAAAGATAGAAAGAAAAAAATAGAGATTGAGAAAGGACGAAGAACAAAGGAATGAAATAGAGAAAAGTAAGGGAAGATGGAAAGGGAGATAGAAAGAGAGGAAGGAAGGTAAGAAGAGAGAAAAAAAGAAAGATAGAAAGAAAGAGAGAAAGGAAGAGAAGAAAAAGAAAGAAAGAAACCATAAGGAGGGAATATAATTGAAAAACATTAACCATGACAACGTGATAAGTGATAGAGCCAAACAAAATCTGGCCTACTCCGATATCTATCTTAAGTTAAGATGATTCCTGTTACTTTTGTATTGTAACGTAACATACAGTAAGCACATAAACTAGTTCCTTCTCTGTTTGTTTGCGCATTGATTTCATCGGCAAATTCATCTTCCTATAATGACATGACAATAAGGATTGTATCATAGAAACTCTCAAAAATCAACGTCTGGTCCTCACGCATAAAAGTATCCTGAGCTGAAACTTGAAAAAAAATTGAAATTAAGATGCTTGAATTATCAAAAGTTTATTATTTCTGATGGGTATTCTATCGTGTATATTCGGTTCGTCGATATAGATTTGTCAGTTTGGCTCAGTTGGTAAGAGAGCCACGAAGCAATCAATTGGTCCTTTATATATAATAGGTGGATTCCACGAGATGGGTTTGAAAACAGTGATGAGTTTAGTCCTTTAATTCTTTCAAAAGAAAGAGGGAGAGAGAGGGGGAAAGAGAGAAAGAGAGAGAGAGAGAGAGAGAGAGAGAGAGAGAGAGAAAAAGAAGAAGGGAAAAAGAAATAAATAAGATTGATGAATGATGGAAAGGGAAGAAAGCGAATTATTTATGTAGAGGAAGTAGAAATAACAGAAAGAAAAAAAGTTGTAGTAAAAGAAAGAAAGGAAGAAAGAGAGAAAAATGAAGGAAAAGCACGAAGGAAGAAAAGAGAAAGAAAGAAACAAAGGGAGAGAATGAGAGACTGAATGAGAGAGAAAGATAAAAAGAAAGAAAGAAAGAGAGAAGAAAGAGAGGAGGGGAGAGAAAGACAGACTGAAAGAGAGAGGATGAAAGAAGAGGAGAAAAATAAAGAAAAGGGCGAAGAAAGGGAAGAGGAAGAAAGTAAGGGAAAGAAAGGGAGAGAAAAGGAAAGAAAAAAGAAAGAAAGACTGAAAGAGAGAGAGAGAGTGAAAGAAAGAAAGATCGAAAAATAAAAAAAGAATGAAGAAAGAAAAGAGAAAGAAAGAAAGAGAGAAAGAGAGACTTAAAGAGAGAGAGAGAGGGGAGGAAAGAAAAAGAGAGAGAGAGAAAGAGAGAAAAGAATTTAGAGAAAAAACAATATGATAGACTAGAGAGAAAGCAAATATGTCCTTACGAAAAAACAAGAAAGACGAAATTTAATTGGAAATGTGATGAGTGATAAAGCAGCACAAAGTAAAAAAAGAAAGAAAAGAAAAGAGGTCTGGTTAGTCACTCGATAAAGGCAGTCTAGTTTGGCAGCATACCGTGTTGGGGGTGATCAGTCAAAAAATTAGAAAAATGTGATCTATGTATAAGTTACGTCTCACGCCTTTGGATGGGAAATGATCGCTAAAAAATTTTCAAATTTAAAAAAAAACTAAAAACAAGCGTGACAAAAAACAAAAAAGATCAATTTAGCAAAAATTCACATTGCAAATTGAACAGCCCACCAAAAGCCTATTTAGTGGACGAATTTAAAGAAAAAACAGAAGATCATTTTTTATTGACTTAATGAGGAGTAAATGTTTGAATTTTCGGCCCTCTAGCTCCATTATTGCGGCCTATATGCCTCATACATAAATAGCCAGCCAAACAGCCAGCCAGGTCAACTTGAAAAAAAATGAAGAAACCTGTATTGACAATCTGAGTGACAGTTTTGTTTGAAGGTTTCTGTGAAAAAAACGGCGAAACGTCAAAGTTGCTTCTAGAAGCTATAGATAAGCGATGGTAAATGTTCTGTAAGTATCTTAAAGCACAACTGCACTTCGCTGCCAGACACTTTTCATCTTTATCTATATTCCCCTTCTCTCTACAACCATTCCAACATTGACCAGTAGGCGTTGGGTTGCCTATGGTTGGCTCGAATCAAAACCAAGTAAATTGGCCTTTATTTCCTGATCCGATATTTCATATCTCTCCGCCCACGGAAGTCGGCCGTTTTTTGTACTCTTAGTTCTTTGGGTGTATGCAGAGCCGGATTAATTATGTAGCAAAAGTAACATTTGTTGTGGGCCCCTCAGTTTCAGGGAACTTGTGTTGAATTCTTGCAAGGTATCAATTCTAACTCAGTGATTCCCTGCAATTGTCGTACTGTATTGTGCTCAGTGTTAACATTAGCGATTTTTAGCCCCTTATTATCTCTAATAGGACTATTTTTTTATACAATAAATAGTAAGAGTGTGGTTACTATGAGATACATTAACGACACAGGAAACTAGGTTTGTGAAACTGAAGTCATAGCCGCTGTACAAAGATCAAAACGACAACAAGGTAATACTATGTTTATTTGAAAAATCTCTTCAGAACAACGTTTATGTCGATTCAAAATATGGCCAGGGGTAAAATATGATATCCGTAAATAGAGACACTTAGATTTACCGGTCTTTTTCTCCAGTGAAGCAAAGTAAAAAATCAGCCAAAACGTTGTTTCAGCAAAAAGATGGGGAAAAAAAATTAGATCGTTCAAACAGAAATTGGTAAGTTAATGACTTTCATCAAATTTATAGACAATACTAAATAATACTATTATTGAAATACCAGACATATTTACTGTATTTTATAGCTGTGTAGCCAATGAAAATAAGATCATTTTGCAAGTGAAAAATATATGTTATGATATTTATGTGTATTTTCCTGATTTGAGGCGCTTCTATAACATATGCTACAGGTCCTACAATACTATAATCCGGTCCTTGGCGAGTTCATTTGAAAATACAAAAAGGGGTAAAATTTGGCGTATTTGATGAACTTCAGACAGAGAATTATTTTATAATGTACAGTCTTTTAAAGGCCGTACAACGTCTGGTAATAATCGTACAAAATCCAGAATTCAAAAACAAGTGATACCCATGATACAAACATGCATTAGATGTGAACCCTGTTCCCTTATTTTCTATTTCTTTTATCAGGTTTTAGAAACAATCAACCAAAACTGGGGTTTTTGCCGTTTTCAAGTTGGTTTGGCTGACTGGCTATGTATGTGATTTAAACGCATACATGCAGCTACAATGAAATTAAGGGGCAGAAAATTTAAACATTTAATACTTATTATAAAGAAGTGCGTACAACCGATGCATCCACTCAATCGTTACCTATGGAGTAGAAACATGAAACATAACCAAGAGATCGATCCTCAAACTGAGAACCATGCAATGAGCATATGAGAGGATCAGGCTCAACCTTACATGGAGAGATCATAAGACAGCACAATACATCTGGTAGAAGACAAGAGTCTTGGACAGCAAAGAATCCATTAGAAAACTCAAATGGCAATGGGCTGTCCATGTTGCAAGAATGGTAGACAACCGATGGACATCACGACTCACCCTAGAGATGCACAACTGAGGCCGGCAGAGTATTAGATGGAGGGATGAGCGAGACGAATTCAGAAAGTACTGGCTCCTTAACGCCCACGATAGAAAGTTTGGGTGAATCTGGGGGAAACTCCAGCAACGGACGTTAAGAGACTGATGATGATATTTAGGTATTGATCTTTTTGTTTCTTGAAAATTCTCCCCCGGAGTAGGTTTTTAGTGGAGGCTTCAATTTACGATGTAAATTTATGCTAAACTGAACCCTTAGTCCATGTATTCATTCTTTTTTTTTCTTTCTAGTGATCACAGCCAAGTTGATTATTCATTGATCACCATTTTTCCAATTTTTTGATTGCTCACCCCCAGCACAACATGCTGTCAAAAGACGTTGGTCACGTGATGGTTTTTATTGAGTGACTGACCAGATCTGGCTTCTTTTTCAGTTTCATTCTTTCTTCGAGTTTTTTTCTTCTTCTTCGGGTGAGCTAAAGCATTATTAGGATCTCCCTGATGGTTGGTCTCCTGTGATCCAGCAAAACGTGCTCTTGCCCGACCAAGTATAGACTCTACCAAAAGGTTTTCCTCTGGATCTGGTGCTACCTGGAATTTAAAAACAGGTCCCTTAACAGCTTCCGGTTGCGTGGTGAGGTGCTGCAGGCTGAACCTATTAGTCCAACACATCCCTTAAATGCTCAATAGAATCGAGATGTAGGGAGTTTAGTGACCAAGACAATACAGCGATGCCTTTTTAATGTTCCTGAAATCATTCCCGTACAACTGGCGCAGCGTAGGTGGGCATATTAATGTCCTGCTGAGAGATACCGCTGCCATTGTAAACAGTTGCCAGGAAGGTACACTCCCGAGTCAGGCACTTCCTATCATATGAAAGATCTTATCACCATAGAGAACATAAAGGCGTACATCATGGGGAAACTGGTCGGGAGAAAATTTGATCGGAGCTGTGGAAAACAGTCAGAGCTGTGTGGATCAACAAAGGTGCAACACACAATATACAATAATCGGGCGACTCAGTTTTATTAATTAATAACAATAGATCTATCCGATACGAAAACGTACTCTACATACAAACACTACATTCATAGCTGTATACTATTATCGAATATATCACCTATACCAGTTACAATAAAAAATACTTGAAAAGATTTAATTAAAAGAAAGTTTGGCTAATTTTTTTACCCATGAGTGTATCTGGCATTCAGAGATGATAAGGTAGATGGCACACAACGGAGTACCTTCCACGAAACAACCCATTGATTCCTAGCAGAATATCCCCCTAATCATCACATAGCTTTGCAAGACCCATCACACTAGGTGACCTTTCATTGATCTATTTCTGACCTCTGTAAACCCATTGAAGACACTTTTGGCGATAGATATCAGTTAGCATAGATACTTTGAGTGACCTGTAGCTACGCTGTCCTCTACACAACGAGGATCGAAATACTGTGTGTTGTAATGCATTCCTTCCTCCACCTTGATTAAAAATATCTACAATTTGTGGAACAGTACCCGCTCTGTTGGTTCGTACTTGGCTGGAAAGCTCCCGTACACTTATTGTATCGACAAGTCCTAGCTGCCCAATGCCTTGTTGGTGGTTGGTGATTTTCCCCCTTTGGGCCAGTGTAGATAGCTAATCACTACAACAGAACCTGCAGGAGCCATCAGAAATACTGTATTCAATTAATCGAAACCAAATACTTGAGAAAGGTATACCTGCTTATATTCCTTTGGCACTGACATGCGCAGACGTTACGAAGCAATAGCTGCCATTTTTACAATATGTCACTTGTTATATTGTTTTGGCTCATCAGTGTGAATTGTTCTGATCTTACATTTTTTCCATTGCATGCTTTTTCTCACTTTCTTATTGTTGACATCTGTACCTTGATGCAACTTTCTGTGATCTAAGCGTAAATACATTCCAAAAATATATCCTTATTTACGTACTTACCATAATTGAACAATCGTGGCCCGTGCATGTACCAGAATTAATTTTTTATGAAATATCTCGAATTATCTAGGAAAATAGATCTTTTATGTGGAACTGTTTTTTAGGGTAATGGATATCTTATCTAAAATTATCCAAAAAGACCAGCGTAAGATCTAGACATTGTTGGTTCCAATATGACTATAGGCACACTAAAAGCACTCTTTCAAACAATCAAGCACAAAAACGTTTTGGATGGTGCTTACCGGTGCATATTCTAAGTATTGTAGCCCTAAGAAATGTGGTGAAGAGCGCCCAGAACCACCCTCTGACCCATGCATAGACTCTCAGAGAGAGAGAGAGAGAGAGAGAGAGAGAGAGAGAGAAGAATCTGTTCTCCACTCGATATATAAAGTGAAAGGACCTATACCTCACTCGATATATAAAGTGAAATTACCCCATTGATAAATAAGTGAAAAAACCTGTTGCCCACTCGATATATAAAGTGAAGTTACCTTTTGCCCAATCGATACAGAGAGCAAAACTAACAGTAGCCCACTCGATCTATAAAGCGAAATTACCTGTAGCCAGCGTGATGTATGAATTGGAACTACCTGTTGTCCAATCAATATATAAAGTAAAACTACCTATTGCCCACTCATTGAATAACGTGAAACTACCTATTGCCCACTCTATATATGAAGTGAAACTACATGTTGCCCAAACGATATATAAAGTGAAACTACCTATTTCCCAATCGATATATAAATTGAATTTACCTGTTGCCCACTCATTATGTAATGTGAAATGTGCCCACTCACAAAATGATTTCAAATAAATTTTTGATGTGCCACAAATGATGGGTTGTTGAAAAACTAGTGCGCCGGGACATTAGGGAGCGAGATGACCCGCGCACAGTTGCGGAGGATGAGCAGAAGCTGCCAGATATGTATGAATATATCGACTTAGACGAGACAATCTGGGTACTTAATTAAGACATCGTATTGTTATCAGAGAAAAAAAAGAATAAATCTGTACATAAATAAAACATGATATGAATATAAATTTAAATCTACACTAAGTTGAGCCTTTCATATTTTTTATTTATGTCTCATCTTTGCGAAAACCGCAAGGCCGATTGACCTGATATTTGTCATAGCTAATAATAATAATGATAATAATAATAATAATAATAATAATAATAATAATCGACTTCCGACTTTGCCTAACTTCCAAGGTCATCTGAGGTCACTGGAGGCCATTCTTTGGCCGATCTACAGTTCTATACTACAGAAAAAATTCAATTTTTATACCAGGATTTTTGTCCTTTATTCTTCTGGTGTACAGAAAAAAAAACTGTTCTTCTGGATAGAAAAAAATGTGGTTCGTCTCATATTCACGGTATATATTCATCAGTGTTAGGTAGTTGTAATATAGCCAGCCATTGTCAAGGTTTATTACCACTTCCCTTGTTCATTTCAAATTTCCATCAAACAACCCATCCCTTCTTCAAAAGTACCATCCGACTGCCTGACTCTCTCTTTCTCTCTGACTATCTCTGTCTCTCTATCTCTGACTGTCTATCGGTCTGCTGTCACCGACTTTATATTTCTCTCTCTCTCTCTGTCCATGTTTTCTGTTATATCTTATTTGCACCACTATCTACCTTCAGCTTATTTTATTTGGTTGTTATCCGTGGGTAAATTTCGTTTAACCAGCGAAAGCAAAAAACGTATCAATAATTTTTTCACAATTTGATTTTCCTTTCTTTCAGTCCGACTTCCATGACCTTTGGCAAAATGTCAGTTTTGAATAATTTTTTTCCACGTTTGGGAATGGTAGTGACCGTCCTATTAACCATGTAGTTATTATATTGGGCAGGACCATTACTTTTCAATTTTTTTCTCAGAACAGAAGAAAGCTTTCTTTGTCAGGAAATGCCAGTTACCCCAGCCAGTGATATATATATATATATATATATATATATATGTGTGTGTGTGTGTGTGTATGTGCGTATATATATATATATATATATATATATATATATATATATATATGGGTGTGTATGTATGTGTGATTCTAAATTGCTTTATATTATATAGAAACTCTTATTTGAGATGATCTCCCGTCATTAATTGGTTGGTGTATCTCTTGGTTGATGTACAACGTAAATATGATAAACAATTAAATGGGGCTGCTGCAGGAATCGAACCTGCCACCGATAGGGTAGCCGCCTCAAAGTAGCGTTGCTCTTAGTCTCTGGTAATGCAAAAGCACAAATAACTGTTTTTACTCAAAATCTTCATCTCGTTTATTATCTCGAAAATAATAATGATTATCATTATCCATTTTTTGAAACATAACCATCGCGTTGAAAGATACGAATAAAGCAGATATTGACCGATAATAGACTTAGATCTATTTGCAGATGCTTGAGTGTGTTTCTATTATGAGTTGTAATTTACATTATTCGTTGATAAAATCCGAGAAAAGAAAATTTGGTAAAGCTTGTTTAAATATAATTGAAATTATTTGAAATTTTCGAAGAAAAATATCAGGTCTTTATCAGAGACGTAGCTTAAGAAGTTGTTGCGTGGGGGTTTTGGCTCTTCAAGGGACCACCCCCTACATTCAGTGAGATTAGATGAAAAGGAATATTTGCCATAAACAGACATGGACTATTATTTGATTGGTGAAAAACAATAGCAAAGACAGAATTATTTATACAATTCACGTATTTACAAATATCGAATTTATACCAACAAATGTCCAACCATTGAGCTGAGTGGGCCCTTAGGTTCTCATCTCATTTTGTTTCAGTGTCTGTGGGTGTCTCTGGACACGCCTTTTCACATTATGGGGGCTATAACCTTCAAAATATGCACCATATGAAAATGCTTTTGTTTTTTTCTCTTGGGGCTCTCTATGGTCATTTTAGATGAAAGATCTATTTTTTAAAATAATCTAAGATAAACGATTTTTTTAAAGATAATTTTAGATAATTTCAGATTATTTTGGTTAGAAATCTATTTTTCAAAGTTGATTTTAGATATTTTTGAGATAAATAATTTCGGTACATGCGTGGGCTACGGTGATTCATTCATGCGAGGTACGAATATCATTACTTCCTAATTTCAGTAGAAATGCAACAGGTGAACTACTAACAAAAAATCGTCTGGGTCTCCCTCCATTGGGGGCCGTCAGACATTTTAAAATAGCCTCCTCTTCAGAAGTATTTTAAAATAGCCCCTTCCTCAGTCGCTGGTCTTCATTCGTACGAAAGCTGAAAACGTAGACAAAATAATCAAAATAACAACCATAAGATCAACGATGTCCCTGCTGTCTGTAGTGACAGTAGCAGGAGGAGGAAGAGGAAGAGGGGGGAAAAGATGCCGATAGTTCACCCGAAGGTCTGGACCAAGTTTTATATCAATCAAGCATGATACGGCTGGGGAAATTGCTATTCAACATATTAAGCACCGACAGACCGTCTGACAGACCGAAAAGTGTTATGCATGGACTCGTCAAAAAATGGCAAATTTTATGAAAACTAAAATATTATCGAAAATACAAGCGTTAAAATGAATATGATTGTTGTATGTTATTAGTTTATACTTGTAGAAAATCACGGATATATCTGAATTTCAATGAGTTGGTTTTTTTAGCGAGGAACTACTGAACTCGTTAGAGCGGAAAGAGCCATTGTTTTAAATGCTGGGCAGGTGATATTTTTATCAGCAAAATTGCTACCTTCAAGGAAAAAGTCCAGTGTGAAACATAAACATATAGAAAAAGTCCCGCTGCTCATTATATATTCAACACCCCCATATTTCTCTCTCTCTCTCTCTCTCTCTCTCTCTCTCTATATATATATATATATATATATATATATATATATATATATATATATATATATATCTATATATATATATATATATACATATATATATATATATATATATATGTGTATGTATGTATGTATATATATATAAACAAAGAAAGAGAGAGCGAACGGTAAATAGAGAGAGAGAGAGAGAGGGGGAGAGAAGGAAATGTGTTTTCAATAAATAATATAGTAACCAATATTTCTACTTATATTGCCAGAATCCTCCTATTGAGTTCCCACTTCATTTTCATGTGTAATAACAACTATGACGGATGTCAATAACCAGACAAAAACCAGTGACGTCATACACGAATAACAGTAACGTACGCAAAAACTGATCCGTCAAGTCCAAATCGGGTCAACTTGTTTTTTCTGAACTCAGTAGATCCTATTCATAGGAACTACTTACACAGGAATCGAAATGATACACGATTTTTGAATAATATTGTATGGAGAAATTAACTCTGTTTTGTTTACCTTTTAGATTTTAATGAAGCAAGGAAATTAGACCCTCCAAGTTTGTTATTCTTAGAAAATGCTTCACTGTAATACCTTTGCAAACAAGTCTTTCTAAGTACACCTGATATCTCAGCAATAAAATTGCTGTTGACTAAAATATAATTGTGATTTTGTCAGGTTTGAATATTATTTCTTCCATTGTGTCATATTTTATTTTCATTTTTCGTTCTAATTACAGATCATGAGCCAGTGTCAGAGCCGACCCGGTGCATAAGCGAACTAGGTAGTTGCTTAGGACGTAGTGACTCCAGAGAACCCCTTGGGGTGAGGGCAAATTCAACTTGGTACCGGGCTGATGGAAAAAATAATACCAATCAGTTCCTTCGTTTTGACCCTACATATCCTCTTAACATGTACGCCCTGAGGTGCAGAGTGGCTGAACGGGAAAAGGCACAGAGAATGGTCTCGGCAAGCCGAGTTCAGACTCTGACTTCGATGGTTTGTGTTCGCTTCGCACTAAAACCCTTTGGGAAGATATAGGTAAAATAGTGTAGGTTGAAGTCAGTGACGCCTCTTTGCATGCTTGTCGCCTGTAAGTCTACTTCAAGCTCTGTTATTTGAGGGGCCCAAACAGGGATGGTTGAAGCCGTAGCTAGCAGAAGGGTACTACCTATTTACCGACCTACCTTGGTTAACGCTTAAATAAATGCTCAATCGATATTTTTTTCATTTTTATAAACTACATAATCTATGAGTACTCTGAAATCATGAACATTTTAAACAAATGAAAAAGTAGTGATGGAATTTGAAATAACGATTTATAATATATCCGAGAAAATAAATTTAGAATAATAGAATTGTCCCGCAAGATATTCCCATCTTTATTATACTTAAACAAATACGAAAACTGTTCGGGATATGTATGAACTTCTCATGTATTCAACTGATTTACATAACTTTTAGTCCTGTACTTCGGAATAACTTGTATTTTCCGTGTCCTCAATCTGTCCTGGGGGGAAAGAATCGGGCAATTTGAACTGATTAATCATTCTCTTCATCGCTAAAGTTTCCCAGCATTCCCCCGGAAATTTCACACCCATCTCTGGCAATCACTCCGCCAAGAGAGAAAGAATCCAATTTCCGATCAATTTCACTCTATTTGAGGAAATCATTTCGCGCCTCGAGTTGCCTGAACTTTTGGACAGCACCTTGTGTTCAGTGAAGCTGATCATCTGGTTGATACAATCAACGAAATTACAAAAGTACTATTTGAAACCGTCAACCAAAACTGTCATCGTTGGTTTCTTCGTTTTTTAACTTGCTATCTATCAATCGCACATACAAGTCACATTAATAGAGCTATAGGAATGAAAACTTAAGAAAAAAACTCCCTATATTGTCTAGAAAAAAAAAAGTTTTTAGTTTTTTGAACCCTACTAAAAGGTATTCAGTGGGGGGGTTCAATTTGCAATATAAGTTTATGTTTGATTCCTTAATTTGTGCCTAGCGGCATTTGCATTTTTTTCTGTTGGAATTTCAAACTTTTTTTTACTGATCACTGCTCAGCAAGAGGCGAGAGAAGTAACTCATTCATTGATCCCTTTTTACATTTTTAATTGATTATCCCCAACACCACTTGCTGCCCAAAAAGTTTCTGCTATTATCAAACCGAACAGTATTAATTGCATAACGTTTATGAACTCTTTGTCAAGGTTGGCTGTGGTTGTAACAGCATTTTGCTGCTACTACCTGGACAAATAAATTAGTTATGTAAGAGTGTTTTGCCCCTGTGCTCACTCACCAAATCGCTTATCTGTCAACCATCGTGGCTTGCCAGTGACGGGGCCTTCTGTCAAGATAACAAAGTGCAAGGATATTCGAATTCATGCCTTTTTCAAAGGGTTTAATGAGAAGCGATCCCACACTTCCATAAATTACCGTGTTAAAATAATAACTCCAACCAAAGGTGGCAATTGGCTAAAATTGTTAACCTTTGAACTTAATAAATGTTGAGGGTAGTATAATATTATAGTAATACAGCAAGCGCAGAATCACTGAATCAGAATTAATAACTTGCTAGTATTCAGCACGGGGCTCTCGAAATTGCGGGGTTCACGGCAAATGATATCTTTGAAACAGTTAATCAAGCACTGCATCTAAGCAGAAAAGATGTCGGTTAAGATTTTATTCATCAAATCGATTTGTTTATCGAGTTGAAAGAATATACTCATTGGAAACAATAATTTCATATTGGATTATGGTCCGATTCTTCTTTAATTTGATTAATAGAATAAATGCGTAGAATGAAGCATCAGTTCAACTGAGATTTAAAAAAAAGAAATCTACACCCTCTGACCCATGATAGTCGTTGAATTTAGTATCTGAAATACATATGTAAATGTAGCCACTATTTTAAGACAAAGGTAGTTATTCCTATGCGTAGAACGGAGTATCAGTTCAACAGAGATTTGACAAAAAAATCTGTTGCCTCTGTCCCATAACTGTTGTCGAATTTAGAATCGAGATCTGTATGATGATGTGAGAATCATTATGGGACAGAGGTAACATTCCTTTCGGTAAATATTTTAGACAAGAAGAAAAAAATTGTCGACCGATGTAAAACCTTCCTTTCATCAAGTGGAAGGGTCCGTAGTTCAAGAGGAATCAATTGATACTATTCCAGGCAGGTGATATTTTGGCATATTCATTATTATTATTATTATTATTATTATTATTATTATTATTATTATTATTATTATTATTATTATCACACCAGTTGCCTAGTGGTTACCGCTGGAGACTGAGTGACAGCAAGTCTCCTCAAGTCTCAAGCCCTCCTCTCAACACTCTCATACTCCACAGCATTGCTATGGTTTACAGTTTCACACCAGTTGCCCGGTGGTTATCGCTAAAGGCTGAGTGACAGTAAGTCTTCTCAGGTCTTCACCCCTCCTCTCATTTTATTTCTCCCTCATCTATCACAGCAGTGCTGTGGTTCGTACCACCATTTGAGTTTTTTGTTTCTCTTCCTTCTCTGTTAGGCCACTGCTAACAGCTAGGGTCGTAGATGAAGTATTGTAACACATAATTTTATTCAAATTTTGATAAATTTTTACCGTCATCTTCATTTTATTTGTTTTTTTTTTTCACCATCAATTGAGTGGCTATATCAGTATCTATATGTTTGTATGAAAACAGTACTTTCTTTATTCAATATCAATAATAAGAAAAAAATGTTGATCTTTAGTTTATATAACCTGCCCGATAACAAAGTACTCTTCCACAGAAACAATGGTAGATATTTTTACAAAATCTATTATGGCAATATATATATATATATATATATATATATATATATATATATATATATATATATATATATATATATACATATGCATACATATATATATTCTTCATCGAAAAACCATTTCTTAGATAATTCAAATACATCAGTGAAATTTCGTAACAAGCCATAACTAGTATATATATATATATATATATATATATATATATATATATATATATATATATATATATATATATATATACACATACACACACACACATGCATATATATATATATATATATAGAAAGAGAGAGAGAGAGAGAGAGAGAGAGAAAGAGAGAGAGAGTTTTAGATTTAATCGCGCTAATCAATGTTTACATATACGTATATGTGTGTGTGTATGTGTGTACTTTTGGAACGAACTAACTGCGCTAATCAATGTAAATCTGTGTGTATAAATGTATGTATATGTGTGTGTGTACGTATGTAGGTATTCCCTCTATTTTCTCTCTCTCTTTCTCTCTCTCTCTCTCTCTATATATATATATATATACATGTATGCATATATAATATATATATTCACTGTTACTATTCCTCTGTCTTTCAATCTATCGATCTATCTATCAATACATATATTCATATATATATATATAAAGAGAGAGACAAAGAGAGAGACAGACAGACAGATAAACAGACGGACAGACAGAAACAGATAAACACATACACAATCACATACACACACACACACACACACACACACACACACACACACACACATATATATATATATATATATATATATATATATATATATATATATATATATATATATATTCATCAGTATCGATACTGATATGGATATGTAAAGAAAAATTCCTGTGTAGTGGATATATTAATGCATGTAGTGTGTAATACATTCTGTGTTCATTCATCCCACTTCCCAGTTAGAGAAAAAAAAGATGTCGACATTTTCAATGGAATACTATTTTCAATAAAAAAAAAGCGTAGAAGCGGGAGCCACTTTTAGGTTTAAACAGCCAGTTATATTTTTTTTATTCACTGATGGATGGAAATACAATTCAATAAACAGGAAGAAGGAATTTGAATTGGAAATGTTACTGCAAAGTTATGGAATCGCCAGATTTTTTTGAAATCCCTGAACATTTCAGTAATTTCGTGAAATCCCTGAACATTAATGTAATTTTATGAAATTCCAAAACATTTCAGCAATTTCGTGAAATCCCTGAACATTTCAGTAATTTCGTGAAATCCCTGAACATTTCAGTAATTTGGTGAAATCCCTAATCATTTTTACAATTTTATGAAATCCCAGAACATTTCAGCAGTTTCGTGAAATCCCTGGACATTTCAGTAATTTCGTGAAATCCCTGAACATTCAATTATTTCGTGAAATCCCTACTTTCATAATCAGTGCAGTGATAGTTGAGGATTTTGAGATGCTGATCATTACTATTGTAATGAATTCGATTCCCACTGTGTGCTCCACTATTGTGGCCCAGTGTAACACCAAGCTAAACTTAGTAAATATATATTTTAAACAGTAAACTTGATATTGTGCTCCAGAATTTCCTGAATATACACAACTTGGGAATTACGCGAAATCCCTAGTTCAACAATCAGTGCTGAAATACTCAACAAGCTTATGATGTTGACCATTACTACTGTAATAATCCTTAACGACTACCCCACTAGAGTAGCCTTGTGTCAAACTCAGCTAAACTTGGTAAATATTAAGCATATTCTTCGGTAGTATTTTCAGTGTATATACAGCTTACTCAGATTTCTGGAATATTACTTAATTGATAATAGGGATTTCATGAGATTCTTGTTCTACCATCTTACAGAAATACACCAGAACCAGGAAAGGGTTATACGAAAGGTGTTATTATTTTATTTTGAAAAAAAAAAAGAAAGAATTTCGTCTTCGAAAAATAGTTCGATGTTTACACCTATAAGTTTGATGAATTCAATCAAAAGCGAGTTGGTACAAGTATTCCTTGATTAGTGCGGTTGATTTATTCCAAAATTTTCCGTACTGTTCAAAACGTCACTGATCAAGGTCTTATTATGATTCATTTGTTTATTTTCTGCAACTTATACTTAGTCACATTAATTTGCATAGCAAATACCTTAACCATACTACACCAAAGTACGCACTTCTCTGTATGCTCCTGTATATTTGAACATTGGTTATTTGCGTCCAATTTATTAGTGTATGCATGTGTGCATGTGTGTGTGTGTGTTTATGTGCAAAAGGTTAGTTCGTACCTGCACTCGTAAACATCAACATAAAATATATATTTATACTTACATAAAATAATGCTCGAAACTCTAATGGCTATATACTAAACTTAGTTTGGTATGAGGCTAGAATAAGTCAAGCACCCAGTGAGAAACGAACTCATTACACTATTGAATTAGTTGAGGAGCTTGTTTATCGTCACGCTACAGTAAGCGCATCCGTCGTAGCCCCAATTAATTCAATTACCGTATTTCCCCTTGTATAACCCGCTACCATAGCTGATTCGTATCCCTAGATTCAATTTCGAATGAAGAATGCTTTACCGTGTTTATACAATTATGTACACAAATGTGTATAACAATTATGTTTCAGTAGATAATACGCACCTGGATATTTAGCTCGAATTTTTCGAAAAAAATGCTGGTTATACCTGGGGAAATGTTTGAAATTCTCAGATTTTATTTTCAGGGGAGAAAAAAATTGCTCCAACCACTTATGGAAATTTTCTGTTATTATTATTTCCATAAAATTTTACGAGTTGTTCGGGTGAGGATATTAGTTCGATGAACTTGTCTGATAATGACATGAAATAATGAGTAATAAAGAATTAGATGACAAACGATTTGGGATAATCCTCGTCATTCAGGTTGATTGTAGTCTTTTGGGATGATCCGAGTTAATCGGGGCAATTCTTATCATCTCAGATAATACGTTCTTTTGGAAAGATTGAAAATGAAGAATTTTGTGTTATTAGAATTTCGGTCGTTACGTGTGTTGAAACTCAAGGTATATTTCTGATGTTCGTTTTCGCTCTGTGGGAAAATTATTCTACAACGAAGTCAATGAAAGAGATGAGTATGAATGGGACATTTCACAGAGCACTCCTCCCCCTCCCCCAACACTTACACATACCCAGTAATGGAAATGCGTTTCGGGAACTACGTACACGGTGATCGTCTCTATTACTAGACGTTGAACGTATAAAAAAACCTGGAAATTGAGAAGTTCGTACACGTCGTACCCCGTCCCAGTATATCACACTCAAAAACAGAAACATAAGTAAAACAATGAGAAAATATAGAAATCAAGATTTGCAACTTACTGGAGTATTTTTCCTCGCATCGCTTCAACGCTTCGGCCTGGGTACCTTGATTGGCAGCCGCGGCGGCAGCTCCTTTGATCTGCTCCTCAGAGTTTACCTTAAAATGCATAATGGTCCGCTTGACCATAACTTTCAATTTCTCATAGCGTCGGACAGGGTCGTAGTCCTTGGATTCTTCATAGTCTTTGGTCAACTGCTCGACGACCTGACGTTCACGCTTATACTCTCTTTGCAAGTTCTCAAGTTCGGTAAACAGTAATTCGTTGACCCTTCTCGTGTCATCTTTGCTTTTATCTGACAATGACGATGATAGTATAAAAGGAAGACTCATGTTCCCACCTCCGCCTTTGGATAAAGACAGGCGGCGATATTTGGAGCCTTTGGCCTAGTAAGTAAGGTAACAGAGCAGAGGGGCGGGCCGGACCGGGCCGAGACGAAGTTTCCGTGCCACAGTTGGACGGGTGCGTTAATGATGCTACTACTGTAAGCGCTTATAGATGCACGCTAGTCGTTGTACAATGTGGTGGCGGCGCGGTAGGCACTGCGAGTGCCTGTGGCTGCCGACTGTAATGATGTGGGAACTTGTCACGGCCTTACCATACAGACCTGACCGTATCTCGATAACAATGATAATCACTAACAATTGTATTTTAAAGAGCTACCTACAGTTATACCCTTTGGACGGTAACGATATCGCCTTTGTTTAGGGACATGATCCAATGACGGACAGTAACGACAGCAGTAACAATAATTCTTGTGTTTTGTATACAGCGAAAGTGACGGTGGGTCGTGAATCTGTTGGGGTAGCTGAGGTAGCTGTGACGACAGAAGTGGTTTGACCCAAGTAGAAGTTAAGGTGTGGATTTTTTTTTTAAAGATTCTGTCCGATACCGGGTGGACGCTGTCCACTTCGATTGAATGTACAACACTTGCAACTGCTGAGACAAGACTGAATAGGTGGCACTAGAAAGGATATTGATGTAGTTGTAGTCGTAGTAGTAATAATATTCATGTTAGTAGTAGTAGTTATAGTAATTATATCGTTAAAAGTTGTGTCTGTTATTATTATCATTATCATTATTATCATTATTATCATTATGACTATTATCATTATTATCATTATTAATTTACATACCAGTTGCCTGGTGGTGTCAGTTGGAGACTGAGTGATAGCAAGTCTCCTCAAGTCTCCTCAAGTCTCCAGCCTTCCTCTCCACACTCTCACAGTTCACAGCAGTGCTGTGGTTTACAATTTCACACCAGTTGCCCGATGGTCTTCGCTGAAGGCTGAGTGACAGTAAGTCTCCTCAGGTCTTCAGCCCTCCTCTCATCCCATCTCATCTCTCCCTCACCTATCACAGCAGTGCTGTGGTTCGTACCCCCACAAACATTTGTTGTTTTTTGTGTTTTTTTAACCATTTTCATTTATTTATTTATTTATCTATTTATTATTATTATCATTATCATTATTATTATTATTATTTGGAATCACACACATCATTATTATTATCATTATTATTTGCATTTCCATACTTGTCGCATGGTGGTCACCGCTGGAGACTGAGTGACAGCAAGTATCCTCAAGTCTCAAGCCTTCATTATCACACTAGTTGTCTGATGGTCGTCGCTGAAGACTGAGTGACATTAAGTCTCTCCAGGTCTCCAGCCAACCTCACAACATTCTCACAGTTCACAGCAGTGCTGTGGTTTGTATTTCCACACTCACCAGTTGTCAAGTGGTCATCACTGAAGACTGGGTGGCAGCAAGTCTCCTCCAGTTTCCAGCTCACCTCAACACTCTGACAATCTGCAGCTGTACTGAGGTTTGCAGTTTCGCACCAGTTGTCTGGCGGTTGTTGCTGAAGACTGAGTGACAACAAGTCTCCAAGTTTTCAGCCCTCCTTTCATCGTCCACACATATCACAGTATTTTCGGTTTGTACCGTCTCGATCATGCTCTTTCTGTTAGGCCATTGTTGACGACAGGAGGTCGCAGAATTCATTTCCAGCACTTTCCCCAGTGTTTGTGCAGATCCTGGTAGTGCTGTGGTGTCTTCTTATCTCAAACTCATCCAGTTTCGTTTCCAGTGTTGTTGACACGGTCCTGATAGCACCTAATATTGTCACTACCCTGACTTTAATGTTACACACCTCTTTCAGTTCCCTGGCCAAATCCTAGCATTTTCCTACGTTTTCACTCTCTTTCATATTCACACCGTAATTATTATTATTGTAGTTATTATTATCATTATTATTGTTGTTGTTGTTATTATTATTATTATTATTATTATTATTATTGTTGTTGTTGTTGTTGTTGTTATTATTATTATTATTATTATTATTATTATTATTATTATCTTCGAATTTTTACATCAGTATTGACGGTTGACTTTCACTGGTGATCGAGTGATAGTAAGTTTTTTCAATATTCCAGGACTTTACTCAGTATTGCAGCTGGTTTAATAGACCGGATGGTCTCGAATCTTTTCCCAGACCTGTCATAATCATCGATTTTTCGCACCATTCTTGACAGGTGGCTTCACTCGAGATCAAGTGCCAGGAAGTCTCCTCAATACTAGAGAATTATCCTCAGTGTTCCAGGTGATTTAATTTTGCTGCCTTCTTAATTGCCTCGATTCTTTCCCAGATTAGTGATAATTGTTGAATTTTCACAAGAGTATTGACTGGTGGCTCTCGACAGAGATCAAGAGACAATAAGTCACTTCAACAATCCAGGACTCTCCCCTGCATTCCATCAGGTTTAATAGATCTATCGTCTGGATAGTTCCGATTCTTTCCAAGATTTCTAACTCATTAAGCCTTTTCGGGGCTAAGCTCTTCGGAGCTGTTCCAAGACATTCAACCACAATTGGCACAACTTTATGTTCAATGGTTTTATTTTTCGATATTCTGGCGAGGTCAAGATACTTATCTGGCTATTTATTCTATTTCAGTTTTATTCTGTGTTCTACCAGAAATAGTTATTACAATAAAAGCGATTGCCGTCGCGAAAAAAAAGGCTTAAAATCAGACCAACCAACCCGACCAACCCAAGCCGACTGACTGACTTGACCCAACTAACTGACCAACATTACCGACTGGACTAACATGATTACGCTACATCTGACTTAGGACAACGAATCTCCATGAGATCCTCAAAAGTGGAGGAAATCAAACGAAGAATCAGCCTAGGATGGCAAGACTTCGGCAGAGCAACCTCAACTTTCAAAAACCAGATGATCCCAATAATCCTGAAAAGAAGAGTATACAACCAATGCGTTCTTCTGATAGTCACTTATGGAGCTGAAATATGGAACCTAACCAAGAGACAAACCTGCAAACCGAGAAGCATGCAACGCACGCATGAGAGAATCATGCTCAACCCTACACGGAGAGATCACAAGACAGCACAGTATATAAGGAAGAAAATGGGTGTCCGTGACATCATAGAATCTATAAGAAAACTAACATGGCAATGGGCAAGCCATGTTGCAAAAATGAAAGACAACCGATGGACATCATGGCTCACAACATGGATCCCCAGGGATCACATAAGAAACCGAAGCCGACAGAACACAAGACGGAGAAATGAACTAGACAGATTCAGGAAATACTGGCTCTGCGATGCCCATGATAGAGAATTGTGGCGAATCCTGGGGAAGGTCTATGTCCAACGACAGACGTTAAAAGACTGATGATGATGATTATGATGATAATGATGATGATTATGATGATAATGATGATGATGATGATGATGATGGGTCTATCCTAAAAATGTAACAGAGACATTCATGAATATTCGTATATCTATGGCAATTGCATTTAAATACATTTAGAATAAAAACAGTTAAAAATGTGTCAGCATAAACTGCTGAAGATATAACCATGAGACATAGACAGAAGGTTTACAATTATATAAAATGGTTAAGTAATGAACAACAGAGGCAAAATATCCAATGAGTGGTATTAAATAGAATAAATGAAAACATTTTCACAAACAAAGAGAAAGACTTCATTAAAGACAGAATATGGCAAGTTTTCGTTATTACAAAACTATAGATATTTCAAAATACTGTGCTTTATTTTTGTGTGCGCTTTTTCGTATAGAATAAATAATAATCTATTTTGACACTATTTGAGGGTTTGCGTAAGAAAATAACAATTTCCGTAGACGTCTTTGGAGGGTTGGCATAAGAAAATAACAATCTCCATAGACGCCAACGAGAGTTAGTCGTAAAAAAAAGATATGAAATGGATCACAATCTATATGGACGCAATTCGAAGGGTGGTGTAAGAAAATATTGATGTCGATAGACTCCTGTGATTGGCAAAAAAATACATGCCACTGGAGGGTTGGCGTAAAAAAATCAACAGTCCAGATAGACGCCATCGGGGGTCAGCACGAGGAAATAACAATCTACACGATGTCATCAGAGGATTGGCGTAACAATATAACAATCTTGATAGACGCCATCAAATGGTTGGTGCAAGAAAATAACGATCACTTTAGACGCCATCAGAGAGTTGGGTTAAGAAACATCAGTCTTTATAGACGCCAGATCGGCTCTACTGACATCTGCATATTTCATAATTCTTATGGTGCGGCCAAGATACTTCTCTAGCTTTTCACTGTTTTCTGAAATGTTAATACTGTTTTCTTTCCACTTTACAATTCTCGTTTTGTTGTGTCATCCCGTCAGCTCTCTTGCAGCCTTTAGCTGTTGTAATTGACCTTTCTCTAAACTGTCTTGTAAAATCTTCAAGTCCCTTAATTGTTGTGTCCATGGAATGTCAAAGACTAACGAGCAATCTTCCCAATCCTTTCCTTTTACAATCAGGGTGGGCAAAAATTGCCAAGAACCATAACGATCTCCGAATAATGTTAGATGAACTAAACAAAGAAAGCAAGAAAGTTGACCTCCACATGAATTTCAGTGGAACAAATATCATATTCAACAAATACGTTTGGGACATGAAGATCAAAATCGAAAATGCAAAGCAAAGGTAAGTAGACAACTACATCTATTAATGACAACGAGTCTCCATGGAGTCATCAAAAGAAGAAGAAATCAAGCGAAGAATCACACAAGGTTGGAGAGCTTTCGGTAGAGCAAACTCGGCTTTCAAAAACAACAAAAAACCCTAGTCCAGAAAAAAAAGGTATAAAACCATGGTATCGTACCGATAATCACATACAGAGCTGAAATGTGAAATATAAGCAAAAGATTGACCCTCAAATTGAGAACCATGCGACGTGCACATCAGAGAATCATGCTCAATCTCAAGTGGGGAGATCACAAAACAGCACTGTATACCAGAGAAAAGACCGGAGTCTGAGACATCATCGACTCTTAGAAAATTCAAATGGCAATGGGCTGGACATGTTGCAAGAATGTCAGAAAACCTTTGGATATCATGTCTCACGAAAGGATCCCAGAGATCAGGTGCGAGGCTGCAGCTGAGAAATAGTAAAATGGTGTGACGACCTAGATAAATTCAAGAAGTACTGGCTCCACGATGCCCATGATAGAACGGTCTGACAAATCTAGGGGAAGGTCTATATCCAACGACGAACGCTAATTAACTGATGATGATGATGATGATGATGATGATGATGATGATTAGATATCAGTGGACAACACCGGTGCCTGCGTTGAATTTTGACTCAAAAGGCAAATTTTACCATAGTATGTTCCTAAGTAAAGATACTTCGACTACTATCGACCAATAAATAATGAAGTTATAAGCAATATTCAACTGTGAATTTCACCCATCCTGTATAGTTTGTCAACATCGGCCATCAGGTGCAAAGATTCATGTATTCGCTATTGACTTCATTATGAAGTTCACGACTTATTTTGAGATTTTCAACATCTTCGGGTATTTTTCAGAGCCGTAAGATCATATCGTAAGAATTTTTTGTAATCTCTTCATGCCAAGGCTAGATTTCTTTTTTTCTGTTTTTTTTTTATTTTGATCAATAAATCATGAATCACACGTCCCTCCATTTTTCTTCCGACAACCTTTCCGTTTGTCGGAGAGAAGTCTTAGACTTTTTGATGAGTCCCATAAGATAGGTCGTCATGTTATTGGCCTGTAGTTACAAATGATATTTCATTTGGGGGGTTTTCCAGAACCTTCATTTCTCCATCTATTCGGAGATGTTCACTTTTGCGCTGTTTTTTTTGTTGTTGTTGTTGCTTTGCGTTACCGGAGAAGGGACTGATAGGAGAGACCCTCTTTTCTTTATGAATTTACTTACTTTGTGTATCCGAAGTTGGTCGCAGAAGGAATCGGCCAAAACTTTGTGTGAATATCGAAGATGTGAAAAATAGATTAGATTGTCCGAACAAAAGTTAGTATTACTCCAGAAGTGTTTTGTTTCTGTAGAGTCAGGTTACCCAGCTTTCTCCATCGTTTCCCCGTTTATTTGTAGATGGAACCTGGTTTTATTGATCTGGAATATTCTATTTCGCCTATATTGCTGGGCTCTGTGTCGGTATCTCTTGAGTCTGCCTTTCATACAAGTTACTTTTGGGTTTATTTCCTTTATTTTAGGTGTTTGTCTCTTAGTAGTTATTTATCTTTTTTCCGTTGGATTGATAGTCAATAATAAACCACACTGAAATACAAATAGTCAATCTTTTTCTAATTTTCTATATTTTCTTCACTTTATCAGTGACTTTGCATCTTTTCGCGAGAAACTGTCAACCAAAACTGTCAACAATACCGTCAAAATTGGTTTCTTCAGTCTCTCACTCAGTCTGGCTAGCTGGCTACGTATCGTGTATAGGTCACACCGACGGAGCTAGAAAGCCGAAAATTTGAATATTCTAGTCTTGACTTTTGTCCCTAAAGTGTGTGTGTGTGGGGATGAGTCTATTTGCAATGTGATTCTATGCTAAATTGGTCTCTTAGCATTCGTACTTTTTTTTACGAATCACTGCTCAACGGAAGGCGAGACAAGTCACATGGTCATTGATCTCAATTTTTTCTAATTTTTAATTGATCACCCCCAACATGGTGTGCTGTCAAAAGACATTGATCATGTGACGTTTTCTATTGAATAACTAACCAGAACCTAATCTGTCTTTTAGTTGTAATTTATCTTCTTCCATCATATGCACTTTGGTCTTTATATATTTCGTTCTCTTTATTAGTGGCTTTGTTTCTCCGCGTGTTTTATTTACATGCGTCCACACACCTGTAATAGAGTGAGTAGGTCTGTCAGTCGGTCTGTCCCCAATATGTTTGAAATCGATTTTTGGCTCATGGTAGAAGGAATCCTTTAAGCCCTGCATCTTCACCGAGCTCTAACGTAGAGAATAAAACTAAATCAGATAGTTTCCGCTCATTACGTCATGTTTCAGAATGGGGTTCAATTTACCATACAATTAAAATGCAGGACGGGACTCTGACTCTATGGCAACTCAAAAATTACATCATTCACAGAATAATAAAAAATTTTCTGAGGATATCGTAATAATTCGGAGAGCAAAATGATCTGAACAGACCTGATCTCATTCATTAAATGGGGATCTTCTCGGCCTCCAACAGAATTTATAAGTAAAAGACCAATTGGATTATAGTAATAACAGGTAAAATGTGGATGCATAATTGGACTCATGTCTTTGTTATTCGTTGCTTCAGTTTCATCTCTAGAACCAACTTTTGCGTTACCTCTAGTAACATCAGGATACTAAATAACTAACTTAGCCCCAGCGTGTACTAAGTGATTTAATTCGGTGATGTCAGTTTGAATATGCAGCGTGGATGAGAATTAACCCCGTATTAGAATTTATGTGTTACATTTGCCGATATTGCTCTGTCATAGTGGATCCACATACCATCCAGAATTACCATCCCAAACAGATGATCTTTGGGGAGGTATATTCAACATATGGCCAACAAGTGCGTCCGACATAACGCCAGACTCCCTGTAGAGGTCGATCGTGGCCATGCCAAAATTGATAGACAACGCCGGTGCCTGCGTTGATCTGAAGACAACAGGCAAATTCTACCACTGTATGATTTAAAGTAAAGCTAATTTGTCTACAATCGACCAATAAATAATAAAGTTATTACTAATTTCCAATAAGGAGTTTATTTTCATCCACCCTGCTGTGCAACATGGTCATCCAATTACCATTTGGGTTTCTTAATGGATTCCAAGTCTCTGATTCTTAACTTTCCTTTACTATACTGTGTTATCGTGTGGTCTCTCTATGTGATGTTAAAAAAGCCAATCTTTTTCTTTTGTTCATGTTCCAGCCCTATAGGTGATAGCCAGGAACCAACTGATTGATTACTCAGGAGATTTAGTGACAGCAAGTTTTCTCGACTGTGATGGAAATGTGTTCTGAGATATAGGTCTATGGTAACGTCTCCATTAGTAAACATTAAAAAAAAAACTGGAAATTGAGAAATAGGAATACGACGTACCATTGCTCACACTTCATACATTTTCAACCTGATCCTTGTTATTCAGTTCACTCGGATAGAAAAATGGTTAGCCTGTCTGCTTCACACGTAGAAGGCCCCGGGTTCGATTCCCGATATGGGCAATGGGTGTGGAAAACTCTTCACTTGAACAAATTGAGTATATTCAAAGCTGTGTGATTAGGATGGAAGAATCCCTTTGGAAGTCCTGGTCTCGACCAGATCTAAAACGTGCAAGGATCACTAAGCTGACACATGTAATAAAAACCAGGACTTCGTCACCGGTTATTGTACCCTGATGAAAAGTATCTGTTAAGTGACGGACATTTTTACCTTACCTTTCCTTCGTACTCCTTAGAATCCTGGGGGAGCGAACTTTTCTGGATGGTCTCGATTCTTCCTCAGATTACGAGTTCCTGTAGCTTTTTCGTGCATTCCAGTACTCCAACAACAATTGGCACTACTGTCACCTATATTTTCCATAATGTCTTCTGTATTCTGGTGAGGAATAGATATTTGTCCAGCTTTTGCTTTCTTTTAATCATCAAACTCCTGTCCAAATCGCAGCTGACTTTGTATTCCCCGTGATAAGTACAACGAAAACAATCCTCACAAGATTTGAGGCTGTAAAGTTATCTCTCTCCGACTATTACGTTATGTTAAACCGAACTCATATATATGATTACAATTTTCCTACAGTGATTCAAAATCACGACCGTATGATTACTTGATGGCTTTCTTACTAACTGAGATAAACTGACAAATTCTATATTCCTACGAATTTATTTATTACATATGCAATACAAAGGTTTCATGAATCATCTTGAATCGTAAAAGATGTAAGAGTGTAGTTTGACCTTGCTGCAGACGGCCTTTTTCTTTTTCTCTTTTATGCTCGTCAGATTAGGTCCGGCCTGGATTACGGAATACATTTGAATCTCAGAGTTCCAAACGAATTGCCTTTTTGCATTTCCCAAGATTGATTCTTGTTAGTGCATGTGTCATATTTCTGAGTGGTCGAATTGCAGTTGTTTGCACAGTTCCAGGTGGATGGCCTCCGCAACCAGCCATGTCTATCTTTGTAATTTGTTTTCATCTAACTTGCCACATCCGCTTCAGGGTGGGTTTGAATTGCGTACCTATAAGAGAGGTAGAGTAAGGTGAATAAGGAGGTTTACCGAACTGAACCACAAAGTCTTGATCGAATTGAGAAACGCACCTAACATGTTGTTATATACTACCGCCAGGCTTCCTGTAAAGGTTTATCGGGGCTATACGGAAATGGGTGGACAACGCCAGTATTTACACTGAATATTACCACAGTAGACACATACTGCCATCGAAAGTAAAGCTAGTTTGACAACAATCGACCAATAAATAATGAAGTTATTACCAATTTCCAATATTGATTGTCTAATCTCTATTCCCATGTCGTCGGCAATGGTAATTTTCCCGTTTCCTATCTATCTTTGCCTTCATATAATTGATTCATTACCCTGAGCCACCCTTAACAGCAATTAAGTTTCTCTTTCTAGATTACCTCTGCGCAACCGTATCATTTTATTATGCTACTTCATTTTATCTTTTGAAATGTCAGTATAGTTGTCTATCTCCTTATTTTTGGATTCTCGTTTTCTGCTGTTTTGGTTTCCTGTTCGTTCTTTTATTAGCTATTATGTCAAATTTGTTTGTTGCAGTAAGTCATACCTTATACACGAACTTTTATTCAGACGATCATTTTATGGCCCTTTTCAGGTGAAATATGTAATGTCCGTAAGGAGTGAAAAGCTTTGATGCTAACGCAACGTTTTTGAAGGTGTCATATGTAATTCAATTCGCCATCGGGGGAAGACACTGATTGGAGAGACTCTCTTTCCCTTACGGACATTACATTTTACAATCGGCTGAAATGTTATGCCAATATCAAAGATGGATTGTCTTGACAAAAGTCGGGAGGTAAATAACTCTCCTGAAAGTTATATATGCTCACAGTCTTTTTCATTCTGCCTTGGGTCGTTCTCATGTCCTTAGTTCGAAGAGTCAACGTAATCTTTAATTATGTATAGATTTGTTTGGATCGTTGCACCCAGTTAACCTTTTGAATACAACGTTTCGGCCGTTGAGCCTTGCAGCCTTTCTCATGCAGATGTTTCGGTGTGCTTGGACTGAAGGGAAGGCAAAGAAGCATGCGAGTGGAATTTCCAAATTACGCTAATTTCGGTTGGAAGAAATACTTAAGTTATAACGAAGTACTTGATCGTTTTTGGTGATGTCAGAAACTGGTGCCACTGAAGCGTTTCTTTCTAGAGGGAAACAATTACACAGTGTACGATCTGCCATGCTTCCACCCTCACGTTACGATGCTGCCTCCCACCATACCCGTATTCCGAACATTATTCCTCAATGCCAACGCTTACAACAACCGAAAAGTTGCGCTCAGAGGATGAACTGAGATGGGGTCAATAACATCTAACCACACAATGGGTATGTAAGCAAAAATATTATCTGTTTGTTTGTGCATAAATTGCATTGGTTGATTTTCGTTCATATTGTGGCATAAAAATAAAGATTGCATCATAGCAACTATCAAAATTTCACATCAGACGGACTTTGAAAACAGCTTTAGTTGATGATACCCGATGAAGGCCGTAGAGTACATCGGCCGGAACGTTGTATGAAAAACAATCAAGATGAGGATAGTCCGAATAATAATAGAAATAACAGCTTTAGTTGAGTCGAAACTTTTAAAAGACTTGAATTTAGGATACTTATCCAAATTAAATTATTTCACAAAATAGCTTTAGGCTCTTTATTGTCAATCCATATATAAATAACCCTATCGTTTCTTACGGGTATATTCTGGTCTCTGCATAACGATGATCCCTCATCTAAAAATTTCAGACAGTAATCTTCGTTGCTGATGAGTCCCTTCCTCCCTCTATTGTGTTCACATAATGTCTATCAACTGTTTCTCGGATATATTCGCTTGAAGTGCAGGGTGGTTGGACGGTTATCAGCATGAAAACGAGATCGGGGATCCGAGTTCGAATCTCGGTATCGGCTGCTTTTGTTCACTTTGCACTGATGACTTAAAGGAGAAAACTATTCCTTTCCTTACTGGCTAATATCTTGATAAAATTTTCCATTACTGGTATGCCACAATGATTGATGGAAAAGAGAGTAGAAGAGTAAGGACTTCGACAAACCACTGTACCATAACTATCTTGCTCGACTTGTCAGTAGTTGCAAAAAGCTGTTATTCCCATTGCCAACCCTGACAGGGACTTATATAAACAATGCGTATATTCGAAGATTCGTATTTTCTATCGTTAATTATACTTATGTATGGAGGGATCTAATGCTCTATTTGTCCCCCCCTTGATCAGACCTTCTCACAGAAGGCGAAGGTGTTTGAAAGTTGGAACCTTATAGTCAATAAAGGACAATACCTGGATCAATTTGACTGAAGCGATGTTCATTTCAGATTGATGCTAAAGATAAGTTATAAATATGAATTTATTTCATTGCATTTTTTATTTTATTTTTTGAATTTAGATTTATAGGTGCCTTCTGTATTTTAACACTGAATACTACAGTTGTCGCTGATATATTGGGTGACAAACTCCATGGTTATTTATGTCGATTGAATTAAACGAACGAAAAAAGTAACTTTAATCAAAGGGACTGCTCATAGGCCACGTTCTTCCTCCCAAAGTAGACTGATGGTGTAGCACAATTGTTTTATGCAAGTAAATGTCCCCATATAAAATGACAGTTTAATTATTAAATGGTAACAGGGATGCCACTAAGATATACATCGAATATATCTTCTTGCCCCACTTCTTACCTGGAAAAAGTGGTTGCGGACGCTCATGTTTGTACTTCGATAAAAGTAGTAGAAATAGTGTTGTTGTTGTTGATTCTGTCGTGTGATCGTAGCAGTGGTAGTGAGTTTGAATACGCTTTATAGTTGTACACATTAAGACGTCATAAATTATCTGAATGGGTTTACTGTACCGTAAAAATCGTCCAGGAAAGGAACATAAATAACAGAGATACCAAAACAAAAGTTATAGGTTGTAAATTAAAGACTGCGTCTCATTATTCTTCAAACAGAAATCAAAAACAAGTCTCGAAATAAGTAGAATATATTAAGACAGACTCATTATTTTCAGTATTATTTTTGGTTAGTTTATACGTTCATCTTGATTTTTAGTTGCTTTTCGTCCCAGGCGGGAAAGACCTATCGTTGACTACCATTAGCCACGAGTGTTTGTCGTCATTGTCTTCTATTTCTCAATTGGATAACTTTCTTATTCCTTATCATGATTTAATGAAATTTTGCAAGTAGGCTTGTGTAAAGATTTTACCTTGAGTTATGGCCTTTCTGATAGATTGTTCACATTTCTAAAGCAAAAATGGGGTATATCCGAGTTAATGGTCCTAATAAACAATCAATTGCCACACTTCATCTTTATTTCAACTGTTTTCTGCTGGGAACTCTTAAGCTTTTGAGATTTGATTTTATCACAACTTTGACTTGGATCATGGTTGTATGTTAACGAGTGAACATCCTGATCAGAAATAATGAGTTAACCCACAGCAAGAATCAAACTCACACCCTGTAGCCAGTTTTGATAAATTGGTCAACTAAAAAATTAAGCTGAAAATAAAAAGTAGTCAAAATTGATAATGAAAATATTGTATCATAATACTTCACCCTCTAATAAGAATACAATGAAATGAAAAAAAAAGAGAGAATCATGTTTACATCTCAATTATAAATTGAAAAAAAAAAACGGCTTGCATTATCTACGTACATAATAAACTGTGATTTTTTAAAAAAGATTTCTGTCTCAAACAATGGACTCCTTCATTCAAAGGTGACAATATTGATGATCAAAAAATTCTCTCTACCCACTATTTGAAATTATGGATTCTTCAACTTGAACAAATTCACTATGTTTTTCCCTACAGAATCATCTCATAGGAATTCAAATATATCCGTGAATTTATTCACGACAACTAACTAGTAATTAGAATATATTTCACAATCAATGTACTAATAGTTAACAAACTTTTGATACCGATAAGTACGACTGTAATGACTTTGATTTTCACTTAGTACCCAACTACTGTATTTTTCTGTCAAAGTAAACTAGTTATATACACTGTAAGTATTGGAGCAGAATATATCTGATATTTACCAAGTTCGACTTCCGTAGATTGTGAAATTAGGGAATTCAAAGAATTACTGAAATATTCAGGGATTTCTCAAAATCCTGCGGGATTTCATGATTCTGCAGAAAGATATATAAAATGACATAAGTTATGAATTAACGTAGCTGCTAAGCTGTGAAAGATATTATTCAATTTTGAATTAGTGGCGGTGACACTGAACGCTTTTTGTAATTTTATTCTCACAGTTTTTTTTCTAAAGTTGAGCGTTCACAGACTACATCCTGCTAAAAAAAGATTGTCAAATACAATAACTTTCCACATTCTCTGTCAAGTTTGAAGATAAGGCAAGAAAATTGAAGAATATACACCAAAAAGAAAGAATGGGTCGAGCTTAATATGCCAAGTAAGTTAAAGATATACGCAATGAAATTTTAAACATACGGTAACCAAATTCAAAGATACGACAACCAAATTGAAAAAAATACCACATGCAAATTGAAGAATACGCCAAAAAAATTTAAAAGATTTTAATTCACTTATTTCATTTCATTTTTTCCTATTTGCTGGGCCTATTTTTTTGCTTACTTTACTTTAAAACTTTCCCCAGGAAAAAAAAGTAAGAAAAAAGCACCCACAGAGTGCATGCCTTTATCAACGTCATAAACTGACTAAAGGCTCCTATTCATCTTAACCCCCACGAGGAAAAGATGTATCACAAGGTTGGTTTAACGTGAAGATACTACACACATGAGTGAGTGGGAAAGAACATCAAAAAAATTTCCCAAGCCTTCGCAACTATCGTCGCTAAGACATAAGAGCGTTGATCTTAGGACTCAGGGCGAACCCTGAGCCCTTTGGACTTGACTACACAGAACAGTACCATGCTTGATGGGATAAAACCTCACTGGCTGTGACACCACACCTGCGCCCGTCTTAAATGGTCAGATCTCCGGAGACCGGGGATCTCAGCAGCTGAATGTAAATATAATATTAAAGAACCGGAGACAGAACTCAATTCTCGCTATATGCACAAATATTGAACAACTTCCACTGTTATTTAATTTTGGAACTTATTTCAAACGGATTATTAACAAATATTTATCGATCAACAACAAAGTTTAATTACTTCTCCCTTGGCCAATGCTTATCGATGAAATTCCATTGGAATTGATTGGGAACTACTGGGATATCGTGTAGGTAGACAGATGAAAGGATCGACAGAAGAAGAGACACAAATGAATATACAGATAATCTCAAACTTCTTTGCTGCGATAAAAATGAAGCATTACTTTCCATTACTTTATCATAACTGCGTTGATTGTGTATTATCCAGGACGTACGATGCTCGAATACATAAGGACCAAATTCATCATCATCATCATCAGTCTTTTAACGTCCGTCGTTGGACATAGACCTTCCCAAGGATCCAACACAATTCTCTATCATGGGTGTCGTGGAGCCAGTTTTTCCTGAATTTGTCTCGTTCATCTCCCCATCTTGATTTTTGTCGGCTTCGGTTTCGTATGTGGTCTCTGGAGATTCATGTTGTGAGTCGTGATGTCCATCAGTTGTTTTTCATCCGCCCAACATGACCAGCCCTTTGCCATTTGCGTTTTCTAATGGATCCTATGATGCCTCTGACCCCAATTTCTTTCAGATATGTTGTGCTGTCTTGTGATCTCTCCATGTGAGGTTGAGCACGATTCCCTCATGTGCACGTTGCATGCTTCTCAGTTTGTGGATTTGTCTCTTGGTTAGGTTCCATGTTTCAGCTCCATAAGTGACTATTAGGAGGATGTATTGGTTTTGTACTCGTCTTTTTAGGATTATTGGGATCGTCTAACCTTTGAAAGTTGAGTTGCTTTGCCGAAAGCTTGCCATCCTTGGGCGATTCTCCTCTTGATTTCTTCTTCTTTTGTGGGTTTCATAGAGATTTATTGTCCTAAGTAGATGTATTGATCTATGAGGAAGGCTTTTTTTATGGAATCACACCCGATGTTCAAAGACAAAAAAAAAAAAAAGTTGTAAACTAAATTCTGAAGAAGAGAAAAAAAATCTTATGGTATAACTAAGTCACAGAAAAGTTAATTATCATTATAATGATAAGGGTGATCCGGTTTGGGGAAAGTGGAAAATTCTGGGTCAAAGATGAACTGTATAGAAAAAAAAAATGTTCAACGATAAAGTCCCCACAAAGACCACAAGAATAGAAGGGGTCTCCAAAAGAGGTTTGCTGGATACAATTTCCTCGGTCAGATAATAAAGTTAGAGATAGACCATGAAAGCGAAATAAAACAACCCATAATGATCGGCTCGAAAGCATTTGGTGTGAATAGAGACATATTGAAGAGCACCTTGCCGATGCGCTTCAAGCGTAAAGTATACAAAAAATGCATGATAACAGCCATGGCTGACTGATGCGAACCAACTTAGAATCATATGGAGAGACATAGAAAGAGCAATGATAGGGATAGCCCTAAAAGATGGGTAAAGATCAACATGAATTAGAGGGAGGATTAGAGTGAAAGATATACAAATAATTGGGCAACAAAAGTCAGAATGGGCTGGACACTCAGCAAGAAGAAATGACAGCAGATGGAGCGAGAGGTGTCCATGGGAGAGTAAACGCGGTAGAAAAGGGGCAGACAGAAAACTGAGGGATGAAGTTTGCTGGTAAGAGATGGCAGGGGTCAGTGCAATCGCAGTCGTTATGAAAGGAAGGGGGAAAACAGTGGACCTATGAGGTCTGATGTTAACAACCTATCGATATTTATTAATCTTAACCCAATTTGCTGAATTGCCAAATACAAGTAGAAGTATTGCATTGCGCTATTTTTTCGTTGCCTTTAAAATCAGTATTCATAATTCTGCCTTTCTCCTGGGCACGAACATCAAACAATGGCGTCTGTAAGAAATGACCAACCTTCTCAGTCACAAAGCATGTCTTTCTTTTCATAACAGATATATGTTTAATTTCTGGAACAGCCAATGAAAAGGAACAAGTGGTGGCCATTTTGTTGGAAGCAGTATGTTATTCAGAAGGCAAGGAATATTTCTCTTGTCTTGTTTATATAAGTTATGCCTCTTTCATCCAGCACTCGGTGGTCCAGTAACAGCCATGGTCCGGTAACTCCCATAGTCCGACAAGTTTTGAATAGGGCTGCCGATCGAATTTCAAGGAAACTTCCAGATAATGCTTGCAAAAACAGCCCCCCCCAAAAAAAACGGATAATAAAAAATCCATTTTGAATAGAAATATAACTGTTTTTTTCTTACATTTTATACGTAAATCACAATGATTGCTTCTCCTTTTCTTCAATTTCTCTTTAAAGGGTGAACTATTCGTTATAAATAACCCAAATATTGTGCCAATAAAATCAACTTTTATACGAAATCGGTGATGTTTTTATCAGGTGTCGATTTCTCGCCAATACCTTTGTTCATTGTGTGGTTATAGCTAGTACTGCGATAGTAAAAGTATTCCTACGAGATCCAAATACTTTTAATTGATGATCAAACCATCAACAGCTCATTCGAAGATAGTTCAAATTTTAAAAAGTTATTTTCCACACATTTTTATGGATACATAAGTCATTTTCAAGATTTCATTCAAATTGAGGTATATAAAAAACAGAAGGTGATTTTTTTCAAAATACAAACCCAGGTTACTGAAAAATACAGATCGGCCCTGGTTTTGAATATGCAGTCATTGGTTTCTGGATCTGCCAAAAGAGTTCTTCAATTTGGTTTCGACCTGTTAAATTTGGTGGTCTATAAAGCGACGCGTTAAATGGAATGTGTGAAACCTAACTATCTCCTCGTTAAACTGAATATGTGAAAATCCAACAATCGACTCGTTAAACCGAATATGTAAAAAATCAACTACTGACCCGTTAAACCGAATGTTTAAAAACCCAACATCCTACCTTTAAACTGAATGCGTTTAAGACCACCGACCTGTTAAACCAAATGCGTAAAATAAACAACTGCAGTAGGAAACTGAATCGGAAAAATAAATATCCGATGTCGAAAATGAAATTAATATTCTGCGTATAAGCCGGACCTATTCTAACATATAAAAAATAATTCACCCGTTGGATAAATTTTTAGAAGGGGGGTTCAATTTGTGAGATAAATTTATGCTTAATTAAGCAGTTACTTTCTTTGTCCTGCGCTTGATTTAGTATTCATATTTCTGCCTTACAACAAGGCTACCTTTTTTCCAATGTTTTATTGAATCACTTCCAACACAGCAAGCTGTGAAAAGATGTTGGTAATTTGACTGTTTCTATTAAGAAACCAATCAGACCAGTTTAGGTATTTTTTATCTGAATATCATGAATCATTTTTAATGCAACCAATTAAAAAGCATTAACAAATACAAATAACTTTCGTTTATTACGATTTAATTCATATTATATGAACGTATTAAAACATTGTATTCTATTTTCCAAACTATGAGAAAAATCGTTAAGAATCGATGAAGTGCGAACACTTATTACGTAATAGTATTGAAAAAAATGTTAGTGGCTAAAAGAGATACCACTGTTATTACAATTGAAGATGAAGAAGAAATATTATTAGTTGTACTGACCAGTGGTGTAGCTAGAAAGTGGGGGTCCGGGGGGCTCAGGTTCCTGAAGGGTACCCTCCAACATTTAGTTAGATTTGTTTTTGTATTATGCCAGTAAAATTGTACTAGGTGAACTGCTATTCATAAAGCTTTTGATGCCCCGAACCATTGGGGGTATTTTCAAATTGACCCACCGTTGTTGGCGCTCTCTGTTATTGCGATAGGTATAAAAAGAAATAACGTATGACGTTGGGAGGATGGTAACATATATGAAATTATAACTAGACATGAATTTACGTGAAAATCTTCAGAATTCCCTATTAAACCACGGGGGGATTGGTATTACATCATCGTCTCACTTCTTCGAAAGTCATTATACAATTTGTGCACTATTATACCTTGAATAGAGAAATTTTGATTAGTGCAGTTTTTGATGTTATACAGTTACGGCATCGCTTTACAAATAAATGTTATTAAGTATAAGCTGAAAAGAGAACTCATTAAATTTTAAGTTTTGAACAGTACGAAAAATTAGGGAACGAATTAACCGCACTATTCAAGGTATGCAACTACCTAGAGTGTTGCCAATTTAGACGTTTTACATCTAAATCTAGATGTTTTTGGTTGTGTCAAGATGTTAGAAATGATTATTTAGATGATTTCAGATAAAGCAAGAAATGATTTCATTTTAGTAACAAAAATGTTTCGTTATAAATCAAAAAATATCTCTATAAGATGAATGCTGAAAACTGAAGTTTAATTCTTAAATAAGAGGTTATATTTTCGAGGTATTAGATTTATATATCGACATTATCCAGATATTTCTAGTTGTTAAAAGATCTTTTTGACTCAAATTTAGATGTAAACTTTTGGTTCGATTTAGGTATTGCTCTGCAATGTAAAAATGGAGTAACTAAGTATAAACTGAAGAAGAAAAAAAACGTTAAATTATAATAAGACCCTGAACAGACCAGTTTTGATCAGTACAGAAAAATCAGGGATGAATTAACTGAACTATCCCAGGTAATCATTTACTTGTAAAATGCTTGATACTCAAGTGATTAAAATATCAGAATAGCTGGGATAATCGTAGTAGTAGTTGTAATTATTCCGAGGACAGTAATGGTGATGCTGTCTCGGTATCTAAGGGACGAGGAAGGATCAAGAGTGAGAGAAATGTTGATGAGTCTTAATGCTGGAGTTTCCATTAGCGATAGATACAAATCTCTATTGTAACTATAGCAGCTATGACAACATCGGTTGAGGCCAGGAGACAGGTATAGCCCGGTAATTAACGGGACAGGTAGTCAGAGGCGTAGCTGAGTGGGGTTGAGGTGTGGGGCTATATGGAAACACCGCTGGGCACAGGGGAAGGCTCTGATAATGATGATGATAACGATGGTGATGGTGATGATCATGATGATCATGATGATGGTAGTGGTGGTGGTAGTGTGGTGATGATAACAGTGAAGGTAATGGTGGTGGTGGTTTGGATGATGATGATGATGATGATGATGATGATGATGATGATGATGATGATGATGATTGTGTGGTGGTGGTATAATGATGATGATGGTTTGATGGTGGAGTGATGATGATGACGATGGTGGTGGTGGCATTGTGATGATGATGATTATGATGATATGGTGGTGGTGGTGTGATAATGATTATGTTGATGGTGTGGTGGTGCTGGCGATGATGATGATGGTGGTGTGATGATGATGCAATGGTGGTGGTGGTGGTGGTGGTAGTGCGATTATTATTATTATTATTACTATGATGATGATGATGATGATGATGATGATGATGATGATGATGATGATGATGATGATGATTATGATTATGATGGTGGTGGTGGTGGCGGTCTACATAATGATTATGATGATGGTGATGGTGGTGGCGATGGGGGGGGGGGCGTTGCTGTCCTGAAGATGATGAATTCGATGAATGAATTTTACCATCTTTATCATGAGAGGAGGATGGTGAAATTCATCTATTACCCCATTGAACCACTGAGATAATGGTAACACCAATGGTGATGATGGTAGGAAAGAACAACAATACAATTATTCTTCAAAACCAATTTGAAGGTTGCCTCCAAAAGATAAGAAATTAAGTATATATGATTGATGTATTCCGTTGATAGAAAACTTCGGTAGAAATGATAACGAAAGACGAAAAAAGTAAACATTTATTGATCACATTGTGTAAGTTGTACTTTTTTGTTTCAGCATAGGTTTCTTCGGTTTTCAAGTTGGTGTAGCTGACTGCCCAACTATGTATGTACATATCACACGCACGGGTTGAAATTTTCTGAAAATTTGATCCGTATTATGTCTAGAAAAAACGTTTTTTGATGTTTTTGAAATTATCTCTCTAAATAAGTTTTAAGCGCTGGGTTCAGTTTGCAATGTAAGTTTATGCTAAATGTGTCGCTTAGTTTATTTCTGACAGCATTCTCATTTGTTTTTTTTAGAAAACTTAGACTTTTTCCTAGTAATCACTGTCCAACAAAAGTCGAGATATGTAACTTATCCATTGATCACCACTTTCCCTAATTTTGCTAATTGATCGCCCTCCAAACTGCATGCAACTAGAATGCATTGGTTGCATGACGGTCTCTATTTAAAGACTAACCAGATCTGTTTACTAATTGATCATTTCTAAAAATAGAATATGTCAATAATTCCGTTCAAACTTTACTATTGTGACCGAGGACGGTGATAATTTGGAATCTACTTATTTTCAATACGACAGCGTACGGATCTACTCTCGCTGAAACATGAAGAAAAAAGATTACGTACAATTAAATATCACTGTCCTGGAGACAAAAGCAAAGTTTGAAGGGAATAAAAGCCATTTTCTACACTTTTTATACATAAGCAATCAGGAAATAACAGTCATTACCCCGGAATAAAAATTGTGTTGCACAGTGTTATATAATGACAGTGGTGGTCGTTGTGGTGGTTGTTCTGTTGGTGAAGTTATCAATCATGATACTCCAGGTCCCCAATTAAAGTCGTGGTTAGAGTCCTGTAAAGATCGACTCCAACGTTAAGTGAAACCGATTTCAACGTAAACACAATTCAATTATGTAAATAGTGGGTTATTTGATTTATTGAAGGGTAGGAATTTTGCGATAAACTAATGTCGGATCAGGAAAAACCTTTAATTCTCTACTCCACTGGAGAAAATTTTTTTATTATAGTAAATTTATATCATTTTTTTCTCAAAAACGAAACTGTTTTGAATATAAAGACGTTAATAGGGGAATTAGTGTTGTAGTTGTTGTTTCTGTAGTAGTAGTAGTAGTAGTAGTAGTAGTAGTAGTAGTAATAATAGTAGTAGTAGTAGTAGTCATAGTGCTGGTTGTAAAATTACTAGTAGCAGAACTAGTAGTGGTTGTGGTAATAACGGCCGTAACTTGGACGTGTATAAACCTTTGTAGTAACGCGCATAAAAACCGAGATATAATGTAAGAAGTTATTTTCTAAAAGGTGAAAAAAAAGTGTTCGTTTCTATACAATTCTAAGGACACCCACTAAGGAGCATAGCTGGATATTTGGGGGTCCAGGGGTCTTTTGCGCTTATGGGGGTCTTTCCCCCTTAAGGGGGACCCTTGTGAGATTTTGTGAGATTTATTTTCGTTTAATGTTATTGTTAGTCGAAATTCAATCAGTGGACTACTATTCGTCAAGCTTTTACGCCCTCCCTCTACTGGGTCCCAAAGGCAGTGTTGCCAATTTAGAGCTTTTTGTGCTAAATTCAGCGCGCTTCTTGTTTTAGCAGCGGGAAAATTGAACATTAAGCGCAATTTTCAGCCAATTTTTAGCTAATTTTCAGTCATTTTACCCAACTTACAGCTATAACCTAACTATCTTGCAGTAATCTAGCAATTATCAACCAATAAAAATGGTCATAAAATGGCTAATAGTGTTTGCTATTTTTAGCGTATTTTAGCTTTTTCTGACACTTTTTTGACCGATTTATCGCGATTATTTTTTTTGAGTTGGCAATGCTGCCCGGAGGTGACTTAAAGTCGCCCCTCAATCCATCTCTCTGCTCCGCCCCCGGACCCACAGATATATAAATTATGTGATTTTCACTACTGTTGTGTAAAAAACGGAAAAGACAGAGAGTTTTCCATGGAAGTAGCAGTAGTGATAATAGTACTGAATCTGACGGTTGTTATTATATGAAACTGTTTCTGGCCCCCTGCCCCTTTCGTACCTATCCCATTTCTTATTATTGTACACCTTTTGTTAAAATTGATTATGTGCCCCCCCCCCCCCCAGTCGACGTATTTTCGTTAAATCATCAACAAATTCATTCTTTTTCACGAAGTGTATGTGAAATAGTCTATTGACCGATTTTGAACATTTCTTTTCTCGACTTTCGACTATCAAGCTAAGGGGCATAGCTAGAGATTTGGATAACTCTGGGGGGAATCCGATCCTTGAAGGCCCCCTCTCCAACATTTAGTGAGATTTGCTATTGCAAAATATAAATAGAAATGCAGCGGCTAAACCATAATTCCTAAAGCTTTTAGAGGACCCCTCCATTTGGTGCTCAAAGGCATTTTCAAACCTCCACCTCTCTCAGCTGAGCTTCTGAACGGACTGTATTTATTTCAAATGGATTTTGAATTTCCACTTTTATCATTGTCAGGACGTAGCTGGGGGTATGGGCGAACTTAAATCGACCTCGGGTCCTCGTTGAAGGGACCCCCAAAAGTGGTTCACCGATTGAATTTTTACTAAATCGGGAAACACTGCATAGAATGTTAGAAACGGTTCCTCAAGGAGCAAAGCCCCCCCCCTTGGGGGTCTGGCCCTCCCTGTAACCCCCCCCAATCACTCTTGATATTACTACTACATAGTACAGCTGTAGTTATATTCATTGTATTGTTGATTATAGTAGTAGAACTAGTTTTGATAGTTGTTTAAATGGCCTCTGTAAAACTATTGATGCCAGAGGAGGTTTGATTCACTCTTTGGTGCTAGAGGTCAGTGTTCGAATCCGTGTAAACAGCCAATATTTTAAATGATGATTCCAAAGGTAAACAGACTCTCTCCACGCAGCGTAACACAATTTTCCGCCCTATGACCTTGTGACATGAAAAGCTGAGTGAATATCATCAATCATAACCGA